>JAPDDN010000040.1:0-25000 GCA_027422405.1 Ptychobarbus kaznakovi
ACTTCACAGAGAGCCAGGACGACCAGTTCTACACCCTGAGAGAGATAGCGGAGCACAAAATCTCCAAACGCAGAGAGAGGACTGTCACCGAGGTCAAGACGCTGCCCACGAAGGACGTCTTATTCTCACATTTGCTGGAGAATGTATTTGGAGAGCTGAAGCTGACTGCTGTGTATGAACTGAAGGCTGTGACACGGCGTGAGTATCATTCCTGTTCTAGTAATATAGTTATTAACAGTATTATAGCCCAAATCATATTCTTAATCGCCCCTCGAGTTGACTTTACTCGCAGGTTCTCCGGGTCTAATGGACCCCAAACTTTTACAAAGCAAATACATAAGGAAATATACATGTTTAATATGATAAACTATAAATAAATAGTGTTATTTACTTATCAACTATGCATTTATGCTGTTTTATTTGTTTTCCTATATACTGCACAATTATTCAACTACACTATAAATTGGCTTATGAAAAAATATTTTGACTGAAAAAAATCACTTAAATGATGACCTAGATGAAATATGCAAGGCTTCTAGATATTGGCCCGTGTGTTAGGGAGAGAATACTGCCCTCTGCAGGTCAGAGGAAAAACTTTAGGATTCACAGTTAAAGAAAGAAAGTGCAATGACCACAAATATCCAGCAGAGCTCCACAGGGACTCGTCGTTTTCAGTTCAGCTTCATGTTTCAACTTCTCCTCGCAACTTTATGATATACATTTTGTGAATGTATATTTAAACATTCTAAAATAGGTTAAAAATCTTTATTTTTGTCAAAGGTTAGAATTTGTTGTCTAATGTCTTTTGAATTGTCTGCTTTTGCAAATTATATTACATGAATTTGCAGAAATGTCTCTTTCTCTCTTGTGGTGTGTGTGTGTGTGTGTGTGTGTGTGTTGTGTGTGGTGTGTGTTGTGTGTGTGTGTGTGTGTGTGTGTGTGTGTGTGTGTGCGTGTGCGTGTGCGTGTGCTGTGCGTGTGCGTGCGTGCGTGCGTGCGTGCGTGCGGCGTGCGTGTGTGTGTGTGAGTGAGTGAACATACTTCCATATTGCAATTGTGCTCCAGTACCAGTACTCATTTATGAGGGAAATGTTCAGATTTATGCCAGATTTGTTGATTTTATATGCCAATTTCTATAAATATGGACTCTTGCTGTCACACACATGTGTGTGTGTGTTGTGTGTGGTGTTGTGTGTGTGTGGTCTCTGTGTGTGTGTGTGTGTTGTTGTGTGTGTGTGTGTGTGTGTGTGTGTGTGTGTGTGTGTTGTGTGTGTGTGTGTGTGTGTGTGTGTGTGTGTGTGTGTGTGTGTGTGTGTGTGTGTGTGGTGTGTGTGTGTGTGTGTGTGTTGTGTGTGTGTGTGTGTGTGTGTGTGTGCGTGCGTGTGCGCATTGTGTGTGTGTGCGCGCGCGCATGAGATAGAATGTTCATTCCAATTTGCATTTGTGCTCTAGATCCAGGCCTTTATAAAAATTTTAAACATTTCAGATTTATACTGGGTTTACTACTTTTTTGGGACATATTTTCAATGTGGGGTCAATCTGACCCCAAGGACAATAACGGTAATTTTTTTTACACCCTTAGAACAACCAAATCAAGCCCAGATTTGTTGTGCATGTTTAGATAGATTATTTAGTTAAAGTCACAGAGTCTCATGCCCCTGAGATGAAGGGAACACTTAAAAAAATAAAGGCAATTTACATTGGGGTCGGCCTGACCCCACGGTCTGATTAAGGGCTAATCTATCAAATGTGTCCCTGGAGCACAAAAGCAGTCATAAGCAGCACAGGTATATTTGTAGCAATAACCAAAAATACATTGTATGGGTCAAAATTATACATTTTTATTTTATGCCAAAAATCATTAGATATTAAGATCGTGTTCCATGAAGATATTTCATACCGTAAATATATCAAAACATAATTTTTTATTATTAATATGCATTGCTAAGAACTTCATTTGAACAACTTTAAAGATGATTTTCTCAATATTTAGATTTTTTTGCACCCTCAGATTCCAGATTTACAAATATTGTCCGATCATAACAAACCATACACATTGAAAAATTGACACTTAAGACTGGTTTTGTGCTCCAGGGTCACAATTTTGTCTTGTTTTCCTGTAAAAATATCTGAACATCTTTAAAAAGAACCAAAGATATATTAAGAGAAATTCAACAAAAAATAAATAAAGAAGAAATTAAGGCCATGCTTTATTGCTTTAATAAACCATTAACTATAACTTTTGCCTCTCTTAATGTTCTGCTTATTAATCGTTAGTGAGGTAGTTGTTTAGTTTAGGTGTTGGGTGGATTCGGGATGAAGAATATGTGCTTTATAAGTGCTAATAAACAGCCAATATGTTAATAATAGGCATGCTAATAAGCAACTAATTAATAGTGAGAATTGTTCCCTACACTAAAGTGTTACCGAAATTAAAATCAAGAAATTATTTGTCAATAGTATGAGAAAAAATACTATTTTTTTTTACTGTAAATCTTAGCTAGATTTCTATGAAAGCAGGAGATAATATAATTAGTTTAACTTCTCAAGTAAATGTATCTTGTTTTAACATTAGTCAACTAAATGAGTCACTAATAACTAAACTAAGACTGATAAATACCTCTAAAGCATTTATTAATTTGAGTTAAAGTTAAATTCAACATTTACTAATATATTATTAAAATCAAAAGATCCATATGTTCAAATTATGGACCTGAGATACGCATCGGCAAATATTAATAAATGCTTTAACAAATAAATCGTTAATGTTAATTCATGCATTAACTATTGTTAATAGAAAAGCAAAAAATGACAACAACAAAAAAGAGAGTTTAGGGCTAGTCGATGTTTTGCTGTGTGATTAATAAAATAAAAATTAAAAATATGTAGGAAAATTGTATTCATGAACGAGTAGAGAGAGTTCTTTGTAAAAATGTTTATAAATCCATTTATACATCACATTAAATTCAATGGGACCATTACATATGGCAGCGTTAATTAGAAAAGCGTTAATTGGCTTACACAAAAATAAGTCTCATAGATATAAAGGTCATTCCTCTTTTAAACTTGACCCTTTCTTCCCACAGTCAGTGAGAAAATTATGCTCATCCCGTCAAATTTGGACGTGGAGGTGGTGGACGTCACGGAGCAGTTTGATTGTGACTCTTTTGTGCAGCCTCTCTCTCTTACGGACGTTTTCAAGAGTCCTCCAGAGTTTTTTCCTGCGGTGGCTAAGTTATCATGCGAAAGACCTTTCAAGCTTTCGCCAGAGCTGGAATCGCTTCTCAACTCCAATCAGGTGATCATTCACCGTGCTTTCCATGCAAAACGAATACTGGCCTCGGAAATGGGTCGTGAATCAACCAGACACTTTCTTATTCCCGAGTCCTACAACGGACGCTTCAAGCGCAGGCCGCGCCAGTTCCCCACCGCCTACGATCTGGAGCGCGCGCGCAGCGAAACCGAGCAGGTACGCGTGGTGGCCACCAGGGAGTTTGAGTCTGTCTACAACGGGCTTGCATCTGTAAGCGCTGGAGATGAGTTTATAGTAGCCAAAGGCCAAAGCTGTGCACGGTCACACAATGGAGCCAAGAGGGCAGCCGATGCTTTTCAATGTCTGAAAGTCACAGGGACGGAGGCGAAGGAGCCTGTGCGCCTCCCCATGTGTTTGGAGGGTGGATTCATGGAGCTGGTTAAAGACAAGCGCCAATACACCATTGCGGAAATACACAGATGGTTCCCGCTGCCCTTCAACGTCAAAGTGTCTGTGCGAGACCTGTCTTTGAAGGTGGACGTGTTGGCTGGATTGCCCGGTCTGCACATTGAGGAGGAGATCTCTGACCCGTGCCTCCTCATATCAAACACTGACCTCTCGGAGATCAGGGAGGTGCCAGTCAATCGCACAGACTTGATCCTCAACATAAAGCAGCGCTGGGATGGACAGAGTCCAGTATGTAGTGGGAATTCAGTCATAGAGGAGATCTCAGAGGACTGTTACTACACACTCAGGAGATACGCCGTTACTACCATCACACCCCCTCCACGGCCTCCCAAAAAACCCAAAGACCCTCCACCTCGACCTCCCAAGATGCTGTCGTCCCGATCTGAGAGCGCACACAGTGAAAGCTCCAGCTGCTCTCCACAGGTAAACTCTATTTGTCCTTGATACACGTGTTTTCTATTATAATAATTAATTATGCATACACTGTAAAATTCAATAGTTTACCTTACCTTACTTAGTTGTTATACTTACTTGGTTTTATTAAGTTACACCTACTTTCAAGCCTAATAAAATAACTTACTTGCTGTTTTGAGTGACACTTACATTTTTTAAGTAGCCACAAAGTAACCAATGATATTAATAAACCAGTGAGAGGCACTAATATGTTGTACTAATATGTACTTTTCACTCATTTCCATGTCTGCAGTTTTCTTGCACTAGTTGCATTCACTCGTTTCCCAAAGTCATCGTGAATGTTGAATTTTCAATACAACTGAAATGTTTGAGAGAATATCACACGAGCTAGCTTCATAAATGTATGGGTTTTTTTTTTTTTGAACTCACCATTATGGTGATTAGTGTTGAAATTTGAAACTTCGTTTACATTATTATAATTATCTTCCTATTAATGCAGCAATGCAACATGAAATCAGAGTTATTTGATTTCAAGGGAAGAAAAGTAATAAATAGGTTGCTTTTAGAAGGTGACTTGTTTTCTAATTAAAACATTAGTGTATTTTTGTATATGTTTGTTAATGAACATACTTTGAGGAAACACTGAGAAGCTTTTAATTGGGTTGATATAGTCCTTTAATATCTGTGGTAATATGCTCAAGTCACACACAGACTTCAACATTCAGCACGTGAATGGTAACCATTCAATTTCATTTATTTGTATTAATTGTAACAATAACCATTTTATTTGCTCTTTTTGTTGTGCTACTTCTGACACAAGACAGCCAATAAAATTGGCAAATTACAACAACTGTAAAAAAAGCAATTGCATCATTTATTAATGCACTCTGGGAGTAAGTGAGTAGCTATACTAAGTCAAGAGTAAAAGATCAAGTACCCCCTACAGTTCATTTTAGTAACTAGTACTCTCGTATTAGTAAACTATAATAACTAAGCATTTGTCAGTACAACATGCTATTCCTATTCCACTTAACTTAGTTTTTATGGCAATCGATGTGCATGCTTTTTTTAAGTAAGCCCAACTAATTAGATTTTACAGTGTAATTACATCCAAGCAACCCTAAGCCAAACCCTACCCATATAGAAAGTACAACTAATATTTCTCAGTAGTTAAATATATAATTACACAGTAGCAAAGACACCTTAAAATAAAGTGTAACCCTGTATTTCATTGCATTTTGTCCAAAACGCTTCATCCTTTTGCTGTTTTTGTGTTGAGTCCATGTTTGGTGAAATATGACACTCGAATTTGGTAATTCATAATTTAGCAGTAAAGCAAAGCTGAAGATACACAACGGACGAGGATGATCCGTTAAAAAGAAGGGTAGCAGTTTATTTTAAGGTGTCCTTGTTACACATGTTACATGTACTTACTATTATATTAACAAATAAATGATGCATAATTACATGCAAGTAACCCCTAACCATAGTAAGTACATGTAGTTAATTAATAATGTAACAAGGACACCTTATAATAAAGTGATTTTTTTTAGAAGTTATGTATAGTTGATTTGCTTTTTAGCCAGCTTATTCCTGTATAATTGATTGTATTTTGTGACCGCACCATTGGACGGCATTCACAGACCATCTGATGCATACTGCATAGAAAATGACTAGAGCTGGCTGAACTCACCAGTTCCCGTCTGACGGCTTTGTGCAAGATCCTGGAGCAAACTAGTTTATGAGGAACTAGTCACTGGGTTTGAAAGTAGTTCCTGGCTTCATGTGTGTGAAAGACGAAGCAAGTAGCCAAACGAGATCTTTGGGTGGCATGTATTGAGCTGCAGAGTAGACCTGACTTCATGGAAATAAGCAAACGTGAGGCTACATGAGACACAAAGTGCGTACTGTAAATCATTTTAGGGGTTTTAAAGAGCTTGTGTGCACTGTAGGAAGAGATAGGAGACTTTCGTGCTAAGACAAGTACACTAGTTTCATCCACAGAACACTTGTAAGTAAAAATACTGAAGCTTTAACATAAAGCAAAGAAAATACATGTCAAATGTACTTATTGTATGGTATATGTTAAACTGCAAAAATGAGTTTAAGATAAGATTAATTTACTTATAAGCAAAATTGCATATAAAAATAAGATTTGTTTTCAAATTTTGTATATATAATATAATATATATATATTTTAGTTTTTCCATCAAGATAATGGCCCAATGCACACGGATAGAAATCCAGAAATACTTGTAAAAAAGGTATTTTAAATGAAGAACATGACATTATATTAGAAATAATTTGAACGTCTGAATCTGAAAGTGTATAATGTGACAAATCGAGCCGAATATCTTCAGTGACCTATACGTATGAAACAAGCTGAATATGCACATTTTAAATGCATATTTAATTCGTTTTATTTTCAGTATAATACAAAACAATAAATAAACAGCAGGAGAATGATACCAGGCTAATAAAACTGTTGTAAGCGCCTCCTAGTGGATTCTTTACTAACACAACGCAAGATCTCAACTGTTCAATCAAGATGGTGTTTTACAGGCCAGCCTCACACACATTGTAAGGGGAGGATAGAAAGACATAACAGGGACTTATTGTTAAAAATTGTATACATATTTTATTTTATTTTTTGGCATTTTATGCCTGGCCTACAATGACATATGTGCCACATTAATGTAGTATTTACATATGTGTCCCTGGAGCACAAGTCGCTGGGTATATTTGTAGCAATAGCCAACAATGCATAGTATGGGTCAAAATTATACATTTTTATTTTATGCCAAAAATCATTAGGATATTACAATCATGTTTCATGTAAGTTTCCTACCGTAAATATATCAAAACTTAATTTTTGATTATTAATATGCATTGCTAAGAACTTCATTTGAACAACTTTAAAGATGATTTTCTCAATATTTAGATTTTTTTGCACGCTCAGATTCCAGATTTACAAATATTGTCCGATCATAACAAACCATACATCAATGGAAATATTATTTATTAAACTTTCAGATGATGCATACATCTCTTAAGACTGGTTTTGTGCTCCAGGGTCACATATACAGTATATGCTGCTATAACGCTTACATTGCAAGGCAATATAACATAACATCACATAAATGCATTTTACATGGTGTGTAGACATCATAGTTAAATTAATTGAAAGGAGATGTTTTCCTCAACAGGTTTTGCTGTTGTTTATTTGTTTTAGTAGCATTTTCCCCCAAAGCTCTCAAAAGTCATTTGTTGAAAATCTGCCATCTGATGATCAGTTTGCCGATGATAGGAGTGTTGAAAAGATTAGTTTTGAAACATTTATATGCACTTTATTATAAACACTGAATGTTCTGTCATCATCCCTGTCACAGAGTCTTTGTGTTGAACCTTTTAAGCAAGAGGACTTCATTCAACGCAGTGATTCAAACAATGGAAACGACAAGAAGATTCCCATCAGTCCAGTCACTTTGCCAAGACCTACCCTGCAGAAAGGTATTGTTCTTCAGTGTTTATCAGCATGGCAAATGTGAAGTGCAACAGAAATAATGACTGTTTTCAAACAGGTATCCATAAAACTGTCCCACACTTGTTCTAAGATCATTTCTCAAACGTGTCTGCGTGTTTTTGTATAGCTAAGCATTGGTGTGGATTTTAACTGATCAAATGTGTTTGATAAACGAGGCTCCTGAACACTCAGAGCCATGTCCGCTTTTAAGGACATCAACCCACTAACTGCTTATTTATAATCAGCTCTACATGAGAAGTATTTTAACAAAATACACACTTCATCTTTAACAGACTGTGTTTTAAAGCTTGTATTTGTGTCCTCACCTAAATTTGTGTGCGTGTTTCACCCTCAGATCTTGCCAAGGGCCGAAGCCTGGACAACACATTCGTCACAAAACATGAAGATGATGACGACAATGATGTGCATGATTATGAATATATCGATGAAGGTCAGCTTGACAGCATGAGGAGAACATTCAATGAGCAAAACATTAACACGGGCAAAGGAAAACCGAGTAACACGATATAAGTGTATACTACGAAGTTCACGACTGAGTCTATTTAATAATCAAGTAACTTTACATGACTGTAAATCTGAGTGAATGCAGATTATTTATTAGGTTAAAGATCTTCAGTGTTTTCAAATACCAGAGCAAAACTGTGCTTATTAGTCACGAGGTACACATCTGGGGGCTCGTTTATAAAACTATCCGTGGATTTCATCCTAAAAGTGTTCGTATGCACAAAAGCTAGATTTTGCGTACGCGTGAATTTTATCAGATTTATAAAAGCATGCATACGTCAGAATTTGGCAAAAATCCCTTTATAAATCCCAATCAAGTGTGTGTACTTGCACCCCCCCCCGACTCCTCCCACAAATCACCATATATGGAGCTTACAATGCCTGGTTTTACTATGCATAACCTGATTTGCATATCATTTACATGTATATTCCCATCCACGTGACACGTGTTTAACACTGTCGATGGTACAAGACATTAAGGAAATATGAGATCCTGACTGTAATTCCATTTGGGACATAGCCTACACATACATTTTTATAGCTAAAAATTATCCAGTATCCTTGATACGTTTTATAATAAATATATGAAAATATCCATAAAATCAAAACGGTTTAAAATAGCTGATTTCATTTATTTTTTACACTGGTCATATAGTATTTCAATTGTTTTAAACAATTCAAATCAAATTAAATCCATGCAGTTTTGCCGATAAGGTGAACATAAGCTGGATTACATCTGAACAGCTGCATTAATAAGCCTATATTTTTTGCAGTGTAAATACAATTGTCTGACTCTGGCGAATTACTGAAAGACCGTTTTCCTTTAATGGTATCCTTCAAATACAGTGGTATTTTTTATAAAGTTTTGGAGATGCTTTACACAACATCAACAGGTCCGTGCAGCTGTGGTTGTACAGTAAGATATTATCATTGGTCCTATTCAAACCGGACTGACCGTTCGACCACCGTATCCAGCTGTGTCCGCCATAATATCAAAGTAAGTGCACATCATGATTATTGATCTCGCAAAAAAAAAAAAAAATCCTTGTAACATCTGCAGTTTAGTTTAGAAATGAATTATTGTGCACCTATAGCACTCCTCGCTGTCTTTAAAACATAGGATGCATGAAAAGTGATCAAATGCATCCACTCACTATATTACATTTTGTTTAAATTCTGCGCAATGACTTTTTGTAATTTCAGTGCTTAATGAGAGTAATATTTATTGTAAATGCATATCAAAATGAAAACATTTTTACTTCATTACTCCAAAAGAGTTCGTACCCATGGTCTAGAAGTGTATTTTTTATAAATCCGGGTATGTGCATTGAACATTGCTTATGCATATGATATGCTCATTTTGTGCGTACGCAGCATTTATAAACGAGACCCCTTGGCTTTTAGGAACTGCCTTTCTTAACGGGATTAATGCTAAACTTAAAGTAAAGTACATGAGTTCAAAATCATCTTCGTTTGGTCAGTCGATGGTCTGACCCTGAGGTTAATGCATGTTATATATTCATTCAAATATTCATTTTTTTCTCCTGAATTAATGTGTGAAGTCCATCAGATATTATGGTGCTTATATGAACTGGTATACTATCCGTTATAAGTGAAGCAAACAGTATATAATCATAAAAGTTTTACATATCATATATTTACTCCCTACCATCTAAGACAAATCTATTTCCACAAATATTTCCAGGCAACAAAGTAACAAAGCAGACAATGCAGAAAGAGCTGAAACTACACTCAGTGTAGATCAGTGTGGCTAATTCTTTAAAAGCTGATATTTTTTAGCAGTTTTGTTTTGAAGTATATAGCTGTGTATCATCAGAGATGTGATTTCTACTTCACCAGGAATTATTAAAACAGCATCAGTCAGTCCAAATATACAAATCAGAGCATTGCAAACTGTAGTCAGTCTTCACAAAAAAAGTGGGCTTCCTAGCAAATTCAAAAAATCTGATATTGTGTATTAAATTCCATACAATATTATGAGTATGTTTTGAAAAACCACTTAAACCCATCGGGGCTGGATCACAACTGTCTGATAAAGCCACTCTTTTTAAATGAGGTTCTACAAGTGTCTGGATCACAACCTGCTCTTACTCACAACGTGTCCAAGAGATTGCACGTCACAGAACAGATGCCAAAAGCTTCATTTAGCGGCTGTTTACCGATGCATCCAAGGCTGTGCTGTTTTAACCTGCTGTCACATTGGTGAGCAAGCCGAATAGTGTTATTTTATTACAATGACTTTTATGAAATACCACCACCCTGTCAACATGGCTTATGACGGGAATTAAAACTGAATTCAAGATGTTCAAATTTATTGGCATTGGGTGGTAAAAAGTGCAATAATGACAACAAAGCTGTTAGAAATGGTCTTTCTATTGCTAAGCCTCTGCAGTGAAGCATTAGAGGTTTGTGGATCATGCACTCCCGAAAAATTTTCAAAAAGCTACCACTTTTATACCCTATTTATTTAATGGTTCATGTTAGTATTACAATACTAATATTATTTCGTAAAAAATATTAGTGCCTGCTGCCACTGTGACAGCTGATTTTGAAGTAATGATGGCAGAGGAATCAATAATTGTTTTTATTAATTTAAGTATATATAAATGTTTTTTGTACAGTCTGGTTATATATAGAATTGAAAGTCGGTGTATTTTTTGCGGTGAAAGAAACATCGGATTTTGTCTGGTTTACTTTGAATAAATGAGATGGAAAGGATACATGTTTGATTTTTTCATTTGTTTTTATTATGATAAAGATACAAATTATAAATGTTGCTGTCATTGTAAAACATCTGGGATGCAGCAGTGTTGTGGACACAGCAAACCTCTGCAGATTGAAATGGTATTCACTGTAAACAGCTTTTATTTACTAGAAGCAAGTTTATTCTACCCAGTTTTTATATTAATTAGAGATTGTTAACAGCTGGTGGTCATCTCAGTCAGGATTGCCATCAGACTGGTACCAGGGAACTTGGGGTCAAGAATGAGGTCGTGAAGAAGGCCTTGACCTTTCTCCCGAGCCTGAGGTGAACACATAGCACGCCGCCAGAGATTCACGAGGGAACCACCTGTTTTAAAATAAATAAATACATACAATTAATTTCAAAAATATAAAAATAAATGGGACTGAGACTTGGTGTTTTCATTTGCATTGGTTGATATTGCAAATAGTCACTTGGGATCGCACGAGCGCCCAATCATCTTCGAGTGTTAACAAAACAAGCCAATGACCGTTGGCGTGCGTGTTTCGCCACGCGTGCCCCGCCCCGCAGCGCGGGTATAAAAGGAGAGCGCGTGCAAATGCACATCACTTTTTCGCTGAGGTGCCGAGACTTTGTGCCCTGGCTATACAGCAGTGGTACAGCAACTGTGGCAATAGGATGTTACGTATCCTGTGGCAATGGGACGTTACCTTCAGGGAATGAGGGTTACATACGTAACCGAGACGTTCCCTTTCAGTTAGTCACGTTCGACGTAACATCAAGTGACTGACGTAAATGGGATCCCTATGAAAACGCCACTGTTGCTGACCCCCTCTATTGCCCGGCGGGAGCCGGCAAGTCCCCCCACACCAGTTGGAACGGAAGATAGGACAAGGCTTAGACAGATACTTCAGCCACTGCTATTCCGTACAGTGGGTATGGATAACACTGGGAAAGCATACTACAAGTAGTGGAACACTATGGAAGCCACATCCTGCATAAAGGAGGTACCATGTGGAGATTAAACATATGGACTGGCCAAGGGCAGTACTACATGTGGTAGACTCAGCCAGCCTGAGGTGAGATCAATACACAGCAGAGACGGCAGAAGGTCTCTGCCAGGGAAAGAAATGGGCTCACCATGAGGGGAGCCATGCCGTGGAAGAATACACATGTGGGATCACCCAAGAACTGACCTTGGGCAAACACACGAGTGCTGGATCTGGTGTCTGGCGCTCCGCCATGCCTGACTGCCGAGGGTGCGGGAGGAACTTCAACAGGGTTCGCCAAGGGGAACTGAACTGAGAAGACTAGAACACATATCCGAGCCGTAGAGGGGAATGGCGCAGCAAGTGTGATTGACACCAAGCAGGTTCTAGTGTTACTGGCCATCTGAGGCAAGTACACTGGAGGACACGGGCTCTACACTGAGATTATAAAACCTTGCAAATGTGTTCGGTGTCACCCAGCCGACAGCTCTACAGATGTCTGCTATCGAGGTGCCCCGCACTAATGCCCAAGAAGAAGAAACGCCTCTTGTAGAGTGTGCTCTTACTCCGAGGGGGCACGTTAAGCGCCGGGCCTAGTATACCAAGACTATAGCCTCCACTATCCAGTGGGCAAGTCTTAGTTTGGAGATAGCCTTTCCCTTCTGCTGTCCTCCGATGCAGACAAAGGACTGGTCTGAGGTCCAGAAGCTCTGCTTGCGGTCCACGTAAACGCGCAAAGTGCGGACGGGACAGAGCAGAGCAATGGCTGGGTCTGCCTCCTCCCTGGGCAGCGCTTGCAAGTTCACCTTCTGATCCCTAAAGTGTGTGGTGGGAACTTTGGGCACATATCCAGGCCGGGGTCTCAGGACAACGTGAGAGTTACCGGTCCGAAATCTAGGCACGAATCGTCAACCGCGAATGCCTGCAGGTCCCCTACCCTCTTGACCGAGGTCAATGCAGTGAGGAGTACGGTCTTCAACGACAAACACTTAAGCTCTACTGAATGCAGAGGCTCGATGGGTTCCTCCTTCAAGGCCGTTAGGACCGAGGGGAGATCCCAAGAGGGTACCAGATGAGGCCACGGAGGATTTGACCTCCTCGCCCCACTGAGGAACCTGATGACCAAGTCGTGCTTCCCCACAGACTTGTTTCCGTCTACTGCATCGTGATGTACGGCAATAGCGGCAACATACACTTTGAGAGTGCAGGGAGACAGCCTTCGCTCCAACCCATCTTGCAGAAAAGAGAGCACAACCCTGATTGGGCATCTACGGGTTTTCCCGGCGGGAAGAACACCAATCGATGAGCAGGTTCCACTTCAGCCTGTCAGCGCGTCTTGTAGACGGGGCTCTAGCTGAAGTAATGGTGTTCACTACCGCTGGAGGTAGCCCACCTAGAACCTCCGCGTCATTGCCAGGGACTATATGTGGAGATTCCACAGGTCTGGACGCGGGTGCGAGAGGGTGCCCCCTCTCTGAGAAAGGCTCAAAGGAACTTGCCAATGAAGGGCTGTCGCGAGGAGCACCAGTTCCCGATTGGGCCAGTATGGCACCACTGAGAGGACCTGCTCCTCCTTGACCTTGCACAGTGTCTGTGCGAGAAGGCTCACTGGGGGAAACGCATATTTGCGTAAGCCCCGAGGCCAGTTGTGTGCCAGTGCATCCGTGCCGAAGGTCTCCTCAGACAGGGAGTAAAACAACTGGCAATGGGACGTGTCCGGGAAGGCAAACAGGTCTACCTGAGCATCCCCGAAGTGTCTCCAAATCAGCTGGACCGTCTCGGGGTGGAGTCGCCATTCTCCCGGAAGGGCGGGCTGACGTGAGAGCTCGTCGGCTGCACGATTGAACTCGCCTTGGACGTGAATGTTGCAAAGCAACCTCAGATGCTTCTGACTCCAGAGGTGATGTCGGGCGAGTTGCGACATGCGACGGAAGCGTAGACCGCCTTGGCGGTTGATGCACGCAACAGTTGCAGTGTTGTCCATATGCTCTCGGCGGCCCGGGAAAGCATAGCAGTCCGCTCTGGATCTGACTCGGGCAACGCCACTCTTCCTGATGGAGGCAGCGCAGCCGAATCGTCATCTCCAGAGCCTAGATCCAGCGTGCTCGTCCAGAAACACCAGAGGGTGCGAAGTGCAGGAGGAATGAGAGGCCCATGGAGACGCACTCTCACCGTGATCCTCAGATCACCCTGACCATTCGTCCTCTGCTGGTGAGAGACGGAAGAACTAGAACGGGGCATGGCAAGGGGGATACCCCCTTGTTTGACGAGGAGGTATCTGGACCGCAACATCGCGATGGTCATGTTCCCGCAATGAGAACATGACTCATCCATGAGCGCTGCCTCAGCGTGCTGATAGCCCAAGCACGAGACACAGCGATTGTGACCATCAGACGCGGCCAGGAAGCAACCACATCCAGAAGCACATGATCGGGAAGCCATCTTTAAAAAGACACCATCGCTCGTGGAGCTCTTTTAGATTTTGCTATTTTAGTAAAAACACTCTTTTAGAGAAAGCGCTGAAGCGCCCAGGGGAGGTCGCGGTGTGACCGCAGTTTGATAGGCTGCAGCACGCCGTGAGAGAAGCAGCAATACTGCACAGCAACCCCTGCTGACGCGTCATAACACTCTCGGAGATTCCCTGTAACGTTCAGCTCCAAATCGAAAAGCTGATGTGCATTTGCACTCGCTCTCCTTTTTATAACTGCGCTAGGGGGTGGAGTGTGCGTGGCGAAACACGTTCGCCAACTGTCATTGGCTTGTTTTGTTAACAATCGAAGGTGATTGGTCTCTCGGGCGAGATCCAATTTACGTCAGTCAACTGATATTACGTCGAACGTGACTGACTGAAAGGGAACTTAAAATAGCCTGGTAATCACTCTACAATTGTGCAACGATTTCAATTTGCAATAATTGTGCTCTGCTACAAGCAAACCAAAAAGCTCTTTGTGCAACATAATGAAATCATGTGAAATTATTTCCCACCAAATAATGTGCATTGCACGATCTACTCTGATCATCGTTCACTTTTTTATTAATCCATCAATGTACTGAGCCACAAACGCATGTAGCATGGTACTAAAGTCTAAGAATTTAAACTAGTGCTGACAAACGATTAATCGCAATTAATCGCATCCAAAATAAACGTTTTTTTTTTGTTTATTAAGTAGTGTGCGAAAATAGAGCACTTTAAGGACATTATAGAAGTGCACTTGTTTTTCACCTGGGTATGCATGTACATATTTACAAAATATGTATGCATAATAAATATGCACAGTGCACATACATATATTATGTAAACAAAAACGGTTATTTTGGATGCGATTAATCGTTTGACAGCATTAGTATAGACATTTAAATCAACATCTTTGTAGAAACGCTCATATTGTATTATTCCTGTGAAGCTTGAGATGCTCTTTGGAACATCTACAATCAACATTAGTTCATGTTTCTCCAATCCTGCTGTCATTAATGGCATAGTTAACCAAAAAAAATATGTTATCATTTACTCACACATATGTCATTCCGTGTGGATATTTTGAATAGACTTTCATTGTATGAACAAAATCACAGAATGAAAAGGTGAGATGTGTCAGATGTTTTGGGTGAACTATCCCATTAAAGCAGAGGATTGACATCAAATACCAAGACGTTCTCAAATTAAACGTTTTGGTTACACTTTATTTCGATAGTCCACTTTTTAGACATTCTACTAACTATAATATCAACTAATTCTCATTAATTCACAACTGCATGTATCTCTCAGTAGGGTAAGTTCAGGGTTAGTAGAATAAGTTGACATACTTGTAAAGTTTCTCATACTCAGTATGTTGTGGATCCATCAAAATAACAGATATTAAATATATTAATACTCTAATGACTGCTAGCTGACATGTAGTTACTCACTGTTAGTAGACTGTCTAAAGTGGACTATGTTACCAATTTTATTCAATGGATAATAAGCAGTTTGCCGAAGCAGTTTCACTAGTGGTCTTGAACCATAATGTATAACTTTCTCCTCTGATATTGTTACCAAGCAGTTGATTGATACTGTTCATCCAGCCGAAGATGTGCAGTGCGTGGTTCTCCTCGGCGCTGAGATCGGCGATGTTGGGTGGTCTGTCAGACTCCTGCAGCACTCGGCTCGGCAGAGGAGCCATCAACTTCTCGGACCTCTCGATGTTGGCGTGGAAATGAGCAGCTGATACATATGCAGCCGAGTTGAGCCAGCCCTGTCCAAACCTCACCTCAGGAGAGGAGTACAGCTTCTGCCTACAGCACACAGTCCAAGAAGCATTAAAAAATGGTTTGATTGCAACATACGGCACCTGCCAAACCGGCACTTGAAGAACATCCACACATATCTGGTGGAAGGAAATGGCACCGAGCAGCAGTTTGAATGCTTTTAATCCCAACTTTTTCCCAGACATGAAAATATCCAACTGATGTGTCATTAGTAGCCCTTTTAAATAATCAGTTATAATGCATTTTTTGTAAAAGTGTGTGAAAAATTTGTTTTATGATCACATTACTTTAATGCATGAAAAACCTTATCAACAGGAACACGGAGATAAAAGTCAAAAACAAAAAAATTCTAAATTGTTACTTTTTTGTTAAAATATAACATTGATTTTTTATATTAGTGCTTCCAGTAATACAACATCAACATTTTTATTTAGTGCAATATTTAGGGTTATATATTAAAGATAACGTGTGCCAAACATCTTTGTCATATCTTTATGTCAACACACTTTACTAGCCTTTCGTTTTTAGTTATCTTCTCACGGTGCAAACAGGAATTAATCCGCTCTGGTCATGTGACAATCTGCACTAATCATGTGACACTGCACATATAAGACCCTTTATTTTTCCCAAATTTTGTGCACTAAAACATCAGTCGATACGTTTTTTAGAGCTTTACAAATGAACAGCTTTTTTACGGTCACTATTGTGAGCGGTGGGATTGAATGGGTTAAGTGTATATATGGACCTTTCAGTGCAGGCCGAGGAGGCAGTTTGTAGAGACACCTCTTCTGCTGCCCACAGCAGTCCCAGGATCTTGTCCTTCTTGCTGAAATCTGTGTCGTCAGAGTTACTGATGTGCTGCAAAGACTACAGAGGAACGCAGAAAAGAGCAATGGTTGCTTCATTGATAATATGTGCTTGAACTAGTTTGAAAAACCTCTTGCACAAAGCAGTAAACATGGTCAGTATCACACATTTTCTGACATCCCATTAGTGACCTAGATAGCTGATTAGAGAGTCTAATAATTCATTTTATGTCAAAAATATATTGATCTGGTTCAGAGAACTTTGGAGCCATCTATGTATAGATGCTGTGACTGATTTCAATTTCCCCAAAAATTTGGACTTCACATGTTGACATGGTCTTGTTGGTGTCCGTGTACAAATATTCCACATGTGCATGCATGATAATTGCACTTCTTAAATAAACTCTCGCCACTTTGGGAAAAAAAAGCTTCTGTTGAATGAACAAACATAGGGTGAATTCAGTTCATTAGGACATGTTTTCCCAGTCATCTCAATGGTAATAAGTGTCCCATTTGACCTGAATTCCACCTAAATGGGCATCTATCGCGAGTAACTTGACACCTGGAAAAATGTTTCCCAGTTGGTCATGGCATCAGGATATTTGGTGGAACAGTCTGTGAAGCTGGAGCAGTAATCTTGAGCCGCCTCTGCTGGAACCTGGATGTGCAGCTGAATCTCACCCTTCCCGACTACACCTGTCTGCACTGCTGCCAGGAACGGAAGCACGGACATGTAGTAGTTCACACCTAGAGAGAACGTGGCATAATGAGAAAAGACAGCGTGCTTCACTTTGCAGGTGCAAATATAGAGCTGCACTTACATGCATACCAGCTCTGAGGAGAGATGCAAACCGGTTCTGAGCTTTCCAGTCCACAGGTGCTGCTGCTGCCAGGGCTTGGGTCAGTGAGACGGCCTGCAATATGAATAAAAACAGATGAAAACCAAAGCTGAATTTCACTACTTGTACTGTATGCATGCAGATTACCTACGCACAAGTACATATGCATTCATATTTACATGCAGATGTATATGCAAGGTAGCTTTTGTGTATATACAATGTATTTTAATACACAATTTAATGTTTTTATACAGAGTCATTTTTCAGGTTTATTGCATTGTGAGGCCGTTTTAGTTTTTTTCCTCAACCCAGCACACACACATGATGTGTTTATTTAATGCAACCTTTAGGCTTAGGATAACGTATACCTTGTTTCATTTTTTTGTTGGTAGTTGTAATAATAAGTAGTGTAACTATTTCAACTACTTCATTAAAGCAATGTAACTGATTACATTTGATTTATTACATTTCTAAAGTCTTCAACTGCTAATCATTTTGAAACATGTAAAGCAGACAGTAGAACTCAACACTGATTACTGCCAGACTTTCAAAACCCTTCATCACTTGAATTAAAATATAAAACTTTAATTTTAAAGCACGGCCACCTCAAAATCAGACGTTAGCACCTTTTTACTTTGAGATCCTTCTGAGGTTAAATACAGATTTAAAATCATAACAAGAAATAGTTTAATAGCAGTGATACTGTATTCAAAATCAAATTCTCGCATAGCTATAACACTGGCATCTAACAAAGCCTTGGAAAAAACAGTTAAACTTAAAAAATAATCATATACATGAAGCACATAGGAAATAACACCGTTATTGAATAAGCACATGTTCTGTTCTGTATCATAAGCTCCTACTTTAGAGCAGTCAGTGCAATTTATGAAAGAAGTCAATTAAATATTTTGTGTGTGTGTGTGTGTGTTGTGTGTCTGTGTGTGTCTGTGTGTGTGTGTGTGTCTGTCTGTCTGTGTTGTGCTGTGTGTGTGTGTCTGTGTGTGTGTGTCTGTGTGTGTCGTGTCTGTCTGCTGTGTGTGTGCGTGCGTGTGTGTGTGTGTGTGTGTGTGTGTGTGTGTGTGTGTGTGTGTGTGTGTGTGTGTGTGTGTGTGGTGTGTGTGTGCCTGCCTGCCTGCCTGACTGACTGTGTGTGTGTGTGTGTGTGTGTGTGTGTGTCTGTCTGTCTGTGTGTGTGTGTGTGTGTGTGTGTGTGTGTGTGTGCATGTGTGTGTGCGTCTGTCTGTGTGTGTGTGTGTGTGTGTGTGTGTGTGTGTGTGGTGTGAGTGTGTGTGTGTGTGTGTGTGTGTGTGTGTGTGTGTGTGTGTGTCTTGTATTTATCAGATTATGCCATAATGTGATAAATGCATGGGGACCAAATGTCCCCACAAGGATAGTAATACCAGTCAATTTTGACCTTGTGGGGAAATTGTTTAGGTCCCCACGAGGAAACAAGCTTATAAATCATACATAATGACATGTTTTGACAATCTAAAAATGCTGAAAGTTTCCTGTGAGGGCTAAGTTTAGGCGTAGGGCAATAGAAAATACAGTTTGCACAGTATAAAAACCATTACGCCTATGGAGAGTCCCCATGAAACATGGAAACATGTGTGTGTGTGTGCGTGTGTGAATATTCAGATGTAACCCCTTTGTAATCCGTAAAATTTTAATAAGTATCTGTAATTCAATTACAATTTATTTTCTCAAAACTGTAACTGATTACAATCACATTTATTTTGTAATTAAATTACATAAGTCTGTAACGTGTAACTAGTTACTCCCCAACACTGTTTATGGTGTATCGCAAAGGTAGTAGATCAAACCTGATCTGAGCTTCCAGCCCAGCTGCAGAGGAAGACTCCACAGAGGACTCTCTTTGTCTCCAGGGCCCATGGAGCTCATGTAGGGATCGGTAGCATTGATCAGCAGCTTGTACAAGGCCATCCTCTGTAAGTAATCCCACGGGTTTACCTGGATCACCCCGTCGACTGTGGGCAGCTGGGAAAGCTTGTTTGGGGCTTTGTCCCACTGAATAGGAAGCCCATTCTCAGTCACTACCGCTGCCTGGCCGAGCAAAGCCAACAAGACAACAGCAGCCACCGCTCTGAGGAAATCCATGCTGGGGAATCTAGCTGGACTGCCGAAGTGCTGTGGTCAGTGGAAGATCTTTAATTTATGGCCAACCAAAGGACTTTGGTCCCAAACGGAGAAAGGGACAAACAGGAGTGTGGGTGGGGATCGATGCATACGAGTAGGCAAGGCAAGTTAATTTCAATAGCACATTTCATACACAGTGGTAATTCAAAGGGCTTTACATAAAGTAAAATAGACATTAAGTAATAATAAAAACAAGGAATAATATATACAGTATATAAATAAATTGATTTTAAATAATAGAATAGAAAATTATTATATATAGTGCAGTCAGTTGGGACGTAGCACAGTGTTCATTCAATAAATGCACAGCTAAACAGATGAGTTTTGAGTCTGGATTTTATATTTTAGCACATCTGATCTCTTCTGAAGCTGGTTCATAATAATAGCTAAAAGCGCACTCCCTTTGTTTTGTGTGAACCCTTGGTGTTTCTAACTAACTCGATCCTAATGATCTGAGTGGTCTGTTAGGTTTATATTCAGTGAGCATATCAGCAATGTATTTAGGTCCTAGACCATTGAGTGATTTATAAACGAGTAAAAGTACTTTAAAATCAATCCTAAATGTAACTGGAAGCCAGTGTAAGGACTTGAGGACTGGTGTGAGATGCTCAGATTTTCTGGTTCTAGTCAGATTCCTGGCAGCAGCGTTCTGGATGAGCTGCAGCTGTCTAATGGTCTTCTTTGTGAGGAGACCATTGCAATAATCCACCCTGCTGGTGATAAAGGCATGAACAAGTATCTCCAAATCTTGATTGGAAACAAAACATCTTATTCTTGCAATGTTTTTGAGATGATATTATGCTGCTTTAGTTACTGCTTTGACATGACTACTAAAACTAAGGTCTGTCTCCAGAATCACCCCAAGATTTTTGACTTGATTTTTGGTTGTTTGACCCCTAGAGTCAAGGTATGCATTCACCTTGAGAACTTCATCTTTGTTTCCAAATGCAATGACTTCAGTTTTCTCCTTGTTTAACTGAAAAAAGTTCTGGCACATCCAACTGTTAATTTCATCAATGCATTGGCAGAGGGAGTCAATGGGGCTATAATCATTTGGAGATAAGGCTAGGTAGATCTGGGTATCATCAGCATAGCTGTGGTAGGCAATTTGGTTCTCTCATTATTGACTTAGTGGGAGCATAACAGGCTAAACAAGAGCGGTGCAAGATTGAGCCTTGTGGGACTCCACATGTCATGGACGTCCACTTAGACTTATGCTCTCCTATACTCACATAATAACCTCTCCCTTCTAAGTATGAACCATTTGTGTACCATCCCAGAAAGCCAGACCCAGTTTTCCAGTCTATGTAGATGTGTGTTATGATCGACAGTGTCAAACGCAGCATCAAGATCTAGTAGTACCAGCACTGATATTTTGCCAGTATCAGAATTAAAGCGAATATAATGTATTATCTTAATAAGCGCTGTCTCTGTGCTGTGATGCACTCGGAAAACAGATTGAAAATTGTCCAGGTATCCATTTGAGTTTAAGTATTTGTTCAGCTGATTAAAAACTACCTTTGCAATAATCTTACCTATGAAAGGAAGATTTGATCAGGTTCTATAGTTGGTGTTATCAAGATTGCTCTATTTCAGAAGAGCCTTAACAACTGCAGTTTTAGGGAGTTTGGAAAAGTCCCAGAGAGAAGTGAGGCGTTCACTACTTCTAAGAGATCTGCTTCTAAACAGTTAAGCACGCTTTTGAAAAAATATGTGGGAAGTGTTTCAAGAGAGCAGGTTGACGATTTTATTTCTTCCAAAATGTTGCTATCAATCACTTCTTTTTAAAATTGTGGTTGAATCTGTGTGACCTCTGCATAACTAGAAGATGTGCAAATCTTCTGATATTATCGATCTTCTCAGTAAAGAAAGAAGTGAACTCGTTGCATTTGCTGTCGAAGAGCATTTCATGGGGAATCTGACTTGGGGGGGGGGGGTTGTCAGTCTCTCAACAGTAGCAAAAAGAGTGTGAGTGTTGTTTAAGTTACTGTTTATAAGGTTTGAGAAGAAGGTCTGTCTAGCTGTGGCTAGTTCTACATTGAAAGCATGAAGGCTGTCTTTAAAGATGCTATAGTGAATATTGAGTTTCGTCTTCCGCCACATCCACTCAGCTTTGTCTTTTCATACTCTGAACCTATGTTGATTTCTGGCTGCCATTGTTCTTGCAGATTTCATGGGGGCAATATCATCAATAACCCTCTCAACTTTTGAGTTAAACGAATCCAGGAGAAGACCAACATTTTATTTTTTACATAAAGTCTCATAATTGACAAAGAATATATATATAACATAAAAAAATATTTCAATATAATTTTCTTGAGTTTAAATTTAGGGGTTTAGGGTTTGGTACAGCCACCTCCCAATCGAAAGTACCCAATAAATGAGGATTTTATATATATTAAGCTTACTAATATTTAAAATATTGTAATAGTTTCAATAGATAATAGAAGGATCTTAGTAAACATCTAAGGTTTAAATGTGTTTTTTGGTTGTGGGACAGCAATTTGAACCAGTTCTGTAGAATGACCTATATAAACGGTGTTTACAGAGCTTTTTTTTAAAGGTGTATTTCGTATGCATCACTAGTTTCTATTGTGCTGGTTTAGTCTGAGGTAAGAGCTAAGTTAGTCCCCACAAAAGTGTTCCCAGTTTCTGCGAACGTGGCAAAAAGCCGTTATTTCCTTCAATAGTTGTAGGAAGGTTTCTTCGGTCCCTATGTACCCCTTTATGGGTAAATATGAAGATGTACACTTGGAGAGTATTACTCCAGTAATGGCTGTTGTGTCCATAACAGCAGCATTTCTTTATGAGAGTATGCACTATTAATGTAACTGTTGCACAGTATGTTCTTTATAGCAACACAAAATCAGTGTCTTGTATAATAAAAGAGCACTGTGTAATGCCTAACTCGGCACAATCTGGACATATAGGGTCAGCTGGTTTGTAAACACAAAGAGCATATTTGTATAGTCTGATCACAAGCATGATATAACAGTTTCATGTCTGTTTCTCCAGGTGTCACTGAGGACAAACAAACATGTATAAGGCCATGTTGTATTGAGAGGTTGGAGAATAATGTTTGCAACTCATTTATAAAGCGTGCATCGCTCTGATTTGATCGTAGAGTGTAAATCCACACCAGTGCTCGTGTTTGTAAAGACTTGTTGTGGAAAAGTGCTTAGCATCACGTCAGGGTCTGAGCAGACGTACGCACTTTTTATTATAGGAGTATTGCAGGTCCCTATAACTTGCAGCTCGCTGTTCTAAATTATGATGATTGGTGATCTTTTATATGTTAATGACATTAATTAGGAGTCGTTTACAAGCAGAGCTAAAACCATTCAGTCGTGCTCAAATTCAAGATCATTTGTGATTTATAGATTTCACATCTGAGAGATGAATTCATGCAGAATTCAATTTACTGTATATTGTGTATGTAAAAGAATACTTAAGAGTGAACTGATCCTCCTTTTCTTGTCATTGCATGAAATGCCAAACTAATGCCAAGTTGTTTTATGCTATTTTATTGTATTTTACATATTACTGTACACTGTAAAAAAAAGATGACAAACTTAAACATTTAAGACAACCAGCTTCAGCAGATTTTTGAGTTCTCAACTTATTTTTGTAGATTTATATAACTTAAAACAAGTTGAGAAAACTCAAAAATCTGCTGAAGCTGGTAGTCTTAAACGTTTAAGCTTGTCATCTTTTTTTTTCACAGTGTAGTGTATATTATGTACAGCACATTGGTCAACAGATGTTGTTTTATAAATCAAATGACATTATGTTTGTGCATTCAACACGATAGAGTCAGCTGAACGATTCGGTAGCAATTTGATTGGTTTCTTAATGTGAGTCTCCTAGCCTTTATTATGACTAGTGACACAGTATCAATCTTTGATTAGTAGCCAACAAATATAATACCAACATTCAGCATGGTTGAAAATAAATCACTATGCATAATCTTCTCGAAATATACACCAATCGTTGCTTGACCATTAGCATCATACTTTACTGCTTGAGCTACAAGATTTCGGGTCCCTATAACTGTGCACAAGTAATGCATTAAAGCCTTTAAATAACATTATGCATAAGCAACGCTTTATCCAAAGCGACTACAGTATTCAGCTATACATTTGTTTTGTCGTATGTGGTTCCTGGGAAAACCCACAACCTTTGCGCTGCTAACGCAATGCTCTACCACTGAGCCACAGGAACACTTTAAAATATTATTATTGCATAAAATACAATGCAAATGTGTTTATAATTCGAAAGCTCTGATTCCACTGCTTTTTAACAGCTGTACACTGAAATATTTGTAAACAATGCAATAATCTTTGATCTTTTTTTTACAGTGCTATAGATGAATGTGCTCACTGGATACTGAATTTGAAGGCATCCACACTAAAAACTATGAGATTTGCTCTAGTTAAGCATTAAACTGAGAGGCCAGTGTTCAATTGTGAATGCAGTTATGGCTAAAAGGTGTTGCAGATCGCAGAGGTGAGCACAAATCACCAAAAATTACAAATTTACGCTCATCAAATGTATCAAAATAAAAATGAGTGGTCTGAAAAATGTGTTTCGCTCAAATACATAGCAATAGGTGAACCACTGCCTGGCCAAATGAGACTTCACTGTGGAGATAAAGTTTAGGATCATGATTCTTCAGTAGTATTGCAGCATGCTGTGAGCATAGATTAACTCGTTTGTTTGCTTTTGGGATCTGACCGAGCTGGACTTGGACCCGGGATGATTGATGTGACGCGTGTCCTGTACTTCAGTGCATCTGAAAGCTGTCCTGCATGGAGACACCATCACTGCATGCTTGTAACTCACATCGATAGTCAACAGCTCATTAGAGACTACATGACCTAAAATAGGAGTGTATATGAGACATGGGGGGGGGGGGTGTAATTACTGTTTTAATCTGGGACATTGGAAAAATAAGTGCCCAGTTTTAGCTGCTAAGTGGAAGTCTGGAAAAAAGAAATCATAAATTAATTATGTTATGTTAATGTTCTTATTTCTCTTTTTTGTGGTCTGAAAAAAA
>JAPDDN010000040.1:30000-47500 GCA_027422405.1 Ptychobarbus kaznakovi
TATGACCAAAAATGACGGAGATTTTAAGAGAAGTGAGCGCCCGGAGCCTGTCACTGCGCAAACGCGCTAACCCCAAACACTTCAATAGCGCACATTTCTCTAGGTTAACATCATATTGAGCGCCATGTAAAGTTGCTACTACATACATCTTCAGATGAAAAGCCATATTTGAGGTTGATGAAGATAGGTGAGCGTTTGGATGTCCTGCCCGATTGTATTACCACACAGACCAGCGTTAACAATCTGTCCATCACGGACTGCGAGCCTCTAGTTCGAAGACTCGTTTCTGCCCCTACAGTGCAATCGGCTAGGGTATACATCGCGCTAAAATATCAGGGTGAAAAGTCATCATAGCTTGCGTAGTATTGACCCAGCTCCCAACCAACTTTGAGAATAGATTAACGGCGATATTTTTTTTATCGCCGATAAGAGTCTCACGTTAACGCAGCACGTTAACGCCGATAACGGCCCACCACTATATATATATATCATAAAGTACCGATAAGGAATACCGTTAAAGTACCGGATCGATAAAAGTAGTAATACCGTTAAAACCTTAACGATACCATCCTAGTCGTTGTAGGGCGATAGAAAATACAGTTTTGTACAGTATAAAAAACATTACGCCATGAGGTAACCGTTAACCATAAACACCAACATGTGTGTGTGTGTCTGTGTTCTCCTCGCCTGTCTCTGTGTGTGTGTGTGTGTGTGTGTGCGTGCGTGCGTGCGTCTGTGTGCGTCTGTGTTCTCCTCACCTGTGCGTGCGTGCGTGTGTGCTGCAGGGAGAGTGGAGGCTGGGGCCGCTGCAGGACTGTGCTGGTCAGTAATATTCTCAGGAGTCCGGTGGAGCTGCTGAAGCTGAGTGTGCCGTCGGTGGTCTATGCCGTCCAGAACAACATGGCCTTCGGCTTTAAGTAACCTGGATGCCGCCGTCTATCAGGTATCTGAACACCACGAGCCCCCAAATCAAATTTACAAATGATTATGAGTGAAAATAAGGATTTAAAAAACTGATTATAAAACATATGTGAGAGGCTGGAGCACAAAAGCAGTCATAAGCAGCACAGGTATATTTGTAGCAATAACCAACAATACATTGTATGGGTCAAAATTATAAATTTTTATTTTATGCCAAAAATCATTAGATATTAAGATCATGTTCCATGAAGATATTTTGTACCGTAAATATATCAAAACGTAATTATTGATTAGTAATATGCATTGCTAAGAACAACTTTAAAGATGATTTTTTTCAATATTGAGATTTTTTTGCACCCTCAGATTCCAGATTTGCAAATATTGTCCAATCATAACAAACCATACATCAATGGAAATATTATTCATGACTGGTTTTGTGGTCCAGGGTCTCAATTGAAGAAAACAAAAGACATGACTGAAATGATCTTCTGGTGCTGGGTATATGGGTGGTTTCTGACCGTTCACAGCACGATAATGAGTTTACTGCTGCTTTAAATCCTCCAGATCGCTAATGTCCAGTGGATCCTGATTGGCTGTCGTGTTTTTATTGTCCACCAGCTGGAAAAGTGATATCGTGACTGTGTGTGAACTCTGAAGTGACTTATTTCATAAGTAAACCGTCAGTCTCGGGGAGAGTCTCGCCATACCTGTATTTCTCGTTGAATGAGTTATAAATGTCTGTGAGATCAGCGTCTGGCGCACGTGTTTCTGAACAAGTGCTCTCGGCTGTGTGTGTGTCAGGTGACGTATCAGCTGAAGATCCCCTGCACGGCGCTGTGCATGGTGCTGATGCTCAGCCGCTCTCTGAGCCGCCTGCAGTGGTTCTCCGTCTTCATGCTGTGTGGAGGAGTCACGCTGGTGCAGTGGACGCCGCCGCAGGCCACCAAAGTCCAGGTACACGAGATCATTCAGACCAGAACCGCCATCGAGTCACCAAACCTGCGTTTATTTCATCCGAATACACTGAAAGTGTAAAACCGCTGTTAAACTGATCTGTTTCTGTCATCAAAGCTTCAGTCTTCGGTGTCATAACATGCTGATTATTATCAATGATGGAAACCGCTGTGCCGCCAATATTTGAGTTGAAACTGATGCATGTCAAGTTCAACAGAACAGCATTTATTAGAAATCTTGTGTTAGCATTATAAATGTCTCTTTTGATCAATATAATGCATCCTTGATTAATAAAAGCATCAATTTCTACTAAAACACACACATTTGAACTGTAGTGCATCACGGTTTCCATACAAATATTGTACAGCATGACCATCAGAAATGTGTCTTGAGTATATTATTATGATTTCTGAAGATCATGTGACTCTGAGGACAGTAATGATGCTGAAAATACAGCGGCGCATCACAGGAATACACTAGTTTAACAGATAGAAAATATGCATATATAATATCTGAGGCCGTGTCGCTGTGCTTCAGGTGGAGCAGAACCCGTTCCTGGGCTTCATGGCGATCGCGGTGGCGGTGCTCTGCTCCGGGTTCGCAGGTACGTCGTGTTTATGATCACGGTTTCTGCTGAGGAGCATTAGTGACGCTCTGTTTGGGGTCAGGTGTGTTCTTCGAGAAGGTCCTGAAGAGTTCGGACACGTCGCTGTGGGTCAGAAACATCCAGATGTACCTGTCGGGAATCGTGGTGACCCTCATAGGGGTCTTCGTGACAGACGGGGCCCAGGTGCTGGAGAAGGGCTTCTTCTACGGATACACGCCGTGGGTCGGCTTCGTCGTCTGTGAGTAGCTCCTGCGTGACCTTTACTCCTGCTCCCTGAAGCGTGTTTGGAGGATACGTCTTGTGTAATTAAAGGGCATCACGCCCAGAGCGCAGAGCTCCTGAATGCTGCTGGTGCGGTTTGACGGGTTTCTCTGCTCTCTGTCTGCAGTTCTGGCCAGTGTGGGAGGACTGTACACGTCTGTGGTGGTCAAATACACTGATAACATCATGAAGGGCTTCTCCGCGGCCGCTGCCATCATCCTGTCCACCGTGGCGTCCGTCGTTCTCTTCGGCCTGCAGATCTGTGAGTGCATCGCTCAGTCACGTGGTCTTCTGATCAGCTGGTGTATACACAGTCAAGGTCAAAAGTTTACATCCCCCCTGCAGAATCTGCAAAATGTTAATTATTGTACCAAAATAAGAGGGATCATGCAAAAGGCATGTTATTTAGTACTGACCTGAATCAGATATTTCACATGAAGACATAGTCCACAAGAGAAAACAATAGTTGAATTTAGTTTCAAAAGTTTACACACCCTTAATACTGTGTTGTTATCTGAATGATACACAGCGGTGTGTTTATGTTTAGTGATAGTTGTTCATGAGTCCTTGTTTGTCCTGAACAGTTCAACTATCTGCTGTTCTTCAGAAAAACCCTTCAGCTCACACAAATTCTTGAAAAAAAATCCTCTCAAAGTCATACAGTCATTGTTGGAAAGGGTTCAAATACACAAAAATGCTGGAAAACCAAAGAATTTGTGAGAGCTGAAGGATTTTTCTGAAGAACAGCAGACAGTTCGGACGCAACATGTCAAAATAAAAGTCGACCACAAAAAGGCACCAAACACACCCAAACAAAGAGCAAATGATGTGCATCGTGTGGATCTGATATAGATCTCAACATGGCTAAATGTCAGCATCACAACCTCAAAACCATCGGTTTGCTGTAATTGTTTCATTAACACGACTCGCAGCCTTAATGAACTTTCATTACGCATGACGGCATCCGTTCAGATGCTGCTGATCCATGAGCTGGAATTATGAAATATTCACACAGCTGATGCACATCATTCATAACAATTATATTATTTATGAGTTAATATTACAAACAGTCCCATTAGTTAACATTAGTTACAAAAATCATGTTTTTTTCATTGTGCATTCACCAATTAATCTCAATCAAACTGCAGTCGGGTTATTTTGATCAGGTCAAACTAACACATAAAAAACATGATTTATGAGTTATGTTTTTCTTCATATATCATCATACTTCCCAGCTGATTAAACACCATCGTTGTGTTACAAGTGTATGGAAACGTAATGTTTACTTATGCAAATGAGCTGTTATCTGAATAACATGCACTAATTTGCATACATTTCCAGCACATAATCTGAATATCGGATAAAGCTAGAATCAAACTTCTTTGATTTTGTTGTCATATTAGTGTTAACGTGCTTATTACATGCTTTACTTGCTTTATTACACTGTTATTGGTTCCCAATACCTTCCAGCAAACTAGTGCCTGCATGGGGGTGCCTAGTTTTATCTAATTAATTTCAAAGACATTTTATTACACACGGTGAAGAGGAAACCCTTTTCATGGACAATGGATGACCAGTACTCCGAGAGGCTAGTTTCTTCCCGAGGGGTGAAAGCTAAGGGGGGGGACTATGTGACACTGTACACAAAAGACATGTTTTGCCGCTCTATTTATTACAATGATTTAATGTATTATAGAGTTTTAAGGTTTACATGTTTTTTAGTCCATTTTATTCTTCTTAACATTTTAAGTGTGTGTATGTCTTTAAGAAAACTGTATGGTGGCCTGTCATGTGACTAGACAGGAAGCAGGAAACTACAACTTGTATAAGAGGGCAGCATGAAACAAAGACAGGGTGACTGTCACCTAATGATGAGGAGTTATCACTTTCAGAGCTCACCTTTCCGGACACCTTCTACAAACTTTGGAGAACACTTTCTGTGGATTGTATATACACGGGTGGACACTCACATTGGACTTATTCACACACTGGGATTCTGGACTGTTTTAGGGTATGGACAAGCGAACTGTATTCTTTTAACAGATGAGTTTAACCTGGTTTTATCAGTTGTTTTTTAAAGTCTTTAATGTGAACATTGTAAATACACTATCTATTTAAACCAATCTCAAAATATGTCTCATTCTTTTAACCATAGTCAACTCTCAAGTTAAATCCGCCCCTTTTTACTCTTGTTACTTGGCTGAAAAGGCCGAGTGTTACAAGTTGATGCAATGGTGAAACCTGACATGATTTTTGTAAATGCATTGGTCAAATGCACATGTGAATGTCCCCAAAACTGGACATTCTGAGTGTATATAAGCGGTAGAATTTATTGCTATTGTGTGACCCATTACGAGTATTTTAAAATGCAGATCACATGTAATCGGATTCTCCCCAGCTCTGATTGTTATTATAGTAAGTACTGTACAAGGACACCTTTGCCTGCAGTGCTTTAATACAGTGAAGGTAATCTTGAGTTGCATTGCTCTGTCAGTGTGTCACACACTCTTTGCTCTCTGCAGCGGCGACGTTCCTCGGCGGAGCGCTGCTGGTGTGTGTGTCCATCTACCTGTACGGCCTGCCCAAACAAGACACCAGCAGAGTACAGAAGCCCAGCACAGACGGAGAGGACACACAGAAGCTCATCCCAGTCTGATGGACGGACCGGAGCGCTTTGCTTTATTTCTCTCTGTATACTTTCATTTCTAGGTCTTGATGCAGACACACTGATGCTCAATGTGCGAAAGATTTTGTTTATCTTCGGGTGGGTTTGGTTTGGTACAAGGCTCTCTGAATGTTTGTTCTTTCGGGAGACTCCAGACGTGATTAAACACGAGGACAGACTGCAGTGGGTGTGTTTACATGCAATCCAGATCTTCTTCAGATGTACAAATGCATTCGTTTACAGGCGCTTTATAAAACTTTATATTAGGGATGCACGATATTGGGTTTTGGCCGATACCGATATATTTAAATTTGTTTGGAAACAACACCAAGTCTCTCCTGTGCAGAAATTATAAGCAAAATATTTTGGTTAGTTTTTAACAATACTTATTTATTAGAATTACATTTTCAAATACATTTTTAACAGCACATTGAAGCTTTGAAAATAACTATAAATTAACTATATATCAATCGTTGCATTCCCCCCCTCCCAGAAAGATGCTGTTAACCCATACATTTTATTTTAAGATTTAACATTTATAGATGGTCTAAAGCAAGAGTTGTACAAATTATTAAAACTATTTTAGAGCTCATAACTTGTTTAAAAACATTTAAAATATTACACCTTAATGAATAAATCAGTATATATAAAATAATTTAATTTACAGGTGTTATGTCTGTGATTTATTTGTTTTCATGTAAGCTATAGCTTCTGATTATTAAATCAAAACACACTCATTATTTGTATGGCATTAATTACTGCTTTATTTAATCATAAACGGTCTAAATGTTATTTGTGTGGGCCAGGGTTTCCCTGGTGGTTCATGAGGGAATTAACGAATTAATAAAAAAATATGTAAATTAAATTAAAACGGTTTTGCATGGAAATGTTACAGATTTATACAAATGTGATGTAAAATGTATAAAAAAATTATGTTGAAAAAATTTAATAATTACGAATTTTTATAATTTGTTGTGTAATACTAAAATAATAGTTTTTATTTAAACTTTAATACTGATAAAAGTTTTTAAAGTTAAACATGCAAATGTGGCATTAAATTATTTAGTATTTACTTAAAATCTCGGGGTACTTCAAGTAAATAATTTAGGTCAAAGGTGACAAACCTTAGAAACCCCTTATGTAGGCTATTTCACTTTTAATTTAGTTAGTAGTACCAACAGCGCCACCTACTGACGTGATCCCTAGCACACCCTGAGCACATGTGAGTTACTGTATTCCTCTTATCGGTGACACATATCGGTATCAATCCTCATATCGGGCCGATATTTACCGATTCCGATATCGGTCCGATAATATCGCGCATCCCTACTTTATATGATGTGAAGAAATGGAGAAAGATGTCATTGGAGCTGCTGACCGATTATAAAAAATATAAGAAAATATGATTTGTTGCTTCCACCATTATCGGGGGTAATGCATTACAGGTAACACGAGCTATGTAATCAGATTACTTAACTAGTAATGCACTTTTAAATTTACTACAAAATGTGTTCCTTTTTCAAATGAATGATGCATTTGTATAGCGCTTTATTGTGTATTGTTGTACACCCAAAGTGCTTCACAATCATGAAATAAGTAAAGTTTTTCCATTTATTCATGACTCCTCTCCTGTTACTGTGTTGAGAGAAATCGGGATTAATTTCAGTCCGAGGATTTCACTTTGGTGCCTTTACAGTTAACTTGCCAAAAATATAACTTTGGAATTTTTTATTTAAAACAAATAAATAAGCTCAGTCCAGGTGACAAAAACTAACATAACGCAACAGTAGCATAACGCATTACTTTCCCAACACTGCTTCCATTGATCAGTTCATGACGTATGTAAACATGCATCACAGCACTGCAGTTATTTCATAATCCAGCGGTTTATGATGAATGATGTACATGAAGGCCCTGCCGTCTGAACGATCCCTCTATTAATGCATGATAGGGCAAGCATGCAAACTTAACTACTGTCTGGGTTTTTATTGTGGAAATAAAGGTCCAAGCCATCCAGCATCTTGTTCTCAAAGTGAACGGACTTGCTTTACTAGGAAATGAGTATGCACAAAGAAAAAGAGAGAGATTAGCAAACAGAAATTCACATTTTCTCCACCGGCGTGATGCCCAGAATCCTCATGCCATTGGCCAGAACCGAGCGGACGGCGCTGAACAGACACAGCCGGGCCTGAAGAGACAAAGACACCATCAAGCCTGACCTCATCACGAGTGCAGCTGCTCAAACCAGCACTTCGGAGTAACAACACTCGCCCAGGCCGGAAGCACAGCACACAATGAATGCATGTAATCTGAGACTCGAGTGGTGTGTTTACCTGAGCCACGGCTGCTGGGCTTCCCTTCACGGGCAGCTCTCGATGAGCCGAGGCCACCAGGTGACTGAGAACACAAATCTCTACATTAATCCAGACACAGTTTTGGCCTTTCGCCCACAGCATTTATCGATTTGAAGAAGCTTTCGCAAGGGATACAAGTGAAAGTGCTGCTGTGAAAGCAGAGGTTATATGAAAACCATCCGTCATGTGACACACTGTCCTAATAGATATCGGTATATTCCAGTGCCTGCTGTGTACTGTTCTGTAAATGTTGATGACAGTTGTGTATTAAACCCTATGACCATAAGGCAAAAGGCATAACTGGTGTGTGTGTAAGGGAAAATCTGTCAGATGCAGTGAATGCAGCATCTGTGTTAATGATACAATTAATGATTTTTTGGTTTACAATAATACTATTTCAACTAAGCACCCAGTGTGCATCATCTGTTCATCACTTTGTAGATGCAGAGTTAAAAAAGACATTTTGCTGCAGCGGATGTGACAGACTCCCCAAGCAGAGCTGAATAAACTATATAAGGCCGTGATGCACACCTGTCCTCTGCTGAAGTGTGTGTGTGAGAGAGTGAGATGTGGGTGTGTGTGTGTGTGTGTGGAGAGAGAGTGAGAGAGTGAAGTGTGTGTGTGTGTGTGGAGAGAGAGAGTGAGTGAGATGAGAGTGTGTGTGTGTGTGAGAGAGAGAGAGGAGAGTGAGATGTGTGTGTGTGTGTGAGTGTGAGAGTGAGATGTGTGTGAGTGTGAGAGCGTGTGAGTGTGTGTGTGTGTGTGTGTGAGAGAGAGTGAGTGAGTGTGTGTGTGAGAGAGAGAGTGGTGAGTGTGTGTGAGTGTGTGTGTGTGTGAGAGAGAGTGAGATGTGAGAGTGAGAGAGCATGTAGTGTGTTTGTGTGTGTGAGAGAGAGTGAGTGTGAGAGTAGAGTGTGAGGTGTGAGAGAGCGTGTGTGAGAGAGAGCGCGTGTGTGTGTGTGTGTGTGTGAGAGAGTGAGTGAGATGTGTGTGTGTGTGAGAGAGAGTGAGATGTGAGTGTGAGAGAGCGTGTGTGTGTGTGTGTGAGAGAGTGAGTGAGATGTGGGTGTGAGGTGTGAGAGAGCGTGTGAATGAGAGAGAGAGAGTGTGTGTGAGTGTGTTTGTGCGTGCGCGCATGCGTGTGATGAGAGACGCGTCTGTGGTCTGTACCTGAGGGTCATGAGGAAGTTGACCAGGTGTCGGGGCTGCAGCTCGTTCGCTGACTGAAGCAGAACTTCATCATATCTGCAAACCAGTCAAAAGAAAGCCTACATTTACTATTACAAATAATAATAATTATGGAAGCCCGTTTCCGACACTGAATAAAAAAAAAATAAAAGGTAATTGTGACTTTTTCTCTCACAATTGCGAGTTATTACATCAGATTGGAAAGATATTACCTGCCAATTATATTTGTTCTCAGAATTGCATGATATGAAGTCAGAATTGTGAGATACAAACAATTGCGGTTTACATCCCGCAACTCGGACTACATCCCGCACTCGGATTTACCCGCAACTCGGACTATAACATCCCGACTCGGACTTACATCCCGCAACTCGACTTTACATCCGACTTGACTACATCCCGCAACTCTGACTTTACATCCCGCAACTCTGACTTACATCCCGCAACTTCCCGCAACTTTACATCTGACTTTACATCCCGCAACTCTGTTTTACTCCCGCACCTCCCGCAACTTTACTTTATCCCGCAACTCTGACTTACATCCCGCAACTCTGACTTTAATCAATCCGCAACTCTGACTTTACATCCCAACTCTGCTTTAACCCGCAACTCTGACTTACATCCCGCAATCTGACTTACATCCGCAACTCTGACTTTACATCCCGCAACTCTGACTTTACATCCCGCAACTCTGACTTTACATCCCGCAACTCTGACTTTACATCCCGCAACTCTGACTTTATATCCCGCAACTCTGACTTTACATCTCGCAACTTGACTTTACTTTATATCCCGCTCTGACTTTACTTTGACCGCAACTTTACATCCCGAACTTGACTATCCCCATCCGCAACTTTACATCCCGCAACCCGCAACTCTGACTTTATATCATGCAACTCCGCAACTCCTGACTTTTATCCCGCAACTTGACTTATATCCGCAACTCACTTTACATCCGCACTGACTTTACATCCCGCAACTGACTTTACATCCGAACTCTGATTTACATCCCGCAACTCCTGACTTTACATCCCGCAACTTCTTTACATCTCGCAATGACTTTATATCCCGAATTTGACTTTTTTCGCAACTTGATATATTCCGCATACTCTGACTTTATATCCCGACTCTGATTTTCATTCCTTTTTATTTTTTATTCAGTTGAAATGGGCCTAATGATGCATTTTTTTTTATTATAACAGACATTTTCATTTATTGTTGACCTGATTATTTATAATTGTATCAAAACTGCATACTGGTTATCATAGATTTAAACAATTATTATTAATATAAAAACAACACTGGTCAGTCTCTTGGTCATCCGCTCCAAACAGCTCTGCACTGGGATAAGAGATTAATAATTAACCATGGGCTGCTGAATTACAGAAATACAACAGAGACTGAGGTTGTAAAGAGGAGCACTTTATCCGCTTATACCAGCTTTATCACCATTCAAAACATTTGTCAGGTTTCGGCCCTTAAAACCATCTTGTTTCTTGTGCATCTCATCACAAGCCTCCGTTGCTCATTCCAAAACATTACATATGCCATTATCAGAGAGAAAAAGTACTTTGAAAAAGTAGTTTTCATTTTTAGCCATATTTGTTTGCTTTATTGTTGTCTGTGTGGGTTTTAGTTGTAAGTAATTAAACGATGAGGAACAGTACTGCGGTCGATAGACCTGGAACTGCACACATGCCAGCGCTGAGGGACGAGTTGTAAGAAACGTTTTACTGGCTGCAGAGAATCACTGAGATCCAGTCTGACACACTGCTGTGTGATGAAGGTGAAGCTCACCTGAGCAGGTGCTGGAGAACCGAGACACTTCTGCTGTCCACCAGAGGAGAGACGTCACAGCAGGAGTGCGTCTCACTCGCATGCATTCTCAGCAAACTGTGAACACAAACATGAACATCAACACTCACGAGCAGATCATCCACAGCCTGACACACTCCAGCTGTTTGGACTCTCATTCTAACGGACCCACAGGGTCCAATGCTGAGACAGTGATGCAGTGACACATTTCTACAAATCTGATGAGGAGACAAACTCATACTAATCTTAGATGGCCTGAGGGTAAATTTGTAGCTTATTTGTATTTTTGCATGAACTATTCCTTTAAGTGAGACGGTATGGAATGACAGGATACAGATGAAACACAAAGATGCAGTTATGAGACAGATATTTTACAATGAAAATCATAGAGAGGCATCATACAACGAGCCAGCAGTTTAACACTGTTCGTGTGTGTGTGTACCTGCAGAGTCGGGCGTGTGTGTACTGCAGAAACACACCCGTGTCCCCGTGAGCCTGAAGGACTTTGTCCCAATCAAACTTATAGTCAGACATCAGCGGCCCTTTGAAGTCCTGACAAACACATTTGATAAACATCAGCACACAGTGTGAACGTCACCAATATCAAATCAATCATGTTTGTGTTCTCTCTGTATACCTGTATGATTAAAGCACTGATCCCAATCCTCTCTGCGGTCTCCTCCGGCTCCTCCAGCACTTTAGAAGCTACACCACGTACAGAAAGAGCCTCAGTTATCCAAAAACTAACCACTAATAATGCCAGAATGCGGCTGAGAGATCACAGGTTTCCATTTGAAAGATTTAGTTTTCATGAAGCTGATTACATCAATTAATTCGATTTATTTTATTGTCTTTATGTTTGTGTTATTTGTTATGTTAGTTTACTTAAAGTTCTTTATAAATTAATGAATGGAGTTTGTGATTCTTTCTGGGTGATTCATTAGAACAAGTGGACCAATCCACTAGAGATCGACCGATATATCGGTTTACCGATATTTTAGCATAATCGGATATCGGTTTTGAAAAAGAAAAAAAAAAGTTTTTTTTTTTTTTTGTCACATACACAATTATACAGAGTATAACCAGCAGTGAAATGTGTTCTCTGTATTTGACCCATCCATGCACACACACCTGGAGCAGTGGACACACACACACACACACACCTGGAGCAGTGGACACACACACACACACACACACAACCTGGAGCAGTGGACACACACACACACACACACCTGGAGCAGTGGACACTGTTCACTCAGGAGAAGCTCCAGCACGGCCACCGCATGTAACTTTATACAAGATTCACTTGTTTGAAACACGCTAAATTATATTAACATTTACTATAGAACCATTATTTCACCAATAAACATCTCTATCTAAATTAATTATTTATCATCTCCACAAGCGATCGCAGTTTGAGTATAGTTCTGTGTAAATAGATAAACCGCGCTGTCAGCAGTTATTTCATAATCTAAAAAACATTTTAATAATTCTGATAAAACAGTTAAGAAATGCAATAAAATACGATGTTTTGTTTGTTATAGCTTATTTCAATATTCCAGAGAATATTATTCAGTGAATTATTCTTCACTCTTTAGTCTATTAAACAGCGTTTAAACCTAAAACTGTAGTTTAAAATGAAGTTGATATGACTCCTGTCCTTTATTTTCTCCATTTGAAAACATTAGACATTATTTTGCTTATTGTTAATATCAGTGTTGCTGATGATGCTTTTTATAAATAAAATGTTTTTATTGTTGTAATTTGAAGATTAAATTTTACATGAAAATTTACATTTTCAACAGTTTTTTGTTGTTGTTAAGATGACTGAAAGGAGGAAAAACCAAAGTGAAGAATGGACTTACTTCAATCTGTTATTTATAACAGTAAATAAATATTGGTTCGGCATATCGGTTATCAGGAACATAAACGTACAAATAATCGGTATCAGTTATAAAAAAATCAATATCGGTCGATCACTACAATCCACATTAAAGTAATCTGACTGGTTATGCAAGGTTTTTTTATGCAGCTAATGAAAAATTGTTAAGAAATGTAAAGATGTTTTGACAATCTTATACTTTTAGTAATAGATCCTTGTCACATACTCATGAATCAATCACAAATCGTGTTGTTTTTTTTGTACATTAAAACACAATGGGCGAGGAAGGACATTTGACATCTTTCTCTATTCTGATCAACAATCAATCTCTGATATGCATTTTCCTCTTCTGCAAAGTCACAGAAACAAGATATTTGCTGCTGTTTCTATTCACAACTATAAAAGTTTACTAACTATGATCAGTTATGTTTAGGGATGGTCAATTATGGTTATGGATGATCAGTTATGGTTAGGGATAATCTGTTATGGCTAGTTATGTTATGGTTAGTGACGATTAGGTATGATCAGTTATGGTTAGTGATGGTCAGTTATGGTTAGGGATGGTCAGTTATGGTTAGGGATTATCTGTTATGGTTAGTTATGGTATGGTCAATTATGGTTATGGATGATCAGTTATGGTTAGGGATAATCTGTTATGGCTAGTTATGTTATGGTTAGTGACGATTAGGTATGATCAGTTATGGTTAGTGAGGGTTATGGTTAATGAGGGTCAGTTATGGCTATGGTCAATGTATGGTCATGGTTAGTGATCAGTTATGGTTAGGGGTGATCAGATAGTTATGGCAGTTATGTTAGGGATATGGTATGGTCAGTTGTTATGGATGGTTATAGTTATGGTCAGTATGGTCAGTAGTTATGGTTAGGGATGGTTTGTGGTTAGTGATGGTCAGTTATAGTTAGTGATGGTCAGTTATGTTAAGGATGATCTTTATTGTTAGCGATGTTCAGTTATGGTTATGGTCACTTATGTTAGTAATGATCAGTTATGGTTAGTGATGGTCAGTTATGGTTAGTGATGTCAGTTGTGGTCATTAGGTTATGGTGATCAGTTATGGTTAGTGATAATCTGTTATGGCTCAGTTATGTTATGGTCAGTTATGTTAGGTATGATCAGTTATGGTTAGTGATGGTCAGTTATGGTTAGGGATGATCTGTTATTGTTAGGATTATCTGTTATGGTTAGTTATGGTATGGATCAGTTATGGATGATCAGTTATGGTTAGGGATAATCTGTTATGGCTAGTTATGTTATGGTTAGTGACGATCAGTTATGGTTAGTGAGGGTCAGTTATGGCTATGGTCAGTAATGGTATGGTCAGTTATGGTTAGTGATGGTCAGTTATGGTTAGGGGTGATCAGTTATAGTTATGGCCAGTTATGGTTAGGGATGGTCAGTTATGGCTATGGTCAGTAATGGTTAGTGATGGTCAGTTATGGTTAGGGGTGATCAGTTATAGTTATGGTCAGTTCTGATTAAGGATGGTCAGTTATGGTTAGGGATGGTCAGTTGTGGTTAGTGATGGTCAGTTATAGTTAGTGATGGTCAGTTATGGTTAGGATGATCTGTTATTGTTAGCGATGGTCAGTTATGGTTATGGTCACTTATGTTAGTGATGATCAGTTATGGTTAGTGATGGTCAGTTATGGTTAGGGATGGTCAGTTATGGTTAGTGGATGGTCAGTTATAGTTAGTGATGGTCAGTTATGGTTAGGGATGATCAGTTATGTTAGTTATGGGTGATGGTCAGTTATGGTTAGTGATGGTCAGTTATGGTTAGTGGATGGTCAGTTATATGGTAGTGGATGGTCAGTTATGGTTAGGATGGTCATCAGTTGTTATGGTTAGGATGGTCAGTTATGTTTTTACGGATTAGTGATGGTCAGTTATGGTTATGATGGTCAGTTTATGTTATAGTTATGGCCAGTTATGTTAGGATGATCAGTTATGGTTAGTGATGTCAGTTATGGTTAGGGATGATCAGTTAAGGTTAGAAATGGTCAGTTATGGTTAGTGACGGTCCGTTACGGTTAGGGATGATCAGTTAAGGTTAGAAATGGTCAGTTATGGTTATTGACGGTCAGTTATGGTTAGGGATGATCAGTTATGGTTAGTAAAAGTCAGTTATGGTTAGGGATGGTCAGTTATAGTTAGTGACGGTCAGCTATGGTTAAGGATGGTCAGTAATTGTATGGTCAGTTATGGTTAGTGATGGTCAGTTATGGTTATGGATGATCAGTTATAGCTATGGTCAGTTATGTTATGGATGGTCAGTTCTGGTTAGGGATGATCAGTTTTGGTTAAGGATGGTCAGTTGTGGTTATGGTATGGATGGTCAGTTCTGGTTAGGGATGGTCAGTTATAGTTATGGTCAGTTATGGTATGGATGGTCAGTTATAGTTAGTGATGGTCAGTTCTGGTTAGGGATGGTCAGTTATGGTATAGATGGTCAGTTATAGTTAGTGATGGTCAGTTCTGGTTAGGGATGGTCAGTTATGGTTATGGTCAGTTATGTAATGGATGGTCAGTTCTGGTTAGGGATGATCAGTTTTGGTTTAGGATGGTCAGTTATTTTTATGGTATGGATGGTCAGTTATGGTTAGTGATGCTCAGTTATGGTTAGGGATGGTCAGTTCTGGTTAGGGATGGTCAATTATGGTTATGGTATGGATGGTCAGTTATAGTTAGTGATGGTCAGTTATGGTATGGATGGTCAGTTTTGGTTAAGGATGGTCAGTTATTGTTATGGTATGGATGGTCAGTTATGGTTATGGATGATCCGTTCTGATTAAGGATGGTCAGTTATGGTATGGATGGTCAGTTATGGTTATGGATGATCAGTTCTGATTAAGGATGGTCAGTTATGGTATGGATGGTCAGTTATGGATGATCCGTTCTGATTAAGGATGGTCAGTTATGGTACGGATGGTCAGTTATGGTTATGGATGATCAGTTCTGATTAAGGATGGTCAGTTATGGTATGGATGGTCAGTTATGGTTATGGATGATCAGTTCTGATTAAGGATGGTCAGTTATGGTTAGGGATGGTCAGTTATAGTTAGCGATGGTCAGTTATGTTTATGGTCAGTTATGTTATGGATGGTCAGTTCTGGTTAGGGATGATCAGTTTTGGTTAAGGATGGTCAGTTCTGGTTAGGGATGGTCAGTTATGGTTATGGTCAGTTATGGTATGGATGGTCAGTTTTGGTTAGGGATGGTCAGTTATTGTTATGGTATGGATGGTCAGTTATGGTTAAGGGTGGTCAGTTATGGTTATGGATGATCCGCTCTGATTAAGGATGGTCAGTTATAGTTAGTGATGGTCAGTTATGGTTATGTTCAGTTATGGTATGGATGGTCAGTTATGGTTATGGATGATCAGTTCTGATTAAGGATGGTCAGTTATGGTTAAGGATGGTCAGTTATGGTTATGGATGATCCGTTCTGATTAAGGATGGTCAGTTATGGTATGGATGGTCAGTTATGGTTATGGATGATCAGTTCTGATTAAGGATGGTCAGTTATGGTTATGGATGATCAGTTCTGATTAAGGATGGTCAGTTATGGTTATGGATGGTCAGTTATGGTTAGGGATGGTCAGTTATGGTTAGGGTAATCAGTAAGTGTTCTCTCACTGCTGGACTGCCTCATGTTGTTGAGCATCCGGTTGCGCGCCTCCTCCAGCACGTCCTCCAGAAACACCACCTCCCCGCGGCGCGTGCTCATGCCCTGCACCAGCCCGAACGCCACATGAACACACCTGACACACACACAAACACACTTATGCTGTAATTGTTAAATGTTTTTTTAGTGAAGTGAAATAGAAGAGAATATATATTGAAGGACCTGAACATATGTTTCACTAGCAGCCCGTGTGTGTGTGTAAACCATACATCTGTGTTGTGCTTTACTTTCTCAAGTTCGCTTTATCATTTATAATAATTTTCATGTTATATTGGTTATTGTTTTCCTTGCTCTTGCAGTGCTTGCTATTGTTGTTTGTGGGGTTTCATGGAACACGTGTCTTCACAGATATGAGGGAAGTCTCAATTTCAAGGTTTTATGGATGTTGATGTGAATCCGCTTGATATAACCAGCATTTGTTGGATTTGTAAGATTAATCAATAAATTCTGCTCAGTTTTTATAACCATCACCTCTCAGGCTGACTTTTGATTAATACAGTTTTGTGAACTGGCTTGGATTCGGATGAAACGGACTCTTCTGACGCATCTGGTAAACACGCTGAAATATTAATTTGAATGCAATATTTCTGGTGTTGAGATTTGATCTAACATTATCAATAATGACCTCTTATGTTTTGGCCGAACACAGATCAGTGAAATCAGTGTACATTAGTAGAGGAGTTACTAATAGAAAAACCAATGGTTCGATCCCAGATGCAGGCACTGAGCTTTACTAGGTTTTAAGATTTTAATCAAGAGGAACAATGTCAGTTTCAAGCAGTAAAGTAGTATCTTAGATCAGGCTATAACCAGCTCGAGGAAGCATTCAACAGAATACATGACAAAATAATCATATTTTCACTCCAGAGGAATAGTACCACCACCATATCATAAAATGATCTGGAATTCAGAAACACTATTTAATGCTTTCTACAGACTGTTGTGACACTCCTGTGCCAGAGGAGCGTCATTCCCATGTGTTTTGGATGTGTTTTGTGAGAGGATCAACTAATAGCTCCAGATGACTGACACCAGAGCATTTCATGTTCTTAAAAAAACAAGGCAAAAGATCCTGCAAAGATATCTAATGCACATAATACTCCAAGATGTTTGGTTAGTAGGTGTGTCGATGAGAGAAATACTACTTTTA
>JAPDDN010000040.1:50000-56898 GCA_027422405.1 Ptychobarbus kaznakovi
CGGGTTAATGCTGGATATTTTTGAGCGTTTGTCTTCTCAGGTTGGTAACTGACGGACTGGAGTAGGTGTGAATAGTCGAATATTCGATAAGGTGTTATGATCGTGCCATTTTGGCTATAAAGGGATGCTCAATGTCTGATTTCACATAGAACTACCGGTTTTCTCCTAATTAGTTAATATACAGCCTATCACGGTTCTGCTGTAATTAAGAATCCGAGACCGTGACCGATTGTAATTTGATTTTTGGATGCTGTGAACACAGGCGCCGAAAAACTGGAGATATTATCTATTCGTTATCATATTGGCTGATCTGGTGATATGGAGAGAATCAAAAGGTTTATTAAAGAATCCTCTAATAACTAAACTTAACGAGATCGATGACCTAAGACAGCTTTTTAGTGATTAAAAAGGCAGGGTGCTTATAGCCTATAATCCATTCAGAGTTTGTATAGAAATGTTATTCTTCGGTCACATACACACTGCACACATGGCAAGAGCAATGGACGGGACAAAACCACACGTGATGTTTGAGCAGTTTTCACAGCAGCTCATTTTTATGCGATCGCATGGAGTTTTATGTGGCAGTAGGCTGAGCTTCAAAGTCTGAACAATTAGCAGAATATTCGTTAATTACTCTATACGGGGTAAATATGCTTCATCGAATACCCCTTGCATCTGCTAGTTTCATCTTATGTGTGGATATTTAGTGCAAATCTCCAGCTTCATCCGCTCTCATAAATAATAAACAACATGATATGTGGCCGGCTAATGTTAAATATCTTTTAATAAAAACATAATATGTACTTCGTTTGCATCTGTAAGGCGTCCGTTACACATTTGTGTTAACCGCAGTATTTATGACTGACGACTAGTTAATTATTGGTAACGTATTTTACCCCCCCGAACCCCCAAACATGATTCAACTATCAGTCGACTATCGGCAAGATTCGACGATTGTGATTCGGGGACACCCCTAGACTAGAAAAAAAGAGGACAGTAGAAGCGGGGCTTCGTCTAACAGTATACGTGTGATTCTATAATTTTGTGTCTGAAGTCATTATTTGTTTGTAAATAGTTATATTTTTTATTATTTTATTAATTTGTTACTCGATATAAATTACAAGATGTTACAGACCATAACAATATAATAATTAATGTGTCTTAAATAGCTGAAAATCATGATTCCTTGTCCGAATTAGTCAGTGTATTTTTTCCATCATGAATCATTGTGTAATCAAAATATTTTATTGTACTTTTCTTTTGGTAATATTTCATTCACTTTATTTATAAAAAATGTGTGTCCATACATCTTGCATCAACTCTGTTACTGTACCCTATTTCCCCTTTAAAATTGGTGTAATTATCTCCCACAATGGTGTAAGAGATGATGTCACTTTCCCTCTGATAAGATCTGAAGCACTGAAAAGTGTGTGTTGTTTCTCTGAGAAAGTATTTTAATCTAAAAAGTTCTTACACCAAGAGTTATTTCATAGAACGTCAACTCTGTTACCACAATATTAAGAGGAAAACAGAATTTATTTCTGATCACACGTTGGTTTATTTAAAGGTCTTTTAATCGTGTTTTCATTAGTGTCATATGCTCTTAATATTTATGCCAGCAAGTGGAGTTTTTGGCAAAAATAATATAGTCAATTCTGTTACCGTCCAACTCTGTTACCACGGTAGAGTAACGATGCTGACAACAGTGTAACAGAATAATTCAGTCAATTCTGTTACCGTGCAACTCTGTTACCACGGTAGAGTAACAATGCTGACAACAGTGTAACAGAATAATTCAGTCAATTCTGTTACCGTGCAACTCTGTTACCACGGTAGAGTAACAATGCTGACAACAGTGTAACAGAATAATTCAGTCAATTCTGTTACCGTCCAACTCTGTTACCACGGTAGAGTAACGATGCTGACAACAGTGTAACAGAATAATTCAGTCAATTCTGTTACCGTCCAACTCTGTTACCACGGTAGAGTAACGATGCTGACAACAGTGTAACAGAATAATTCAGTCAATTCTGTTACCACGGTAGAGTAACAATGCTGACAACAGTGTAATAGAATAATTCAGTCAATTCTGTTACTGTCAATTCTGTACCACGAGTAACAATGCTGACAACAGTGTAACAGAATAATTCAGTCAATTCTGTTACCATGGTAGAGTAACAATGCTGACAACAGTGTAACAGAATAATTCAGTCAATTCTGTTACCGTCCAACTCTGTTACCACGGTAGAGTAACGATGCTGACAACAGTGTAACAGAATAATTCAGTCAATTCTGTTACCACGGTAGAGTAACAATGCTGACAACAGTGTAACAGAATAATTCAGTCAATTCTGTTACCGTCCAACTCTGTTACCACGGTAGAGTAACGATGCTGACAACAGTGTAACAGAATAATTCAGTCAATTCTGTTACCGTCAAACTCTGTTACCACGGTAGAGTAACAATGCTGACAACAGTGTAACAGAATAATTCTGTCAATTCTGTTACCTGTCCAACTCTGTTACCAGGTAGAGTAACGGTACAACAGTGTAACAGTAACAGTCATTCTGGTTCCACGGTGAGTAACAAATGCACAACAGTGTAACAGAATAATTCAGTCAATTCTGTTACAGTCCAACTCTGTTACCGTCAAACTCTACCAAGGTAGAGTAACAATGCTGACAACAGTGTAACAGAATAATTCAGTCAATTCTGTTACCGTCCAACTCTGTTACCACGGTAGAGTAACATGCTGACAACAGTGTACAGTGTCAATTCTGTTACCACGGTAGAGTAAAATGCTGACAACAGTGAAAAGAATAATTCAGTCAATTCTGTTACCGTCCAACTCTGTTACCACGGTAGAGTAACGATGCTGACAACAGTGTAACAGAATAATTCAGTCAATTCTGTTACTGTCCAACTCTGTTACCACAGTAGAGTAACAACGCTGACAACAGTGTAACAGTATAATTCAGTCAATTCTGTTACCGTCCAACTCTGTTACCACGGTAGAGTAACAATGCTGACAACAGTGTAACAGAATAATTCAGTCAATTCTGTTACCGTCCAACTCTGTTACCGGTAGAGTAACAAAGCTGAAATATTGCAGCAGAACGCTCACCACACACCAGCTTATTGAAGGAGAGCAGACAATGATGCAGCCAATCAGTGTGTGTGTATTAGTGTATTAGATCGATATGGTCTGGACAGTGTAAAATACCGTAATTTTAGCTCATATCCCCCCCCCCCCACATGCAGAGCATCCATTGCGGAGACATTTCTCCAAACTCATCTACACCTGGGATGAACCGAGGCCGAGCACATTCGTGTGTGAACCATTCCTTCAAGGTGTAAACGGTGTAATCCAAATGAATGGAAATGTTTGTGTGCAATTCAAACACAGAAATCTCAAATGCAGGTCTCAGTGTTTCAGCATCGCTCAAATGTCTCCAGGTTTTATCTGGCGTCAGATTGAGAGGTGTTATACTCAGTGGTCTTTAAGAGTCCTCTGGTCCTCAGCTCGTCCAGCACACTCTGGGTTTGACCGCGATGAGACGCCTCTCCGGAGTAATGGTCAAAGTCAACTCCTAAACGCTGAGAGAGCATCAACAACAACAAAAAATTAATTCCTCATTGACTGATATTTGTTCTGTAAACTCTCTTGTAATTGCATTCAGTTTCTCAGAATACAAGATTTCATACGTGACCCTGGAGCACAAAACCAGTCTTAAGTGTCAATTTTTCGAAATTGAGATGTATACATCATCTGAAAGCTGCATAAATAGTATTTCCATTGATGTATGGTTTGTTATGATCGGACAATATTTGAAAATCTGGAATCTGAGCGTGCAAAAAAATCTTAATATTGAGAAAATCATCTTTAAAGTTGTTCAAATGAAGTTCTTAGCAATGCATATTACTAATCAAAAATTAAGTTTTGATATATTTATGGTAGGAAATATACATTACATGAAACATGATCTTAATATCTAATGATTTTTGGCATAAAATAAAATGTATAATTTTGAGCCATACAATGTATTTTTGACTATTGCTACAAATATACCTTTGCTGCTTAACACTGCTTTTGTGCTGCAGGTACACATATATTTTGCATCTCAACTAAATGCATCTTGATTTAAGAACATTGGCGAAAAATGACAAAAATACTGAGGAAGATATTCATTTTTACAATGCATGCAACATTGACTGCCGTAAATGTAAGACTTTCTGCACATTTAAAGGCCTTCATTTGAGAAAAGTGTGATTTTTTTAAGACCCTGTTTATATAACAGGCTTTTATGGCAGAGTATAAACAATTATATGAATTCACATTAGCAATGTGCTTTTGGGTCAAAACAACTCAAAATGATGGAGCAGGTCATATGTCACACAGACATTTAGAGCCTCTGTTAACTCCAAGGAGCTCAGTTTATACCTTTAATATTATAGCATCATGTGACTTGACAGGGTTCCCTGTACAGTTTACAGCATTGTTTGAGAGAGATTTAAGAAAAATCAACATGCACCTGAAAAATGTTCAATACGAATCAATATCAAATATCCACTCAAATGTTCATTAGATGATCAAACTTGCTGAAATCACAGATGATGTGAAGTCAGAGACAATAAGTGTGTGTGCATAATTTAATGCATTAGGCAAAGGCTGAATAGCTAGAATTTCGCATTAGTTAAAATGCTCATTAAAATGATTGCATAAAGATAAACTTGACAACACAGCACTCAACCATTGCACGCCGTTCCTCTAACGCAGCTCTAGTTTTGAGCGCATGCACTCCCAGATATGAACACGAACGAGAAGTGATGTTACCAGATAGATGCGTTTATATTCGTCCACCGTGATCTGGCGAAGCTGCCTCCAGAGCCCCAGGGCTCGATCCTCGCACCGCTCCAGACGTCTGAAGAACTCTGCGCCGGCCGAACGCACGCTCTCGTCGAGCTCGGCCTCGCGGTTCACCTGAACATACACCTGCAGGACAACAGATCTGAGCACGTGCGAGCCGGTGCAAACCACACACACACACAGACGTCTGTTAAGAGCGGACCTCAAACAGGTGCTCCAGCGGCTGCGTCCTCAGCTTCTCCTGAGAGCCGAAGCGTTCGAAGCCAGCGCCCAGCAGACCTGCAAACATCAAACCAGCCGTACTGATACACAACATGCCCTTCACAGGAGATGAGAGAGACACAAAACCACCGGGGGAAACAATCCAACGCTCTCCATTGACTTTGTATTGCGTGAAGCTGCCTCCTCGTCATTTCTGACTTATAACAAAAAAGTGTTGTCTACAGCAAACAAGCTAAACAACCCAAAACTACGTTTTTATAAGCCGTTAACCCAAAAAACGAGTGTTTAAGGACACAACATGTAAAATCCCGCAATACAAAGTCAATGGAGAGCGTTGGGTTGTATTCCTCCCCATGTGAGCATGGCCTAAATGCACTGTCTCTATATGTGACCCCAGAGCACAAAACCTTAAGTCTTAAGCGTATTTTTTTTTTTTGAGATGTATGCATCATCTGAAAGCTGAATAAATAATATTTCCATTGATGTATGGTTTGTTATGATCGGACAATATTTGTAAATCTGGAATCTGAGGGTGCAAAAAAATCTAAATATTGAGAAAATCATCTTTAAAGTTGTTAAATGAATTCTTAGCAATGCATATTACTAATCAAAAATTAAGTTTGGATATATTTACGGTACAAAATATCTTCATGGAACATGATCTTAATATCTAATGAATTTTATTTAGATAATTTTAACCCATATAATGTATTGTTGGTTATTGCTACAAATATACCACAGTGACTTAAGACTGTTTATGTGCTCCAGGCTCACATATTAACTTATCTAGGTTAATAATAGTAACGGGTAACTTACCAAATTGCATTCCCCAGTCGCCCAAATAATTGACTCGAATGACCTCTTTCCCCAAAGCCTGCTTTAGATTGGCAATGAAGTTCCCTACAAAAGAAACCGAGCTGAGAACATGTGTTTTGTGGACTGTTTTATTAAAATCATCTGTTCAATGCAAACACCGAATATCCTCACAACAGTCCTCCCTCTACAGAGGGAACTAGTTTAACAGTCACACATTGCATTTGCAGAACTGTTTTAACAGAGTAAAGCCCTTACCGATTATAGTGGAGCGCAGGTGTCCGGCGTGAAACTTCTTAGCGATGTTTGGAGAACTAAAGCACAGAGAGTCCAGTGTATAACCCCACAGAGCCACATCAAAACATGCCTTAAGCTAACCATGGCAATACGTGTCTTTAAAACAGCAGCGCTGAATAATAATGGCATAGCTGCTACTCCAAAATATCTCATTATATACGTTTAATGTGCCACTAAACTGTTATAGATGCATGTTATGGATATTCAGAAAAGCTTACTGTAAAAAACGGATATTATTTATCAGGATTTAAAAAGCACTTGGTGGGTTATTATCATTATAGGGTGGATGTGTACACACACTGTCAACACACATTAGTGACCCTGGAGCACAAAAGCAGTCACTGGGGTATAAGTGTAGCAATAGCCAAAAATACATTGTATGGGTAAAAATGTTCAATCTTTCTTTTATGCCAAAAATAATTAGGATATTAAGATCATGTTCCATGAAGATATTTTGTAAATTTCCTACCGTAAATAATTTTTGAATAGTAATATGTAGGGGTGCACGATATATCGTCCAACATATCGGTATCAGCCGATAAATGCTCAGTTTATCTGTTATCGGCCCGATGAGAAAATTTGGCCGATATCTTTAAGCCGATAAATAATGCATTATTTCCGTCAGAGACACTCAGATTTCGCTGTTCACCATGATGGTTTTTTGAAATGCTGAAATATGATTGAATCACAGTGAAAAGG
>JAPDDN010000155.1:0-55286 GCA_027422405.1 Ptychobarbus kaznakovi
TGACTTTGAAACCAACCTCATAGCCCAAGGCTGACAATGGCTTGTTTTAATGCTGCACGTACCGGAGTGAATCCTTTAACTGTGCATACTGTAGCTCCTGGCCTGGGGGATTTCTTTTAGACAGACATGTCAGACAGATTTCAGACCAATCCTTTTTAAGCGCAGGATCACTGTTGCCATAGGGGGTAGAAACAAAAATCAACATTATGTGAATGAGACTGGTGACAAGACAGAACAGAAGGTAATGTCATTTATGACCAAAATCCCCAAGTCTACAGAAAAATCCAGCAAAAACATTATACATATTGTGAAATCTAACTTAAAATAACTGTTAAAATAACGGTGAATACATTTTATAATGACATTTATTCTGATGGCAATGCTGAATTTTCAGCATCATTACTCTAGTCTTCAGTGTCATATAGTCATTCAGAAATCATTCTAATATGCAAATTTGATACATAAGAAACATTACTTATTATCAATGTGTCACGATGCACAGCGGGAGGAATATGACGACGAGGAGTAAACTCAAAATAACAGTCTTTAATATAAACAAGGCAGGGCAAGACAAGGCAAGGCAGACACACAGGAACACCGGGAGTAACGAGTGGGCCAGACCCCACAAACTCAACAGACAGGAACTTAAATACACAGGACAATCAAACACAGCTGGACAAAATCATAATCAAACTTAACAAGGACAGGAAAATAACCATATATGGACACAAGAGGGCGGGAAACACACAACAAACACACAACACAGGACTGGCATAACTCCCCCCTCCAGGAAGGCGCGACCCGCGCGTAACAGTACCAGCATTTTTCAGGATAATTTTATGAAACTTTAAAAGAACAGCATTTATTTAAATAAATACATTTGTTTTATTTTAAACAAAAAACTTTTGTAACATTATAAATTCCTTTACTGGCCCTAGTGCTTAATTTAATACATCCTTGTTGAATAAAAATATGTATTTATTTGGAACAAAAATCTGACTGACAAACTTAATAGAAATAAATGCCTCTCTTAAATTTAAAAGAAAATGTGAAGCTGAGACCTCAACATTAAATATTAAACAAGGCTTTGATGAATCCTTTGAGAGGTTTTTATCTTCTTTAACAGATTTATGTCAGTAAAAATACTGGCATGTGTATTTATTTGTAGGCTTAATAAATAACAATACCTCAACAAATGTTTTATTAATTTAAAACAATCTGATTCTGACATGCGGATCTGACACTCCACTAAAAGCGCATTGGGCATTACGCTAAGAAGCTAGGAAGAAATCCTCTATCCATACATAAAAATGTCCAGCTGAAGATAACAAAGAGGGAATACATGCATACTATCAATGTCTGAGGAGAGCTATTAAGTTACAAGGGCAAGAGAATTTGCAGAAAGAAAAGGGGGATCATTAGTCACAATTATGAAACGTTTATAAATGCTGCCATGTGAACTGATAAAGCATTCAAGCTCCTAAATAAGCTGTAAGCCATATATCACACACCACTCAAGCTTTTTTCGACATTTTAAATCACCTAATGTACCATCCTGTGCATGCTTGACTTGCCTGCAAAGCAATGTTTATGTAAGTCTTACAAATGGCCGTAATCCCCCCCCCCTTTAAAGCAGTGAAAGGCTGGTATAATGAGTAAATGGAGGAATTGTATGGGGTTCATTTTAGGAGGAAGATTGCATTCATACCATCGCTTCTGGCCGCTGTCACAGAGGTGGTCCCATTCCAGTGGGTTTAATAGAGGGCTTATCTGATCCCGGTGAGCCTCTGATCCACACTTTTCGACAGCAAAAAGTGCAGCGTATCTCTGGAGGATTAGACGGCAACTGCAGAAATGCCCTCTCGCTCAAAACTCCCACCTAATGTGTGTTTGAGAAGGCATGAGGGAGATCACAGCTTGCACACTTCCACCATGATGGGGTGGATCTGTGCGATCTTGAAGTAACACACACACACACGCACACACGCACACGCACACACACACACACGTTGCATGCTAGCAGCCATCAGTATTTTTACTGTGGATGGTGCATTTATATACCACGGAACTCATCTAAGATAGTTTACAAATGGTGTGTGTGTGCAAAGAGTTTGAGATGTCACCTCACAGGGCTTTTGCTCCAAGGTAGGCAAACTGTCTTTGTAGAGATGAGAATTACTGAATTATAAATCGAGCAGAATCGCATCACAGTCAGAGAGGAATCGTGAAACACTTCCTTTGTGTCACAGCTTTGTGTGAATTTTGTGAAGTGAAAGAAGCTATCGGACTATCTTCAGGCCTGAGGAAAAATAATTTTTTTGGGGGGATATATATGTTTTAGAAGTTCCAAGGTGTCAAGGTGTTTGATCCATATGCTTGTGCTTTAACTCTTGTGCTGTGCTGAAAATCATACACCTAAGTTGGTGTTCCTATTTAAAAATGACTGGCTTTTTAAAAACTGCATGCAAATCTCTTATTATGCCATAAACAAATATTGGGTTTAAACCTTTTGTCTCAATTCTTGGGTTCAAACTTGTTTTCTTACAATTAGCACAGGTTTTACATTTATTTTTGGTACTGATTTATCATAGGCCTCATTTATCTGAGCTTATGCATCTAGTTTTTAGAGTGACAAAGCATTTTTTGTGGATAATTTTAACAATGCTTACTCAAAAACTGTGGTGCATAAGCAAGCCGATGAGGCCTATGCCCAATCCAAATGACCAGTTTTGGCTGGCCATTTCTGATAGGGAACACCACACCACATTGTAGGGGGGGTGGGGGTTAAATATGACTAGCATTTTCGGGAAAAATAAAACCCTCACCAGGTCAAAATGGCCGGAACACAACATTAGGGTTAAAAAGGCCATTAGTTCTAGCATTGGCTCACATTACATGAGTTAAGGACATAAACATGAACTGGAAACAAGAGCCTCTGAATCATGGCAAAAAAAACTGACTCATTAAAATAACTGACGTTACAACGATCAGATGAGCACATTGGAAGAGGAGACATTACTATGTAAATGCAGTCTAGAGGCTATACAAATATTATTATTAGAACAAGTCATTGAACAGAACACGAGACAGGGAAAATGTTGAATGCTTATACATTTGTGGAAGTCATGGCCTAATGGTTAGAGTGTCAGACTTGTAATCCAAAGGTTGCGATTTCGAGTCTTGGGCCAGCAGGAATTGTAGGTGAGGGGAGTGAATGTACAGCGCTCTCTCCACCCTCAATACCACAACTGAGGTGCCCTTGAGCAAGACACCGAACCCCCAACTTCTCCCCGGGTGCCACAGCATAAATGGCTGCCCACTGCCCGGGTGTGTGTTCACGGTGTGAGTGTGTGTTCACTGCTGTGTGTGTGCACTTAGGATGGATTAAATGCAGAGCATGAATTCCCCGTATGTCACGTCACTTTCACTTTAAATTAGTGTTACTGTAGATAGCAATAAATCTATTCTTAAATATATTTTTTCATGTTAACGTTATCTTAAATCTATATTTACCTTATATATTAAATATGTATTTAATATCCAAATAGTCTGGAGTCTTGAAGCTGTTAAAGCAAGCTGTTATGTATTCTGCTATATGGCTGTTTTTTATAATTTTTACATATCTTTCTCTTGTTTTTCTCCAGGATAAAAACCACAGAGCAGAATGGCTGTATTTTTTCAGGTTCTATGGCATTGTTTTATGAGAGCTGTTATGGTTTTATCATTGCAGAGGGCAATAAACTTGACTTTCTCTAGTAAAAATTATCCATTTAAATTATGCTGACATTTAGTAGGCACGGCAACTTTTAATACAAGCAATCACACATTTAAGAGTAGATAACATCTAAAATAAATGAGCAATTTTAATGTGAAATGTGCTTATTATAAAATGCATATTACATTTTCTTGAGATCTACAATAAATTAATGATTGCACGTGGACAGCATAATATGCCGTTTTCTTGTGCTGTTAGGTGACTAAACTTTGAGTTTTTTGTTTTATGTCAGAAGTGTTCATTGCCCTAAAAACATGCCCTCATACTACAAAGTAGTGAAGCATTCTCAACTCACAAACAGGAAATCTACATGATAACCTCCTTAATTAATATTAATTCTCCACACTCGACCCAAAACACTCAGTGACAACAACTACCGACACAAATTACCACAAATATGGTACAAAATGTATAAGACAAGGGGGGAAACTCTTATAAATCTAAACTTTATTTGAACATGCTAGATGTTATGGAGAGCTTGTGTGTTGATACAATCTATTAAGTACTAACCTTTCAATATTACCAATTTAAAGAAGAAATTCACCTGACTTCCAGATTTGCCACCCACAGAAGATGTAAAACAGAAAGAAAAAGGGGACACACAAAGCAAGGAAGGTAATACATTTTGCGGATACTAAAAATGTTAGCAGAGTAAAAACCATACTGGGCCTTTCATGCATAAGAGTGTGGTTTCTCAAGAAAATGGCCGTGTCAGCGTTTTGCTCAGGCCCTGTGCTCAGAGTGCACTCACTGTGAAACGAACATTATTTCATTATCAAATCAATCTGCTCTGACATTTATTGCATTTTTAATGAAAACTCAGAAATGTATTCACCACAGCCTCTCCCTGCTTGAAATAGTTAATTCAGAATTTTCCTGATTTAAAGCAAAAATGACTCTCAACAGTATTAGCAGTAAAATTAATGTTACTCGACCATTAATGTGTTTTGCACAGAGTCCATTCACACTCCCACGTCAACCACTTCTACAGGGTAATAAAACTGTCTGATGTGTAAGCTAACATGTATTTGAAGTTTAGTTTCTTTATACAGCCTAATGTCCTTTTCCTATATATTTTATTACCTTACAGGTTGATGATCTGATCCGCTCTCCTCATATTTCCCTGTCCATGCTAAATTCTGAGTAGGAGGGCTATCCATCTGCCTGCAGACCACACAATATGGCTCGTAAACGATTGCAGACTGGTAACTGTGAGATTCCTTAACATGAGGCTCAGAGATTATCGATCCCACAATTGATTTCCAACCAGAAGGTGGCGGATATACAAGAAATGCATCTGATTGTCTGCTTGAGAAGTTCAGTGTTGTGTGTAGGTGATATCTCTTGGAGCATTGGAAGAATGCCCAAATATGCCTGTGGTCTATAGTACAACGCATGCTAGAGTTCAGCTTTATGGTTGCACATATTTCTCAGCGAAGCAAAGCTAGGATTATGTCCAGTTTGTGTGTAGTCAGTAGTTCATCACTTAGCATATGACTCAGAGACTTGCACTTACTTAGACATAGTTCCCTTACAGTAAACTGAGTTGAAGTGCCACAAAGGGCAGAAAGATGATGAGAGACTCTTGGTTCATTGATCCTCTACAATCAGTATTTTCTTTTTTTTGCCAACACTTTATATAACTTACATTAATCAGTCTTTTAGCAAAAAAATCATTTTATACAACAGTTACTTCTGGTCCTTGAATTTGATTGAGAACCTTTCCATGAATGCTGATAACAGGCCAAATGTAACTTTTCCAAATTTGCTTGTCTTTGTGCATTCCAGATAGACAGTCTTGACACAAACGCACAGTCATTTAATTTATCCACCTTATTTTTTACATAAAAGTGGACTTAATTCAGTCTTCGAGTATGTGTACAGCTTCTGGTGTCATTCGCTTTCAGTTATATTAGATGTACAAAAACATTCAGTTATGCTGCTTAATACTGCAAACTGGCATTTCTTATATTATTTGAATACATCATGATAATCATGGACACACTGGTTTGTACCTCAAATGTGAGCCTGGACCACAAAACCAGTCATAAGTTTTTTTTTTATTTGTATTTAGATTTATACATATTTTACATGTATAAATAAGCTTTCCATTGGTGTATGCTTTGTTAGGATAGCATTTGGCCGAGATACAACTATTTGAAAATCTGGATTTGTAACTAGACGGATGTACTTTACTTCCTCTACAGTCAAAAATCTGGGTGTTATATCAGACAGCAACCTATCTTTTGAAAATCATATTTCCCATGTTACAAAAACAGCATTCTTCCATCTTAGAAACATTGCCAAGCACGGAACATGTTAACTGTTTTCTGAGCAGAAAAGTTAGTTCATGCATTCATGACCTCTAGACTGGACTATTGTAATGCACTGCTAGTGGTTGTCCTGCATCTTCAATAAACAAGCTACAGATAGTACAAAATGCTGCGGCAAGAGTCCTTACCAGGTCAAGAAAATATATGATCATATTACTCCAATTTACAGTCTCTGCACTGGCTACCTATAACTTTGTATCAGTTACAAAATATTATTACTTGCCTATAAGGCCCTAAATAATTTAGATCCTGCGTACCTAACTAATCTTCTATCACGCTACAATCCAACCCGCTCCCTAAGGTCACAAAACTCCGGACTCTTGGTAGTACCTAGGATAGCAAAGTCCACTAAAGGAGGTAAAACTTTCCATATTTGACTCCCAAACTCTGGAATAGCCTTCCTGGTAACGTTCGGGTTCAGACACACTCTCTCTCTCTATTTAAATCTAGATTAAAGACACATCTCTTTGGCCAAGCATTCATATAATGCATCTCACAATTTTGTACCGCCAGTCTGTCTGAACAAATGCACATTATTATTATGCTTTAGCTTGGGTTAAACTGATAATTTCATCCAGGGTTATTCATGGATGGAACAACTGCTACGCTAATTGTCTTTATTGTATCTCTGTTTCAAGCTTCAGTCTGGATCCAACCCTTAAACGATCTGAGATGACCGAACACCTGAGAAGAGATGATGCCAACCCCTCGGAGGACTTCAGAGGAAGCTAACCATCAGCGATTATACTGAATTTACCAAATTTTGCCATAAATGGTGGATCAGCACCTAGAGACAACCTCTACAGCCCTGAACGTCAGCGGAGTCTAGGACACATAGATGAGCCCCAGAGACAGATCTCCAGTGAGGAACTTGTCACCTAGACATCCATCGGGTAAAGACCACTGAACCAGTGGACCACTAAAATTGGACTTTGATGCAGTTGGAAAAAACTACTGGTTTGTCTGGTCGAAGGGGAACTGGCCCCAGACTAGAGCCTGGTTTCTCCCAAGGTTTTTTTCTCCATTCTGTCACCGTGGAGTTTTTCGTTCCTTGCCGCTGTCGCCTCTGGCTTGCTTAGTTGGGGAATCTTCATTTCCAGCAAAATCATCGACTTGATTGCACAGATATTATTTAAACTGAAACTGAGCTGGACAATGCCATCACTAAATTCAATAATGAAATTGCATTCAGCTGAAAATTGAGTGTTAAATCCTATCATTTTACATTATTGACACAATTTGCCTATTTTGATACTGTGCAGTGCTTTGTTACAATTTGTATTGTTAAAAGCGCTATATAAATAAAGGTGACTTGACTTGACTTGGAATCTGAGGGTAAAAATAAAAATAATTTTTTTGAAAAAATTGCTTTGAGAAAATTGACTTTAAAGTTGTCCAAATTAAGTCCTTAGCAATGCATATTACTAATCAAATATTACGTTTTGATATATTTATGGTAGGAAATTAAATACAAATATAAAATACAAATATCTTCAAAATATCTACAAAATATCTTTATGGAATATGGTCTTTACTTAATATTCTAATGATTATTGGCATTAAAGAAAAATTGATAATTTTGATATATATATATAATTTTTACCCATACATATTGTTGGCTATTGCTACAAATATACCCAAGCTACCCGTGACTGGTTTTGAGGTCCAGGGTCAAAAAATGTTTTACCGTTTACTGCTCTTTATCATTCTTTTAGTACCTAGAGTATCTAATAAATGGGAAGTCTAGCACAATCAAAGAAACGTTTCATCTGTTTGTTTTTTTTACTGTGAGACAATGGGCCTGGGCAGTGTTGCCAAACTAATTGCGCAGCAACAACAACAAAAATACAAAAACAAATTCATGAAAAAATTCTCAAGGATCATGTTTGAGCTGAATGTACAATGTACACATGATTAGAAAAAATCTAGGATATGCCTATACGCACCTACTACACCCTAGCTAGCACATATGCAAAAACTGAAGTATACTTTTGGAGTAATACCATTTAATTAGTCTACCAGCACAGAAAATAGAAATAAACTTGTATAAAATATATGTTCTTTGAAAATCTTATCTTATCCAATGTTGCAACTCAAGTAAATTTACCTTATTATAGCTTTTTCGGTAACACGTTATTTTAGGGTCTCTTAACCAGTTTCTTAGTAGCATTGATATTACTAGAATATTAGCCATTTATTAGTAGTAATTAAGCAAATATTAATGCCTTATTCTTCATCCCTAATCCTACCAATACCTAAACGTAATAAACAGCAAATTAGGAATGTATTGAGGGAAAAGTCGTTGTTAATAGTGAACAAGTGTTCCCTATTCTAAAGTGATACAGATTTTTTTTTCTTTGAAAAAAATAGGAATGTATTTAGGGAAAAGTCGTTGTTAATAGTGAATGATACTTAAATGGAAATAGAGTTTAATATATTCCTTTTTTATATAAAGATGTGCAAGCCTCACAATTACAAAGCATGATTTGTTCAAAACAGAAGCTGTGTCAAGTGCATAGTTTAGCAGCATTGCAAGTCCCTATTTTGTACTTTCAGAGTACACAGTCCTACCTCATTATGGATTTCGTGATTCTGTACCCCTCAACAGTCCCAATTCTTCTACCTTTTTAATATTTACCCTTTCCTCTTTCTTTTTAACTAATCTTTTATTTTTTTTCTCAGAGTAGAGGAGTTGAGCTATAGCAAAAACTAATGAGCTGCCTCCTTTGCTGTATGTCTCTCAACTAATATGACTGGCTTGGCTTTTAGTTTAGCCATTTGCCTTGCAAATTCTTTTTAAAATATAAAAAAAGGATACTCTCCATGTCATTAGCTTTACATCTGCAATGAACATGCAAAAACATATGATCAAAGAACATATGTGCTTTATCATGTGTCCTTGTGGGACTATAACAAATAAAAAGATGTAGCCTATATTTTATTATTTTATTTAGCTGAAGTTTTGAAGTACTTAAAGTACTTTCTTATTCATATGTGAAGACAGTTCCCTATCAGTCGGTCACTCTCGATGTCACGTCGGAGGACAGACGAATTGGGATCTCGCTTAGAGAGACCTATCCCCTTCGAGTGTAAACTAAACGAGCCAATGCACATTGGCATGCGATTATTGCATCCAGTTGCAGCTGATCACAGCATGAGTATAAGTAGGCAGCAGGTGCAGCGCATATTCAGCTTTCTTTTTAAAGACGTGTCTTTTTAAAGATGCCCTTCCGCCCGTGCGTTGCTGGGTGAGGTCGATACCTGGCACCGGGTGATGGTCACGATTGCTGCCTCTCGTGTCTTGGCATTAAGCACGCTGGGGTGGCTTTTGTGGACGAGTCATGCTCCCATTGCAGGGGGATGACTGTTGCGGAGCTGCGGACCAAGCTCCGCTTCCTGCAAGGGGGCGGGGTAGCCGTGCCTCTGCCGAGATCTAGGGTTTCCCCTGGTGGTCGCCTACTTCGGGCAGTAGCTGGGCTGGTCTCACGGTGACAGTGAGGAATTTCCCTTCGTCGAGGGCTCTTCCTGCCACCGGCACTTCGCTACCTGTGGAGCTGCCGAGAGAACAGGCCGGCCCCTCCCTCCCAAGTACCGCGGCGTCCACTTTACTTCATTGAAGGCAGTGGATGCCCCCATCTTGCGTGCAGAGATCGCAGTCCTGCTGGCGAAGGATGCGATAGAGCCGGTCCCTCCAGCCGATATGAGGTCAGGGTTTTACAGCCCTTACTTCATTGTACCCAAGAAAGGCGGTGGGTTAAGACCAATCTTGGATCTGCGCGTCTTGAACCGGGCCCTTCACAAGCTCCCGTTCAAGATGCTCACACAGAAATGCATCTTTGAGTGCGTCCGTCCCCGAGATTGGTTTGCAGTGATCGACCTGAAGGACGCGTACTTCCATGTGTCGATCCTTCCGCGCCACAGGCCATTCCTACGGTTTCTGTTCAAAAGACGGGCATATCAGTACAAGGTCCTGCCCTTCGGGCTGTCCCTATCACCCGGTGTCTTCACGAAAGTAGCGGAGGCAGCCCTTGTTCCCTTGAGAGAACAGGGCGTGTGCATTCTCAACTACCTCGACGACTGGCTCATACTGGCTCATACTGGCTCAGTCTCAGGATTCAGTAATGCGAACACAGGGACTTGGTGCTCTTGCACCTCAGCCGGTTGGGCCTTCGGGTCAACTGGTAAAAGAGCAAACTCTCCCCGATGCAGAGAATGTCTTTTCTCGGTGTGGAGCTAGATTCTGTCAATCAGACAGCGCGCCTCACGCAGGAACGCACTCAGTCAGTGTTGAACTGCTTGAATATGTTCAAGAGCAGAACAGCGGCACCACTGAAACAGTTTCAGAGGCTCCTGGGGCATATGGTGGATGCGGCGGCAGTCACACCTCTGGGGCTGCTCCATGTGAGACCACTTCAACACTGGCTCCATGGCCGAGTCCCGAGGTGGGCGTGGCAGCGTGGCACGTTCCGGGTACAAGTCACTCCGGCCTGCCGCCAAACCTTTGCCCCGTTGTCAGACCTTTTGTTTCTTCTGAAACAAACATCCTGGAACAGGTCTCCAGGCATGCTGTGGTTTACACGGATGCCTCCGCCAAGGGCTGGGGGCCATGTTCAACGAGCTTGCAGTGTCGTGGGTTTGGACGGGTCCCCAACTGCACTGGCACATCAACTGCCTAGAGTTGCTGGCCGTATACCTGGCCTTGAACCGTCTCAAGAGACGCTTACGAGGCGAGTACAAATTGGTCCGTACAAACAGCACTGCGACTGTCGCGTACATCAACCGACAAGGTGGTCTATGCTCCCGTCGCATGTCGCAACTTGCCCGCCACCCCACCTCCTCTCATCATCAGCATCTGAGGTCGCTTCGTGCCATTCACATTCCGGGCTTGCTCAACCGGGCAGCCAACGAGCTGGCCCACCCGGACCTGGTTCCCAGAGCTGATGTTCCTTGTGACAGCCCCCCCTTGGCAGATTCCTCTTAGGAAGGATCTACTGACTCAGAGACGGGGCACCTTGTGGCACCCACGTCCAGAACTCTGGAAACTTCATGTCTGGTCCCTGGACGGGATGCGGAGGTTCTAGGAGACCTACTTCAAGAGGTAGTCAACACCATCACTTCGGCGAGGGTGCCGTCTATGAGACATGCTTGCGCCTTGAATTGGAGCCTGTTCATCGAATGGTGCTCTTCTCCCCCCCCCCCCCCCCTATACCCTCTTGGGACCTGTCTTTAGTGCTCAGAGCACTATAGCAGGGCCCGTTCGAGCCTTTGCAGACAGTCAAGCTGAAGTTCCTCTCAATGAAAACTCTACTCCTGCTTGCACTGGCCTCCATCAAGAGGGTTGGGGACCTACACGCATTTTCGGTCGACGATTCGTGCCTAGAGTTTGGACTGCCGGATTCCCAGATAATTCCAAGGCCCCGGCCCGGCTATGTGCCTAAGGTTCCCACTACTCCCTTCAGAGACCAGGTGGTGAGCCTGCAAGCACTGCCCCCGGAGGAGGCAGACCCAGCCCTAGCTTTGCTTTGTCCCGTCCTAGCATTGAGATGCTACGTTGACAGGATGTAAAGCTTCAGGACCTCAGACCAGCTCTTTGTCTGTCACGGAGGCCGGCAGAAGGGGAATGCTGTCTCCAAGCAGAGGATGGCCCACTGGACAGTGGACGCCATCACCCTGGCTTATCAGGCACAGGGTGTGCCTTGCCCGTTCAGGTTGAGAGCTCACACTACAATAAGTGTGGCGTCCTCCTGGGCACTGGCTCGTGGCCCCTCACTGACAGATATTTGTAGAGCTGCGGGCTGGGCGACCCTTAACACGTTCGCTAGATTCTATAGCCTTCGTGTGGAACCGGTTTCCTCCTGTGTTCTCACCTTAAATGGGTAGAAGCCCTGAGGGGCTCCGGTTTCAGGTCGGCTTGCTAAAAACTGCTCCAGAGTGTCCGTACTGTAGACCCTGTCGAGCTCCTCTGTCCCCTCGGCAGCCGGATGTAGCGGAGCATCTGCTGTTAGGCCCTCACTCGATGAATCCATGAGAACTGGTAGAGGGCTGGGTTCCATATGTAGAGACCGTTTGGATCGTTTGCCAATGTGCATTGGCTCGTTTAGTTTACACTCGAAGTGGATAGGTCTCTCTAAGCGAGATCCCAATTCGTCGGTCCTCCGACGTGACGTCTCCGTTCCCTCCTTCAGGGAACGAGGGTTACATACGTAACCCAGACGTTATAAGTAAACCATTTCTAAATGGATTCTTCCCAAGAGTAAACACCATTGTCCATTGGCTCAAACAATGGGGTGAGTTTAGATTGGGATTGACTGTTTGTGGACTAATGGAAATCATCTGCTGTTGTCAGGAAAATAGCTTTGAAGCATAATTACATTATTTAAAAAACTCTGGTAGTGGCACTATTGGTGAAGAAATGGCACACTTCACTTTAAAAAGTTTATAATTGCACATTTTCTACAGTTTTTTTCTGAAGTTCCTTCAGTGCAAATCATTTGAGTGTTTATTCACAGCTGAAGAGATTGAGCCATTTGAATATATATTCCTGATGGCAGCAGATTATAGCATTCGGGTCCATTCCTATTCACTTACTTTTGACAAACATTGCCATTGTGTGCATAAGTTTCCATTGACAATGAAACAAAATTATTTCATTAACGTGGTTTAATAACTAAGAACATTAGCATTTTAATAGTCATCCTTCATTTCACAGCACATACAAAGAAATAAAGGGTAGCTCATCACACAGGGCTCATCTAACTTGTCTTTTCTATCCCCAAAGACATTCAAGTAGAGAATTTCTCTCACTTATTAAAGAGATTCAGGTGCTGACACTGAAGCAGTTTAATGTCAAAAGAAACAAGTAGTTCTTTCTCAATTCTTTATGCTACTCCAATGTGATCTCATTAGTAGGGGAGACCGAGGATGGATGTACCACTCTGTAACTCTAAGTTAACGGTCTGTAAGTCTGTGATCTTATTTTATATTATAACTTGAATATAAGTTTCCCCATTATATCTGCTAAACGTTATTGTTGTTTTGAAACAAATCATCCCTAAATCCGTTGAAAGCAAGACTGGTGTTACAACCCACAAATAAAAAAATAAATATGAGTAACAACACCCATTATTTAAATCATTTTAATTTAAACTTTTTTTTTCCATTCACTGGTCAATTTGGGAATTTTTGGTCTTTTTTGTTTCCATTACATGTCCACAACATTGTTTTAAACTAGTGGAAATAAAACATCCAAAATACACATGTATGTGTGTTCATTTTCATACGCTTTACACATTTGCGTCTGTAGATTTAAATAAAAATACATATTTTTGAAGGCTGTTTTATTCCTATCAATATTCTAATGTTTTTTTTAGTGGTTTGTTTGTATATGATTTACCTGGCATATAACATTTTCTTCTTAAAAAATAATGTCGTTTTTTTTGGCGGTTGACCTTTAATTTGTCGACAAATTGCGACAATGATTTTGAAGCTGGATTTTTCCAATGTTCAGATTTTTGTTCAAGAAATGTATGCAAAATAGTGTGTAATTTAATTAGATAAGCCTTATTTGCATATTTAAACATAACATTTCAGAAAACGTAGAAAAACAAAACAATTGTCTTACAGTAATGTATTATGTTTAATCAGCTCAGAAAGTATATGGTCTTATTTTATTATTATTATTATTTACCCTATTGGAGTTTTGAATAATTTAATAAAAAAGTATGTGAAAGTGTGAAAAGTAAAAACCTGTCTGGTCAACAATGATATTTGTATTTTATTTTATATATAAGCTTATGTAAATGTTATAAATAAAATTGAACAAGACAGTCTGCTAAATCAGATGATTCACATAATGTCATTTATCATTCATTAGCTAAGCATATCCCACAGACAAAAGCAGAAAAGCCAAGGAATAAAATTATGAGAAAAAAAAAAAAACAGCCTAACCTCCAGTCTGTTCCAGATTTTGGCATACACCCGGAAGCTTGCTCACGCAGGCAGCCTGGGGACTGATTGACTGTTACATGGTGCAATCAGCCTGCCCATATTACAACCTGCAATCAGCCAAATTCTGCAGCAAAAGCCATGACCTCTCCCACTATTTAATCAAGACTCACCCCTCATTTCTGCAATTAGAAGCAATTGTTCCTGGATGGTGTCTAAATTATTCTGTGATTAAGGAGCCTTGATTAGGCTTAATTAGGTTCAGACTGTTGTTATGTCACAATAAAACAGAACCTTGTGAACGACCATGCTGATAAAACGAAAAGCACTGCACGATGTCTTTAGTTAGATTTGTCAGTGTTGTATATTTGGAGACAGCACAATCCATACAGGGGGAAAAACAAACAATATTCTCAAAAACACAAACTCTTTCTGCTTTTGCCTGTCTGTGAACATCTAAAAATGTGCCTGTTTTTTGTTAGACTTAGCTTCGATTTTTCACGTCACTGCAGCTCTGAATAGAAGCAAACCATATGTTATGGGAAAATAAGGGCCGGTTTTGTCCGCATGCAGTCAGACAACTTTGAAACACTTTTGCTTATGCTCACCTAGCAGGCCACTGACCTTTCAGCGAGAGAAGCCGAGCAACCTTAGCAGAAAAAGAATGCCTGTGACGGCAGAAAGGTTGGCACAGCTGGACTGGTAATTGCTTTGCTGTACCCAAAAGCACCCTTGATGCTACACAGCAAAATTGGCAATCGAATGCTTACTTCTCCAGTGACTCACAGTCTGTGGCTAGTTTGTCCACCTCTCTATTACCGGAACCCTGCAATGAACAGCATAATTAACAACTTAATGAAAAGCAACACATTATGAGTATCATATGCTGATGACTTCTGTTTGTTCTCCTATGTGTTCAAGTAAGAGATGGGAAACAAATGTTTCAAAATTACATCTAGTACTGGGACAAAACTGGGAATAGAATGTATAAAATAATTATTTTGGATGAATGCATATGCTTCTCCTCCTGTTTCTTCCAATTTCTCACAAAATGTGTGTTGTTTCTCGCCTATCACTCAAGATGACTCATCACTATCAGATATAAAATAACGTGTCTGACTGTGTTGACAAAATAACTGTAATTTTGCACATCACACATACTGTTATATATTAAATATACTGTGAAAGCAATTTTTTCTGATGTTGCCAGCTATAAGACCTAATTAAAATGAGGAAAGTCATTCAAAAGCTACACATATATTTATTTTATTTTATAAGTTTCTTGACAGTTTGTGTGATTGTGTTGATAGATCATGGCGGTGACACAAAAATATATGCATATATATTAATATTATATTAAAATATTAATATTATTAAAGTATAAGCAAAATGTTTTATTAAACTAATCCTCATATATTTCACATGTATGTAGTACTGGTTAAAGAAAATAGTTATAACTGTCTGTAAATAAGTAGGAAATCAAATTAAATGGTACATTTGGAAAATTTATTAATCATCACTGAAGTAGAAGTATTGCTATTTTGAAAAATAATTGAAGGGAAATATGTCAATCAGTGATAGAAAGTTTGACTAAATAAATGGGAATTTAAAGGTTGCATTACCAGTGTTGTTATTGTAAACTAAAAACCTATTACAATTATTAACTGAGATAAGACTGAAATAAAATAACAGAATAACAGTGTAAAACCCGAATTCCGAACGGAATATTGGGACATTTTTTAAATTTAAATAAAATGAAATCTACAATACTTTAAAATCACATGAACCAATATTAATATTCACAATATAACTTAGAGAACATAACAAATGTTTAAATGTTAAAATGCTGCATCCCTCATTAGCATGATTCTGTCATTGACATTACTAATTGGGCCCAGGAATACTTTCAGAACCCACTGTCGGTAAACACAATCTGCCGTGCCATCTGCAGATGCCAACTAAAGCTCTATCGTGCAAAAAGGAAGCCATATGTGAACATGGTCCAGAAGCGCTGTCTTGTCTTGTGGGCCAAGGCTAATTTAAAATTGACTTTTTCAAATTGGAAAGTGTTCTATGGCCAGACGAGTTCCAAATTTAACATTCTTGTTGGAAATCACGGACGCTGTGTCCTCCGGACTAAAGAAGAGGGAGACCTTCCAGCGTGTTATCAGCTTTCAGTTCAAAAGACAGCATCTCTGATGGTATGGGGTAAATAAGTGGAAATGGTATGTGCAGCTTGCATGTTTTGGAAGGCACTATGAATGCTGAAAGGTATGTAAAGATTTTAGAGCAACATATGCTCCCCTACAGATGACATCTATTTCAGGGAAGGCCTTGTGTATTTCAGAAAGACAATGCAAAATCACATACTGCAGTTAATACAACAGCATGGCTTCATAGTAGAAGAGTCCGGGTGCTGAATTGGCCTCCCTGCAGTCCAGATCTATTACCTATAGAGAACATTTTGGCCCATCATTAAACAAAAAATACATCAAAGTCGACCACAAACTCTTCAGAAGCTGGAAACCTATTTCAGGCAAGAATGGGACCAAATTCCAACACTAAAACTCTATAAACTCATAACCTTGATGCCCAGTAGTCTTCAAACTGTTTTGAAAAGAAGAGGAGATGCTACACCATGTATTTATTTTTATGTATTTATTTTATTTATAAAGCACAATTAAACATGGTTGACCATTGTGCCAATATGTTAGAAGGATTCCGAATATAAAAAAATAATAATAATAATAATTATCTGAAATAATAAACCCTGTTGGCTCAACTATTTTTTAAGAAAAAGACTGTTGGAATTGTTCTGTAGCAGGCATCAAAAGCCCGGTTTGAAATGAGCTTAAAAATCTACCTTTCAGAAAGATGAAGGTGCATCCATCAAAACTTAAAAACAAAAAATAAAATTTTAAACTCTACTTTAAAATGGACTGGTTAGCCAGTGCAAAGAGCGTAGGACAGGGGTTATGTTCTATTTGCAGTGCCAGTCAGGAGTCTGGCAGCTGCATTTTGTACTGTTTTAATACCATGGTAAACATGCTCCCGTCCCAACTATTTTGAGACCTGTAGCAGGCATCAAATTTGAAATGAGCTCCCTTTATGCATACAATTGTACAATTTCTCAGTTTAAACATTTGTTATGTTATCTATGTTCTATTGTGAATAAAATATTGGCTCAGGGGATTTTAAATTCTTTTAGTTTTCATTTTACTCAAATTAAAAAAATGTCCCAACATTTCCGGAATTCGGGTTGTACTGCTATTCACAATAATTGAAAAACACTACCATGATTTCTACATTTCATCACAATGGCTGGTGTATAGGCTAATATTACTGTTGTTGTTTATTAATGACAAACAAACACCAGTTTAAAATATAGCAAAAATAGACTGCACACACGGTCTCCATCTTCAGAAATGAATGAGGTTTCATATGTTTCTGAGTATCTGCAGCATTAGAAGGGCTAACACAGCACCGCAGGGTTCTGTATTAGTTACAGCAGTGGAGCTAAAGGTCAGAACTAATAGCTTGTAGTGGTTTGCTGTGCCATGTCTGCAGTGGAGTGCTCTTTTATAAAGTGAGCATCATGCACTCTTTAATGGATCTGTCAGTTGTCACGCTGCGCTCAAAACACAAACAAATTCCCATATACCACAGTTAAGTCAATTAAGGGCCCTGCCATTAACCCATTAGCCGTTGTGGCAGTAGATAAGATTAGAGTCAGCTAAGTCAGCAGTTGAGATGTTCGCTGTTGTTATTATATCACTCTGTTGTGTCAATGACTGAAACGCAAAAACAATGTGATTGTTATATAAGTTAAAGTGGCTATTGGAACAAGCTCCCAATGAGACATTTATTAAAGGGGACATATGATGCGATTTCAAGTTTTCCTCTCTCTTTGGTGTGTTACAAGCTGTTTGTGCATAAAAAGATCCCTGAAGTTGGAAAAACTAAAGTCTCAAGACCAAATTGATATTCTTTATAAAAGTTAAGACTCGACCACGCCCACCTAAAAACAGGCTCTTGATGGTCAGAGGCCAATGGGGAAATTTGGCCAGTATGCCGGGGTTATACCCCTACTCTTTTTCGAAGGACATCCTGGATTTTTAATGACCACAGAGAGTCAGAACCTCGGTTTAACGTCTCATCTGAAGGACGGTGCTTTTTACAGTATAGTGTCCCCATCACTATACTGGGGCGTTAGGACCCACACAGACCACAGGGTGAGCACCCCCTGCTGGCCTGAATAAAATGATGTAACGAGACTAGATGGGTTTTCTTCTCATCGTGGTGTTAAGTAGCAGCTGGCATGTAGGCCAGAGCATGCTGGAATGGCGCTCAAAGAGCAGCGTCAAAACTCGGTGGCAAAAGCAAACAGAGAAGAGGAAGTTTGATGGTGTCCTGAGTTTTTAAACTCTGCTTTGGACACCGCCCAATGGGTGTCTTGACCAATTAGATATTATCTTAGATTGTTTCTCCTCCCAATCCATAAATCATGTATCAGTCACATGGTCCGAATTTTACACGCTCTTGTAGAATATAATTTTGGACATGATCTCTATAACAAGACTATGATGCATTTGACAAAGAATTGATTGGAAAAAAATGTAAAGCATGATTTTTCAAACTCATACATACCAATTACAAATATAAATCCTTAAAGTCGTACAATAGTTATTAAAAAGACATACATAATATGTGATTAAAACATGGTAGTCTAATGTGTGGGTTATATACATAATATGGAGTTCTGCATATAAATCAATGGTTGCTCATAAGTACTTTTAAGATGAGTTTTGGTGCATATGGAAAAGACCGTCTCTTTGAAGTTCTGTGTAAGACATAGGGACATGTTTTGGGAACAAAGGAATTTCAGTCTGGTCTATGTCTTCCATGTGGGGGAAAAGTCAATCTAAGGAAGCTCGTGATTTCTATCGTGGAACACATGTGTTGGCCATCTCTTTGACTTGATTACTTGCCCCACATTTGACAGCCTCCTTCCTGAGTTGGAATTAACCAATCTTTTTACAAAAGAGCACGGATGCCCTGGCCCACGAATGGCCCAGCCTTCCGCTCTATTCTTTCCCCCCAGTTGCTCTTCTACCGCAGATACTCAGGCGAGTCAGGCAACAACGGCACAAGCAAATTCTAATATCCCCCCTCTGGAGGAACCAACCGTGGGTGTCTGAGTTATTCCAGCTGCTGAAAGCAGCCCCATGGCCGATACCCTTGAGACGGGTCCTCTCAAACTAGAAATCTGCCAAATCCTTCCTCACAGTCACACAGCCCATTCAGTCATAAGCTGAATGGGAAGCCAAACGCTGTTTCTCATAAACCATAAACAGGTCAGCTTCGCATTGCTCGTACTATACAGTTTATCCTTTATTTGTTGCTTTTTACTTTCATATAAATACTTGATTTCAACAGTACTTAGCATTCCATAAACAAACCACAGCGACACTATTATACTGTATATCATTAAGGGAACACATGCATACGTTACAGTGCGTAAGTTATTAACACAGGACACATAACTCAAAGTAATTAACAAACATGACAACATGTCATTATAACCATTTTTATGATGTAGTAAACCGGGGGAAAAGTAGAAAAACTAAGAAATATTAAGGTGGTAATGGTTAATGCCACAAGAACGTGGGATGTAATATAATATTAGATCAAATAATATTTGAATAGTAATGATAATAATACCCATATTTGCTTGCTCAGTGGAATAGATGTTTGTTTATAATGTGTATATATATATATATATGCAATGCAAGAGGAGAAATTTGCCATCTTTTCTTTTCTTTTTACTTTTACTTATACTTAACCTTCATGTTGTGTTCTGCTCTTTTTGACCTGGACAGGATTTAATTTTCCCTGAAAATGCTTGTTAATGTTATCGCATTGGACTAAAACGTACCAATTTTATTCACTCAGTTAACTCACAACCTTTGTTGTACTTCTTTGGACCCCCCCCCATCTTGTTACACTTGTGCTATTCCTTTTTTACTTTTTAGTCATTTTAGCAGACGCTTTTATCCAAAGCGACTTACAAATAAGAAAAAGTAACAAACTATTAGTTACAAGTCTATAAATACTATATATACACACACATTTAAGAAAATTGAGAAATTAAATAAAATTACAAATGCATACAACAACATTTCAAAACTAAACATTTAAATGAAAACAAAAAATAAAGCTAAAAACATTTCAAATATTAAAACAAACCAAAGGTATGAGTATAAAAATGATTCTAACATGACACTAAGCCAAACACCCATATATATATATATATGGCATTTCATTTCCATGCAGTATGTTGAAGTAACGTTACTAAAATAAATACAATGTATTAAAACTAAAACTAAAGTAAATACCTATAAAGACATATGAAATTCATACATAATTTATGTAAAATTAAAATAGATAAATCAAATGGCAGTAGTTATCAGTAATCCAAAAAAACAAAACAAAATTCCCTGTCAAAAATGACAGGCCTACAAAAAAGCTGATACATTTCTTGTATATTCTATGCTATGTTTTCACCAAATATTGGATTCAATCTTTTTATCTGCTTGTTTTCTGTCAATTTGCACAGAACAGTCAGTTCCAGAAATATATACAAATACAAAGACTTACAAAACCTTTTCTAATTGAAAGTAAACAAGAACAAAAAAATGAATCCAAGATTTGGTGATAATATAACATAATAAGAGATTTGCAATACATACCTAATAGGCCCAAAAATTAACCAGATTTTTATTTTCAGCACAACACAAGGGTTCAGTTTTTAAATGTATAGAACATACACAATTTCTAAAAACAGTATATGACAAGGTCTGTGTTATTGAAATTGTTGCATGGACACCGTTTCAACACACTCAAATTCACTTTTCTGAGAGTAGTTTGATGTACCTTCTCATCATCTGTGAAGCACTTTTAGTCCAAGTATGTGAACTGGATAGCAGCCACTACTTTATTGAGGGGGCCCTTTGGCAGTTTACAGAGGGAGCTACAGCCCTGAATGTCACACTGACATTGACTGAAGTAACCACTTGGTTGAAGGATTGGGTCAGACAAATGTTATCATATTCAATGGAAGATACCGTCGATGCAACGAAAATATTATGATATTACAGACACCCTTTGGGAAAAACGATCAGCCAGGTCTAAATAGATTAATGCTCATGCACAGATATAACCAAATGAATACAAACATATTTAGAAAACCTTATAGAATAATTTAATTACAAGATATCTGAGGTTTAGTAAGCAACAACAGTACCACACATATTGGTCATACGTATGGGATACCCCTTTTAATAAATTGGCTTGACCATTTCAGCTAGACACAATACTGCTTTAAATAATACACTCATTAACCAGTAGAATTATGCTCTAGGCAACTTGACAATGAACAAAGATCCATGTATAAATGGTTTACTGAGTCTTGTGTAGAAGGTATTGCCAAAGCCCAGACATTAACTCCACTGAACACATTTGGGATGAACTGGAACACAGACTGTGGGCCTCATCAGCAGTATATGTTATAGCAGCAGAGGGAGGAACTGATGCCTATAATTTGAAATTAAATGTAAGACATATGGGTGTAGTGTTCAGGACTTATACTTCTGGCAAAATATTGTAGTATGTAAAATATTGGAAACTGATTTTATAATGTCACAGGACTGCGCAGTAATACATATTTTGTTTATTTTGTGATTTTAAACTGTAGTCTCCTTGTAACCTTTGAGTACGGACGGTAAACAGTTCACTCTAGGGTAAGATGACTATATATTTGATTTGCCATTACTTTCAGACATTAAGAGACTCTAGACATATTGATAATGATTTGTTGGTGAATAGGACACAACAAATCACATTATAGTTTTTTCAAGATCATTTAACTTTTTTTGGGTCCTTTAAAGCAGTCTCAGCCCTAGTGACATTTTGGATGTCCCCCTAATCAAACATACCTGATTCAAGTTGGAGACCACTGCTCTAAAAAAATATGAACTTTGTTGAACGTAATAGGTTATCTCTGACACAGGCTATTACACCCTGATTAAAAAAAATGGTTAACTAACTTAAAAATAACCCAAAAAGCATCTTGGAGATCTTTCACATAAGGGAAAACACTGTAAATAAATAAATAAATGTCAAATATAACATCAATGTGACTCTTTTTATCTTCTCAACTTTTCACCAAAGTACCTCATACTGCTAAAACGGTTGGCTTTGCACTGCATAAAAGAAAGAAACAAATGTTAAAAACATCAATGCAGAAAGGATTTTGTGTAATTATCCAAATTTGTTTGTTGATTAATTGCTGTATCTTTCAGTCAATAAACTTGTCACTGCAGCTACAGATCTCTTATTCAACAAATTTTCAATTATCAACAAAGGAATCTTTCTTTAGCTTGCTGTTTTAATTGACTGATTGCCTCTTAAAAATGATACTTACAAGACCCAGAAAACATGTAAAACAAACAGACTCTTTCTCATACATTCAACAGACAATCACCCTTACGTAGAGATGAGCATCACCAAATAACGAGAAACTAATGATAAAAGCAACAGCATAAAATAAATCCAGCAACAACACAATTGTCCTATAACAATAGTCATATAATGTATTCAAGCTTTGTCCAGCTTTCAACTTTCCGTGAGGGTAGCTGGGCCATCATTTTGTCAATTGATTTCAAATGGTTTCAAAACACAAAGGCTAATTTTGTTGATGCTATAATAAACAAATAGATGAGCAAACTTGCTGGCTGAACTAGCTGTTCAGTAAATCTTGCATGATGTGTAAATAATAAATTAAATAATTGCATGATGTGGCATGGAACTAACTTCAAAACATAGCAATTACTTGGATTTTTACTGTGAAGAAGTTAATTTGTATATACTTAAATTATGTTTTAGGATGCTCAGATGTCTCCAGTAAGGGTAATATATTTCTATTTATACAAACATGTCAGGAAAACACAAAAGTGTTTTGTGGTGGGAAAATCCAAATGGCAGCAGCTTGTTTTCATGCGTATCAGGGGAGCAATTGCATCTGCTCCCCCAGGTCTTGTTCTTATGTAACCGAATGTGAATGTGATAATGAATACACATTATACACACAATGAAGTGAAGCTCATGACAAACAAACACCATTGTAGTTGGTAAATGAGCATTACATATTGGGCAAATGCTCCGGAGCCCCCAAACTCCCAGGAGCCCAAGAGAGTGAGCATCCAATCACCCTCATCAACAGTTGACTGTTATACTAGCATGTTTTCTTGACCAGCACAGATCAGATAGACTGCACTATAAGATAGTTTCCTCAGTAGAGTGGATCTGGAATTCTAGATATCAAATTTCAATGCCAACACAAAGAACAAATTACAAATGCCTAAAAAAGTAATGGCATTTTAGGCAATTCAGTAGTGCTACTATTGGGATTAGTACTATTGAAGTGTTAATATAAATGATCAGTACTTGATGAAGAACCGTTCAGTCGAAACACTACTTCATCTAATCAGCTTGAGTGCATTGAAAAGTGTGCAGCTGTTTGTTTGTTTTCACAAGAAGAAATTAATTCTCATTAAATGTACGACCACGTCCTTCTGAGAGCTATTTCACCAGCAGTCTAGCTATTCTTCACAGCAGCATTCTAGTCATTAAACCCAAATAGAAATCTGATGTTCAAAGTAAATAATCAAATAAGGTGCATATGATATGGACCAAGCAATTACACTAATATGCAGACATTTTTTTACTGTATTTACCAGGACTGATTATTGTGCTCTGTCAAAGGACACTTGCAATGGATACAAAAATAATATATATATAAAAAAATACAAATATTTCAAATGCAGTTCACTAATTAGAAGTGTATTTTCAATTGGCAGGACGCTCTGTTCTGCAACTGATGTGATTATTCTTTAATTTCACAATAAATCCAGAGCTTTGGACACAAATCACAACACTTACACTGACCATCTGGGCTGTTGAGGATATTTTGGCCAATGTAAGTGTCTGCTGTGAAAAAGAAGCCAGAATATTCAAATCACACTGAGATCTTTTACAAAACGTACACATTGTTCTACAAATCTCTTACTAGTGTCTCTCCACATTACACAACGGCAGAAAAGAACAGGGAAAGAGAGTAACTCTGAGGAGAACCTCACATTGTATGTTTTTTTATGGACTACAAGTACAAAATCATAGCATAGACATATCACTGATCCAGAGAGATTCCTGAAACCTGTGGAATCTTAAATGACAATTTTATATATACCTTCATCTTCATTACTGTATACATTTACCTATGGAAGACCGTTTTGACAACAGAATAACAAATAATAAAGGTAATTGAGACTTTTTATCACACAATTCTGAGAAAAAAATAAGATAAAAAAATTAATCTGAATTATGAGATATAAACACATAATTGAAAAAAGTCAATTAAAAGAAAGCAAATAAAATGTAATTAAAATGTTCCCCATGGCAGAAACAGGCTTCCATAGCTACCATATATATTTTATGAAAAATTTCATAGCCACATACTCATATTCTTAAACACTATACCATAAATAAATCATAACTGTGTACTAAGAAAGGAAGATAGAAATTGAGCACGAAGCTACAGTACAACTATCTTTTTTTCTTTATTTATATTTTTGTTGAAACGTAACCCCATATACAAAAACTCTTGACGGAAGCCTCTTATCAGGAATAAACATTGGAATAAAATGTCAAATTGACTGAATCTATGAGCTCATGTTTTGCCTCACAGTCTTCAATGTTTTAGACGTATATCATAATGTTGATGTTTAGGCTCATTAACATTTTAAGAAAAAGGGCATTATGCAAATTAACATATTATCTTCAGCACAAAACCCACTTAAATGGTTTCCCTGAGCTCCCAAGTTTGTCACTGACTTTATGCAAAATGCCATTTGCTGACAAAAACCACCAATCTTCTGTACAAACCTACACTATAAGTTTCAAAGCTCCATGATTTGCATTGAAGAAACTAACACATTTTTACATTGTGAACCATCTAATTACAGTTTTTCTTTTCAATTGCTAACAAGCGTTTAACAATACTTAAAGTACTTTTTCTAAACTCTAAACACAGCAACACACTTACATCACACAAATAGCCAAATAGTAAATGTTCTGGCCAAAACCATATTTTGTTAAATAAATACAAACTCTCCATTTCAAAATGCTGCATCTAAAAATACCTTTTTCTACATATACTAACTCTATCAAAACACAGCAAACCTGATTCAAAACTGAGTAATTCAGTCAAAACCTTAGTACTAGTTTTGTGTCCAACAGTCAATCATAGACTGTCAAAATGCTAACAATTAATTACAAAAACTCCATTACTTGTCATGTCTTGGTTCGACCTGGATGGAACATACAATATGACATCTATTTAAAATAATATTAAATCAGTCAGCTGAACTCTACATTTGTGTGTGTGTGTGTGTGTGTTGGTGAATGTGTGGATTAATTCACTGTATGACAGTATGTGTACAGCACAGTGAAGGAGTCATCAGTACTTTATGAAATATAAAATAAAAGTGCCATAATTGCTGAAGTAAAGGCTTCATTAGAAAAATTTAATTGTTGTCATTGATCATAAAGAAATAAAAATAAAATTAAAATATAGCCCTTTAATTAACTTTTTTGTGCAAATTTGTGATTGCATGTGAATGGTGGAATGCTACGTTGTCCCATACAATCACAAATGTCCTCATGTTCCCTCCCACTTGTTCCCTTTCTGCTTCTGGCACCAGTTGTTGGTGGAGGTCATCTAAAAACAAAAGGTGCTCTGTGTTGTAGGGACCAATTGGACTTTTCTGCAGGACCAAACCAGCACTTGAGATTACAGCACACATTGTGATATTTGCCTCTCTGGCCCAGAACATCAGCAGTGGCCCTTTTCCCAATTAGGTTATTAGTTAATGTGGTGTCTGATTAACCTCAAACTCCATAACTCTCTGAAAGAACTCAAACACATGATGTTTAAATGCTTTTCACTATGAGGGTACGTTTACTTGAGTAGTTATAGTGCAAAAAAGTGTCGAATAGTGTAAAAGTCACTCTAGAATCAGATGTACTGTATAGGCAACTAGACATATTGTTGTCCGAGTTCCTTGACCCGCTCATGGTTTCTTTAAAAGGGCACTGTGTACAACCGTTTCATTCAAATTCTGTGTTTGATCAGAGTTTGAGCGATGGTGGCCAGGCTGATGCTTTCCACATTCTGGAATACCAAGTAGTCCTGTAAATTCTGGCTTGAATTTCTTGGAGTTTTATTGCATTGTCAGCAATGACTCATCCTACAATGGCATGCTTTTGGTCCTCATTGAGCAGTTTTCTTCTTCCCCCAGAGCAAGGAAGCCATTGTGAATTTTCGAGGAACACAACATTTACTTATTTCAGGTTTTAGGCCCCACCATAGCACAGAAACTGCACTTGTTAAAATTACAAATGACTTGCTTCTTGCGTCAGAACAAGGCTGCATCTCATTGCTAGTTTTACTTTATCTTAGTGCTGTGTTCGACACTTTAGATCATGACATACTCATAGATCGATTACAAAACTATACAGGTATTCAAGGACAGACTCTAAGATGGTTTAGATCCTACCTGTCCGATCGCTACCACGTTGTTTATTTAAATGGGGAGGCATCTCAATTATCAACAGTAAAGTATGGAGTACCACAAGGATCTGTCCTAGGTCCTCTGCTATTTTCGTTATACATGTTGCCCCTTGGTAATATTATTAGAAAATATGGGATTGGTTTCCATTGTTATGCTGATAACACTCAACAATATATCTCAACAAGACCAGATGAAACTTCAAAAATATCTAAGCTAACGGAGTGTGTTAAAAATGTAAAAGATTGGATGACTAATAATTATCTCCTATTAAATTCAGATAAGACAGAAATATTACTTATTGGACCTAAAAACAGTACACAGAATATCTTGGATCACAATTTGCAACTAGACGGATGTCCTGTTCCTTCCTCTACAGTCAAAAATCTGGGTGTTATAATAGACAGCAACCTATCTTTTGAAAATCATATTTCCCATGTTACAAAAACAGCATTCTTCCATCTTAGAAACATTGCCAAGCTACGGAACATGTTAACGGTTTCTGATGCAGAAAAGCTAGTTCATGCATTCATGACCTCTAGACTGGACTATTGTAATGCACTGCTAGGTGGTTGTCCTGCATCTTCAATAAACAAGCTACAGATAGTACAAAATGCTGCGGCAAGAGTCCTTACCAGGTCAAGAAAATATGATCATATTACTCCATTTTTACAGTCACTGCACTGGCTACCTATTAAGTTCCATATCAGTTACAAAATAGTATTACTTGCCTATAGGCCCTAAATGATTTAGCTCCTGCATACCTAACTATTCTTATATCACGCTACAATCCAACCCGCTCCCTAAGATTGCAAAACTCTGGACTCTTGGTAGTACCTAGAATAGCAAAGTCCACTAAAGGACGTAGAACTTTTTCATATTTGGCTCCCAAACTCTGGAATAGCCTTCCTGGTAACGTTCGGGGTTCAGACACACTCTTTCTATTTAAAACTAGATTAAAGACACATCTCTTTAGCCAAGCATTCATATAATGCATCTCACAATCTTGTACTGCAGGTATATCTGATCAAACGCACATTATTATGCTTTAGCTTGGGTTGAACCGATAATTTCATACAGGGTTATTCCTGGATGGAACAACTGCTACACTAATTGTCTTTATTTGTTTCTCTGTTTCTGCCACGGGATTAAGTCAAGTCAAGTCAAGTCTAGCTTTATTGTCAATTCTTCCACATGTACAGTACATACATACAGAGAATTGAAATTGCGTTACTCTCAGACCCTTGGTGCATACAGTTAACATTAAACACTGACAGTAGACGTTCAAATACAGATAAATACAGTTTAACCATATGTACATACAAACGAGGACATTGTAGAAAAAATTAAAATTTAAAATAAAAAGAGATAGATAAAGTAAAGTGGCATAAGGCACATGGCAGATAGAGTGCAAACCAGTTAAATAAAACAAAACTGTGCAGATACGAGTAGTGCAAGAAAAATAACAGTCTTTTATCAGACTGTCAGAGGAGGTAAATTACAGACAATGCTGGATGAGGTAGAGATCGTTCCAGTGCTGCACAAAGTGACTGGTGCGGGTCACAGTTGTAAGGGGGGGGGGGGACCTGGGTCGTAGTGTCAGAGTTCAGTGTTGCGTGGGGTAAAAGAGGGGAGGGGGGGCAAGGACGGGAGGGAGTTCAGCTTCCTGACAGCCTGATGGATGAAGCTGTCCTTCAGTCTGCTGGTCCTCGCCTGGAGACTCCGCAGTCTCCTCCCTGATGGCAGCAGACTGAAGAAGCTATGTGACGGGTGGGTGGGATCACCTGCAATGCTGAGGGCTTTGCGGGTGAGACGGGTGCTGTAGATGTCCTGGAGGGAGGGGAGAGAGACACCAACGATCTTCTCAGCTGCTCTCACTATCCGTTGAAGGGACTTGCGGCAGGACGCGTTGCAGGCGCCATACCACACAGTGATGCAGCTAGTCAGGATGCTCTCGATGGTGCCTCTGTAGAAGGTGCACATGATGGGGGTCGGGGCTCTGGCTCTTCTGAGTTTGCGGAGGAAGTAGAGACGCTGCTGTGCTTTCTTGGCCAGTGCTGCAGTGTTGTTAGTCCAGGAGAGGTCCTCTGTGATGTGCACCCCCAGGAACTTGGTGCTGCTCGCTCTCTCCACAGTCGCACCGTTGATGGTCAGAGGAGCATGCTGAGTGTGCACTCTCCTGAAGTCAACGACAATCTCCTTCGTCTTCTCCACATTCAGAGAGAGATTGTTGTCCCTGCACCACCCGGCCAGGCGGCTCACCTCGCTTCTGTAGTTTGTCTCATCTCTGTTGCTAATGAGACCCACCACAGTCGTGTCATCCGCAAACTTAATGAAAAGGTTAGAGTTGTGTGACGGTGTGCAGTCGTGGGTCAGCAGAGTGAAGAGGAGGGGGCTCAGCACACATCCTTGGGGGGCCCCTGTGTTCAGTGTGATGGTGCTGGATGTGTTACTGCCGACCCGTACTGCCTGAGGTCTCCCGGTCAGAAAGTCCAACAACCAGTTGCACAGAGAGGTGTTGAGCCCCAGCTGGGCCAATTTGTGAGTGAGCTGCTGAGGGATGATTGTGTTGAATGCTGAACTGAAGTCTATGAACAGCATCCTGACATATGAATCTTTTTTGTCCAGATGTGTGAGGGCTGGGTGGAGGGCAGTGGCGATGGCATCATCGGTCGAGCGGTTGGACCTATATGCAAACTGGAAGGAGTCTAGGGAGGGGGGGAGGACAGACTTGATGTGTTGCATGACTAGCCGTTCAAAGCACTTCATGGGAATAGGAGTGAGTGCTACTGGACGGTAGTCGTTGAAGCAGGATGGAGATGATTTCTTCGGGACTGGAATGATGGTGGTAGCTTTGAAGCATGTGGGGACAACAGCCTGACTTAGTGAGATGTTGAAGATGTCTGTGAAGACATCAGTGAGTTCCACTGCACAGTCTCTCAGTACACGCCCAGGAATGTTGTCAGGACCCGGAGCTTTGCGTGCATTGATCCTGCTGAGGGATCTCCTCACGCTGTCCGAGGACAGCATCATCACCTGGTCGCCGGGAGGAGGTGGAGTCTTCTGTGCAGTGGTGCTGTTTTGTGCCTCAAAGCGAGCAAAGAAGGCATTCAGCTCGTTCAGCAGGGGGATGGTGCTGTCACAGGTCTGTGGTGGGGGCTTGTAGTCCGTAATGGTCTGTATTCCCTGCCACAGGCTCCGAGTGTCTCTGCTGTCGCTGAAGCGATGGGCTATCCTCCTGGAGTACTGTCTCTTGGCCTCTCTGATGCCGCGGGATAGGTTGGCCCTAGCTGTCCTCAGGCCCTCCTCATCTCCAGCTCTAAAGGCAGCGTTCCGAGCCTTCAGAAGTCTGTAGACCTCCCCTGTCAGCCACGGCTTCTGGTTGGCCCGGACAGTGATAGTCTTTGTGACCGTTACATCATCAATACACTTGGTGATGTAGGCAGTGACAGTCTCTGAGTACTCTTGGAGGTCTGTGGTGTTGTTGTATGTGGCAGCCTGCTTAAACATATTCCAGTCAGTGGTGTCGAAACAGTCCTGAAGTGCCTCTGACGACCCTTCCGGCCACACTTGAATCTGTTTGTGTATCGGTTTGATGGCTTTAACGAGCGGTCTGTATGCAGGCATTAACATGATAGTGATGTGGTCTGAGGCTCCGAGATGGGGGAGGGGAGGGCCTTGTAAGCTCCTCTCTGGGTGGTGTAAACAAAGTCCAGCGTGTTTTTTCCCCTTGTAGGGAAGTCAACATGCTGGTATATTTTCGGGAACACACTCTTTAAGTCTGCGTGATTAAAGTCTCCAGCCAAGATGAGAAAAGCATCTGGGTGGGCTGTCTGCTGCTCACTGATGTGCTGGTACAAATCATTCAGTGCCTCACTCCTGTTGTTGTTGGAGTTAGGAGGGATGTATACAGCAACGAGAAGAATGGCTGTATATTCCCTCGGTAGATAGAACGGCCGGCACTTAATAATCATAAGCTCCACCAGGGGTGAGCAGTGTTTGCAGACCACAACAGCGTCGCGGCACCATGCATCATTGATGTAAATACAAAGCCCGCCGCCGCGTCTCTTACCTCTCTCGACGAGAGCTCTGTCTGCTCGATAGCATGTTAGCTGCTCGAGCTGAATGGCGCAGTCCGGAACGCTGTTGTTAAGCCATGTTTCCGTAAATACAAAAACACAACAGTCTCTTACAGTCCTCTGAGTAGAGCGAAGTAGTCGAATGTAGTCCAGTTTATTGTCCAAAGAGCGTACGTTCGCCAGTACGATGGTGGGGATTGCTGGCTTGTGTGGGTTAGCCGCTAGCCTAGCTCGGATACCTCCGCGCTTACCCCTCTTCTGCTTCCTCTCACGCCGCTTGTAGCGCCTCCGCTGTGGGCGAGATGCAGTAGTGGGGGTCGGTGATGGAGTGGGCCTCCGGAGCAGACCGAGGTCCCGCAGCTCTTCGGCGTGCGCGGAGTTTAACTCTAAAAATGTGGTTCTGCCGACATCGAGCAGAAACTCACGACTGTATGCGCGCTTTAAGACAGTTAGACGAGACGAATATGTACAGAAACATTGCGACTTACAAGACAAAAAACACGAAAACACCGTTCTGTCGGGAGAGAGAGAAGCCGCTGCGACTGTTGTGCGCGCCGCCATTTTATTAACATCCAGTTTTAACATTAACATCCCGATTAACAACCAATCCCTGAGAAGAGATGATGCCAACCCCTCTGAGGACCTCAGAGGAAGCCAACCATCAGTGATGATACTGAATTAACCAAATTTTGCCATAAGTTAATTATATTGAGTTTCTACAATATAAATCTATTTTTGAAACTTAGTTTCTTGTGAAGTTGCTTTGCAACGATTGCATCATAAAAGGCGCTATACAAATAATCTTGAATTTAATTGAATTATTTGTATTTTATCTGCTGGATCAGCAGTTATTGTGATACATTACAACTGGAATTATGGCCCTTATAAAATTATTTACTTACCTGTTGGTTTGTTAAAAAAAATCGGATAATGGATGGAAGCCACAGTCGACCGTATGAAATAAGGCTGGACTATTTCACCTGCCTCTCTCAGTGACAGACCATGGTTTATCACATGGTCTATGATAGTGGCTCTTATTTCATCAGTGACAAAAGCTCTTAATCTCATTTGAACTGCACCATGTATTCTAACTCCTCTGCCCCTACCTCTTCTCCCTTGTCCTGGTCCAACTACTCCTCTCCCTAGTCCACCTTGTCCTCTCCCTGGTCCAACCATTCCTCTCCCTCGTCCCGACATCTTCTTTTTTTTTTCGGATTCTCTGTTGTTCTGTATTGTTTTGAACAAAACCAGTCCAGAAAATGCCTCTTATTGTGCGTGGCCATGTAATGGAAAGACTTGGAATGAATCATTAAGATTGGAATCAGCTATCTCTCAATTATCAGTAATTAAAATAATTCCAATCAGCTCTATTAAGCTGCTGTTGTTGCAGAAGTACAAGCTTTACACTATTTAAAGTTTGGAACGTTAGGTCTTCATTTCTGTCATGCTGTGTTTAAGCATTTGTAAAAAAGATAAGAAAGATGCATGATTTTGGTATGGGGAAGCTTGTGTGGAAAGAAAATTTAAGCATAACTATGTTAATTGATTGAATATTGTGTGAAAACAACATTAATTGTTTTAATGGTATGGTCACAACAGACGGATGTTTTGCTTATTGTGCTTAGAGTTTTGAAAATGTGACTATAGATTTTGGCAAAGGGATGTTAGCAATTGAAAAAAAAGCTTTAGAGCAAAACATTGCAAAAACATTGTTTTCCTCTTTCATTACAGAAGCCAAAGTAATATATCTTCACTTAAAGCAAGCATGATGGTTTAAAATCACACTGTGCGGCTAATAACTGAAAAAGACATGGGAAGCATCAGGACAGGAATAGGGAACAGACAAAACTACAGCAAGAAAACAAGGACTTCAAAATTAAAGTTCAAGTTTGCATCGAGTATAGAATGTAGATTTAATTTGCTAAATTTATGGCAAAATTATGAAAAAAAATACATTCATATCATGTCCAAAGGATGAATAACATATTGGATTTTCATTTGCAGCTATGATTTTTGAAGATGGATATGATTCTTGAGGTCTTGCCTGACTGACGTATATGATATATACAAGTACTCATGTCAGCATTTCCATCATGTACTTTACTTCCACAATGAATGTCAAACACACCAAGAAAAGACCAGCAGAACTCTGCCTTTATATGACAGGAGAACTACAGGATCAGCCAGTGAGAGCAATCATGATTGACATTTTTTTTTCATATATTTAGAATACATAATGCAGATAAGTTTGAGGATTTCCAGAAAATGTGGAATAGGAAGAGACACATATTTATGATGCCAAAATGTGATAATTATATGTAGTGATTTTTTTTAATAATCTGCATGCTACTAAATCACCACAAATCTGTTAGATGAGCACTTAAAGCATTGTTTCAACAAACTTACCTACATTGTTTTGCATAAGTGGGTAAAGTTCTCTATGTTGTTGCTTAAGAACATATCCAATTAAGATACACCATATGGTGCAGAGTGTGATCTTCACCTTACTCAACTTAAACCAACTGAGGCTCGATAAACACATTTGTATCCTTACATATATGTGCACCTGTAAATCACTGTTGTTAATCTGATGTGATAGGCAGGATGGAGAGGATGATTTGCACTGCATGAGATAAGCTTCACACAGATTGTGCCTTGAAAACTACAGGCAGACATTTAAAAATAAATCAATAAAATTGACCCCCATGATTCACTGAATAATTTGCATGCATGTGACAGAAAACGTGAAAACTTGATTAAATAATAATAAATAAATAAAAAACCCTTAAACATGCTAATAGTTCTACACTTGTGAGTTTGTCAGTATTTTCACCGTGATCTCATGATAATTTGTATGTATTTTACATAAATTGTGGTTCTATGAAACGTACATTTAATTTAGTTTTTACAGGCACTAAAACTTACAATACTGACGTATTTTCAACATCTAAACTAGGGGTGTAGCAATATACCGGTATTGACGATAACCGTGATATTCAAAGCAAAAATTATCGATATCGTGTCAATTTAGTGTGTGATGATATACCAGTATTGGCAATAACCACATTATTTAAAATGAACAGGAGTCTTAACACCACATGTAAATACTCCGGCGCTAATACCTGGTTGACCTCCAGGGGGCAGTATTACGCCTTAACTCTGACACCCGTCAAACAAGAAGACACAGCCTCGCAGCAGAGAAGAGCCTGGCCGTGTTTTAAGTTCACATTATTGTAACGTTACTAGTCATAGAATGGGAAATGTTACATTAACCTGTTAATTATGTCAAATTTTCTGCCGCTTCTGGTTGACAAAACTCAAGCAGGCAGTGCAAGCATCATTGAACAGTAGAGGTGGGAATATCGATCCAAATATCGATAGTATCGATACCAACGTTGGTTTTGGTATCGGATCGATACTAGCCTGATAAGATCGATACTTTTTGTTATTTTTTTCTCCTATACACTTAATAAATTCAACAAAGTGTAGACATGTCTGAGGGTGTATAGTCCGCTCTTTTCACTTCTAGACTAGTAACTTATACAAACATTGCTTCTCCTCCTCTGCTATGCTGGTTTGTTGTCATGCCATCACGTGACTCAGCGGCTCCTAGCACGAGCGGATACAGCGAGAGATGGAACGGAACTCCGAGCTACAAAAGAAATGAAAAGGGGAGGAAATACTTCACACAGTGCATATTGTATAGACCTGTATACCGAATTTGTCATTTTAATGCAGTAACACTGTAAGGTGTATACTGATTTTGGCCTTTTAATATTATTGCTTAATGCATTAAGACACTTTAAATGTTTTAATTATAACGGTTTTCTATGGGAGTAAAATTAAATTCAGCATGTTGCATTCATGTTCTAGGTTCATCTGCTTACCTGTTCATACATAGTAGGCCTATATATTTTTATAAACTATACCGAATTTGGTCTTTTCATATAATTTTTTTATTGCAATAATAATAAACAAATATTACAGTATGTATAAAACAAACATAAAATACAGTACATACATAACATACTAAAATAATTTCAATAATAAACGAGTTATGGTTTAATAGTTCTTTTTCATATGACTGTTTTCCACTTAATAAATGTCCACTTATTTCCAATAAGCCACTTACGTCAAACTTTTCTTTATAATGGTTTTCTATGGGAGACAAAATGCATAATATGAACTTTCAGCGTTGCTTTCATATTCGGGGCACATCTGCTAACTTGTGTATATATATAGTTTTCAACATAAATAAGGTGCATACTAAGTTTTGTCTTTTAATATTACGTTCTTAATTTATTATGCCATGCACGTTCATTATTCTTAACTCTTTTCTATGTGGAGGAGAATACTTAACATGAAACTGTGCATTGAATTCATGTTCTGGGCTCCTCTGCCTGCAAAGTCCTTTTAGAAAGGCAAATAATATCCACTTAGCTTTAAGGTGAATATAATATTAGTCATATCAACATTAGTATTGTTAATTTTGTAATTGTTGTTGGTCATTTAAAATATATATTTTTAAATGACAAGTATCGGAATCGGTATCGGCGATACTGGCCCTGTATTTACTCGGTATCGGATCGATACCAAAATTTGCAGTATCACACACCCCTTGCACTGACGCGCTCGCTCGTTACGAATTCAAATGTTGCCGCTTTAAACGACATGTTTTACTGCAGGATAATCGAAGGCTCATTGCTCTCACCTGCATTCGTCATAGATCGCACATGCCATGTTTCTGTTGAGTTGTGTTTGAAGGGCACCTTGATAGGACTGAAAGGGCATCTTACTGACCTCAAATATTTGTAAAACATACAGTAGCATACTCTGTTCAGTGTGGCCCTTTGCTTTGTCTAAAATATATAACATTTGAAAGGCTGTTTGAGGTACTTGTTCTAAACTTGTTCTGACATCCTACAAGGCTCTGAGCCTCTGGATCCGCACCAGCCCCGCAGAGCAACATAACTGAACCTGGGGGAAAAGTACCACGTTTTAACTAAAAGCACTGACATCTAGTACATCACTGCTCTCAGCTAATTACATGGAACAGAAGAAGTGGGAGGACAGGAAGTTGTGTGGCGGTTTGAATAACAGTCGGTAGTGATGTGCCCTGTGCCTTGCCTGTCAAGACAAGAGTTTAATTTGTTTGTCAATATGCGCTTTACTCAGCTTGCGTTATTTCCTTTGTGCACCTTAAAGTGCAACTCAATAGTTCCTGTTGTCCCCCAATTCTGCTGTCTGAAGAAGAGCGGTACGCATTGCCCCATGATACCCACTCTCATCTCAACTTTGATTATGCTGTAACCACTTGGAACACAAAGCTGTAACATTGATGCAATAGAATGAAACACGCTGTGGATGTTTATTTGGTTAGGATCTGACAGCAGCACAAGGCCATCAATTTCATCTGTCGAGAAAAAGCTTTTATTCCCGGCAACGGCTGCTGATAGTTGTTAGTTTTTTCTATCACCTTTATGAGAGATAAACATAATAAAATATTGCAAGAAAAGGTCTGTGTGTGGAGTTTACCCGTTAACTGTCCTTGCATCAGATGAAACTGAGTGTTATGATCTTGTCAGGGGAAAATATTTTTTTCTGAGAATGATGAGAGGGGATTCAGCCATTTCTTCAGAGCTGGAAAAGGAGGTAAAGAATACAGCCACATGAAGCAATATGGGGAAACAGATTAATCTCAAACATGGAACTGTCACTCAAAGAGCACCATGTACCCAGCAAAACAGACAGAGGATTACAATTCAACTGAAGAGATTGCGATCTTGTGGTATTTACTCATGAAGCAGATTGCTTGCTTTGACCTCTGCCTTTAAACTGCACCAGAACTGCTGGGTTTGATGTAAAAATGCAGAGCGTGACATTATTTTATGCAAACATATGGATGTGTTATTCACCCCACGAATACATTTGACCCGGTCTGTGAAGTTTTGGCTGTGGACCCATGATTTTGTTCCTTATGTTTTAATTTTGGTGAAGGGATAGTACAATTTGCAATGTTCATTTGGGATGTACACTAGAGATGTCTGCGGTCATTTTTTACATTTGACATTAAAATTTACTCACCAATAGCAATTTTTTTCTTGCATTTGGACCCTGTTTGTTTTTGTACTATTAACTGCAGTTAAGCAGTCAAAACCTTCCTACTTCAAGATCTCCATCCCATGATGGGCCATTAACTTGTGACCTCTCATCACACTGAATGGGCTAAGAGGGAGCTGACAATGAAACAGGGAGGTCTCTGTGATGAGTAAGAGCTCCTCTCCCATGGGGGGAACCATTACTCTGACCAGGGGACATGTGTCACAGGAGCTTGACACACAGCTTTAGGCAATCTGTTAACACAGCCTCTTGAGTACATGAGTGCATGAAGGAGGCTGGGGACAGAAGAGTAACAATTGGGGCCAGAGCTCACCTGCTTTAAGATATAAGAGAGAGCAGGGCAACTGATGATACTAAGGATACTTTTGATGACTGGCATAGTGGCAGCCAACAGAGGTTAAGAGGAAATTGAGAGGAGGCAACCTCACTCCCCATTGTTCTGGGAACAGAGATAGCTGGGAGGAAAAGGAAAGAAAACAGAATAGAGCAGAATTTATTGCTTTATTTACAAAGCACAAATCTCAGTAGAATGCATAATTAAAACAATACCAAATGTTAGTGTGTAATCATTCAGGCTGCACTGGAAAAAAAAAATACATTTGGGAGTGTATATTGCTCTGATTACAGTAATTAATTGTGAATGAATGTTGTTTTTAATTGGAATAGAGGAACATGCACTATAAAGAGGTTGCTTGCTTACTTTTAGAAATTATTTCATTTAATTCTGAAAAATGTCATTTTGAAATTATTTATTGAAAAAAATTACATATTAATCTTTAGTAAGATAATTCCAGGTTTAATTAATCATATAACTGTCTTTATACAATAATATGTCTGCATAATTCATAAGCACCAACATATTATAAGTTATTGTCAATATAAACAAACACATCACAGTATTCCATCCAGACAGACTGATCGATAATCAAATCTAAGACAATTTTGTAGAAATTGTTTCACCCACTGCTGTCATATCATCCATCTTTATGATAATTTTGCATCAGTGGGAACTGTTTAATACTCCATAGTGAGACATGCACTGGTCAAAATCAACAAACAACATGAGAATAATGTTGATGAAAGTTAGTTTAAGAAAACCCAATGCATTTGTTTTGAAACTAACAGGAATGCATTACCATCATGAAAGGGATAGTTCACCCAAAAAGTAATATAACATAAAATGTATTTCGAGAAAGTCTTTATTTTTCCTTGTACAAGTAAATCAATCAACATTCTTCACAATACTATATATTATATTGTTTTCCGCAAAATAAAGTCATACAGGTTTGGAACAACATGAGGGTGAGTAAATGATGACAGTATTTTAATTTAATTCAAAATAACATTTTCTTTGTCCTTTGACATTGCCATAAACCACACAGGCCCAGACATGCTAAATTAGGAAAATGACATAGGGTAAATACAAAAACTGTCAATTTTGTAATTGCATAAAAAGCAGAAGTGTGATTCACCAGTCCAACACATGAAATAAACAAGTTGCTAAACAGTACATTAGTATTATCCATATTAATAAGTGACAGATAAAATGGTGCTTAATTTGTGATCAGTTAATAAGTGACAGATCAATCAGTTTGAATGGACATTAATAACAATATCTACAGGAAGCATGTTCTCCCTTTTGAAAGTTGAAAAGCCTAATTATGCTTAAATATACACAATTTTATAGTTAGTTGTAGTCTATTATTTACTATCCTGCTGTCTATAAAAACAAATCCCATTTTTGTGTCACGGCGCACCAGTTGTTGCACTGATGTAGGTTAACGGTAACGTTTTTTGTCTTCCAGGCATTTCCATTCACCTCATGTTTCTTTTGACATTTGCAGATGCAGAGAGGCTGATTGAGTGTGACGGCTGGCATACCTCCCGTCTTCTGATACAGACCAATTTGGGATGCACCAATCAATTACACTGTGTTGTGGGAATACAGAAAAAAAATGTTTGGTTTGCTTCTAAGCTAATTTATCTGACATAAAAAACTTGAAATGCTGTTCCAAACCCATATCCTGAATCTAATCTGACAGTACGAATATCAGATTTATGCAGTTTTGTGTTATTATATGCTGCTATCTGCCAGTTTGAGGCAGGTACACACACACACACACACACACACACACACACACACACACACACACACACACACACATTTTATAGCTGCTAACTAACACAGACAGACAAAATAAATAGTTTAACCCATGTTTTTGTAATATGTCCCTCCCAATAACCCGTACAAAGACGTCAAATGGTTAATCAACTCATCACATGACCCACTTTCCTATAATTCCCCAGCAAAGAGGAGGTATAAGATAAATATAGAGGATCATTTTTCTTGTCGCAAACGAGAGGGAAGCTTATTTCCATTCCAAATGGGGATGGAACTTGAAGCAGGCGGTATTTTGTCACTGTCATAACCAGAAGGAGAATTAATTGTCATCATGGCTCCCCGCAAGCCACCTTGTGGGGTAGAAATGACATTTTTATAACCCCGGGCCCATCAAAAAGCAGCCTGTGGAGCACTACTCACTTCCCTCTCTGGTTTCAGGTTGAGATGAATTTTGGAGTCAAACCTTTACACTAATTTTGTCAGCCCCCTAATTTAAACCGCATACAGAATGTGTCAGTAAACTTGGTGTTTTAGGTGTGCGATGAGTTCGAGAGATTCAGCTGCTGTAGAAATTATTGTCATTGTTAGCACTCCCTGCAATAATGAAACACTAATGAAACACTGTGGTAGGAAGTTCAACCTACCACAGGAGCTGCTGAAACAGTTCTACTCTGCCATCATCGAATCCGTCCTCTGCACATCATTAACTGTCTGGTTCAGCTCAGCTACCAAATCTGACCTCAGAAGACTACGGAGGGTAGTCCGGACTGCTGAGCGAATCGTTGGTACAACCCTCCCTTCTCTCCAAGAACTGTACTTATCCAGAGTGAGCAAAAGGGCTGGCAAAATCACTCTGGACCCCGCACATCCAGCACACTCCCTCTTTGAACTGCTGCCGTCTGGCCGACGCTACAGAGCTCTGAGCACCAGAACGACCAGACACAGAAACAGTTTCTTCCCCAAGCAATCCATCTCATGAACACCTGATATTAACGTGGAACACACAACACTATTTTACAACTATCTATTCACCACCACACATACATATATAATATTTAGTATTTAATTTTTTTCCATTTCAAATTTGTACGTCAGACCTGTACACACATGAATGTCTGTATTGCATAGTGTTTTTGCAATTTTGTATATTGCCTATTTGTATATTTGTATATTGTTATTTTGTTGTCTGTGTCCTGTCCCGTTGCTGTTATTCTGTTGCACTGTGGAGCTTTGTCACTTTAACAAATTCCTCGTATGTGTAAACATACCTGCCCAATAAAGCTCATTCTGATTCTGATTCTGATTCTAAAAGTTGTATAAAAATATGCGTTATGTTAGACTTGTGTCATCACAGAAACAGCATTCGCTCTCCTTCAACGTTTAAGTTTGTATTGATTTAATTTCTGGTTAGCAGCTTCTCATTCATTTGTCCCCAACGTTTCAAATGGTTGTTTATTCTTTTAGCATTTTTCTTCTCAAGTTGATCTACCCTCACTGTGTGTTTCTTCTTCTTGTCCTTTTATTCATTGTGGCCTTGTCCAACGGCCTAAATATTTGATCTTCCTCGCTTCATATTTTGATAAATATATGGCCAGTCGTGGCTGTAGATTTCCTCTGACTCCTCTCCTCTGGAGATTTTTTTTCTTTGGAGTTATCTGCGTATCCACACCAAGGTCAACACAAGCTGATATATTATAAAGAAGAATCATTTCAACAAAACTGCACTGTTCAGACCTCAGTAACCAACTCATATAGTTCTAGTCTTCTAGTCTACTTCTAGTCATATAGTGCTGCAGTTTTGCTATAATATCCCCCAGATGCCCATTTCTCACAGAGTTTCTGTATTTTGCACTAAAATGTAAAATAAGGACTTGGAGTGCTTTCTCTAAGCCATAAAATCACAACATATAAAGATGAATTTGTAATGAACATTACAAATTGAACAGATTACACAACAATTTGTGGTATCTTGAAATTAACCTACTCAAAATATAAATCAAGCGGAGGTGAGAAGGGAACAGGTATTTGTTTTTCCCTTCTCATGGCAAAAATTTGTTAAATGGTGTGGTACTAGAGGATAAAATCTGGCCATATTTTTCAATTAAACAGCAGCAAATTAAGTCATAAATGTCTTCTATTTTTTTTTCTTAATTACGTTGTAGTGTCTGCCTTGACCTTGCAGTCAAGGACATGAAAATATTATGGCACTTTTATTGGAAATGAATATCTAGTGGAAAGAAAATTAAAAGTTAAACACAATTCACTAAGCCATTTAATGGGTGGTGCAGCAGAGTTGGTTTACTGGGAGTGGGCATGTCCGTGAACCCATAACCTCAATCATGCTGAGTATTCAAAAAATCACTTGATCTTGCTCAATGACTGGTGCCTGGGAGAGCACACACACTTTACATGTATTAAAATGTAACAAAAAAATTAATAAAATGGGGCTGAGAACAAATGTTTAAGTATGTTGTGTAAATGAGTCTTCACACTGATATGGATTATGGGTTATTCATTGTGGGATTTTATTTCACCTGTTTTACCTGATTCTATCCAACCTGCTTTTAATAAAGCACCGGTGTGCATATGATGTGCTCAGACTAAAATGTTTGCAGTTGAAACCAGCAGGCTACTGGCACAAGGTGAACACTTCATTTTTAAGACATTTACAAGACAAAAAATCTAATTAAATTCTGACCTGTTATAAATAATCGAAGTCTCAGGTCAAAACAACAACAACAACAACAACATATTTATCACTAGGAAGTCATTTATTGCAATGCGATTAGCAATTCATTTATTTATATAAACTATTTTTATGAAATATATGAAACTGTCTGTATCAGATTATGAAAACAAAATAGAGTGAAAGTCTAAACATGTTCTGTTTCACGTCTGAGGAAGATACAATTTAAAACTATGAAATTTATAAACATTATCCATATATACATTTTGAATGGAGCGACTTAATGGACATAAGGACTCTCCCAAGTCTATATTGATCTCTAGAAAACATAAACAAACTATATATTGTAGTAACCACATATTTTGGCTTCATGTTACATCTGTCAAAATGTTTATGGCTTTTCCCTGTTCATCTGTCTGAACAGAAACATTTATATTATATTATTTCTTATTGTAATGATTTTGTAAATGATATTCCCTTGAAGAAATGTGAACCTCATCTCAAAAATGTTGTATAACTAATGTTCGAACCGTACCTAAAAAATGTTGTATAACTATAACAATGTGAGATAAATTACATTTAAAGTGGTCCATCTGTTTTGGAATTTCTCTTAAACAGTAAACATTTGCTGTGACATTTTTTTTTATAAATTGTTATGTAAATCCCAATTTTGAATTTGTTTTGGCCTACATGAATGTGTTTTATTACAAACCATTTAAAAAAATGTAAACACTATATTCATGAAGATAGTTATTTTTTTCTTTTTTAGTGACATTCCCACTTAAAATGAAAATTTATTTTGAGTTCTCAAAAAATCTGAAAGCAGTAGGAATGGTGGCTATGGGGACTCAAAACTTGGGACTCAGTCTGGTGTGAATAACGTGTAGACGTGTATTGTAATATTATCTATGACAATAATAGTCATTTTTCACTGAGTTTTCAAAAAAGGTAAAAAAAGACACAAAAAAAAAACCCTGCTATCCATATGTGTCTCCAGAGGACAACTATCTGCATTTGTCATCATCCTTCTCTTTCGCTGGTCATAATAGTTCAAGAGCGGCCTCTGGCTTTTCGATTGAATGGAATACGTATAAGCCAGCGTCACACTGCTAAATGAGATCAACATAATTGAGTGGAAATTAAAAATAAGTTTTGTTTATTTTTTATAAACAACATGCACTTTTTTGCACTACTGGAATACTCAGACACCTGACCCAACGGAGCTCGGATGATTTGAGCAGGAAGGCCTATGTGCTTTTTTATTACGATCTAAACTCCTAAGCCTGATTTTGATTTAGCATGTTTTGTGTTGTAATCTTGGTTAAAATCAGTGGGCTTTTTTTCTGTTATAATAACAGTTTGTATAGATTCGCATTTTTAACAGTAACCATGCAGTTAATGTATTAACAGTGTACCTGAGCGAGCATGCATCACTTGCGCCAATGTTTTGAACGTTCTGCAAGCCAGTGGTTGTTCTTGCAGTGACTTGAGGGTTTAAAATCTTCGGGAGTCTAATTCAATTTCTTCGTCTCTCCACATGAAAAACTCAGACTCCCCCCAAAGCTATAAGTTTGAATAGAGTAGCGCTGTATTGTGTTGGTCCCCTATCATTCTGTTTGATCCTGAGAAATGTGTTCAAACGCATGCGATTCAGTCCACCTCCTTATTTTGATAAACACGTAAAAGGAAATTGAATTATGTTGATGCATGTTTCTGGAAAACAAACGCTTGAATGTGAGCAAGTATTAAATCAACAATAATGACTTGAATTGTTTGAGAGGTGTGATGTTATTTGTAATTATTCCACTGGGGAACAGGGATTGCAGGATTAGACAGCGCTAAAAAAAACTAACATGAGGGTGGAGGTCTAATGTTACACATCTAAGACACTGAAAGCCTCTCCCTTGAGTTATGATTATAGGATAAACTGATGTTTGAGCTGATCAGGGGATCTTGCTGATGTGTGCTTCTGCTTCAGGGATGTATTGAGAGATCTAATGAATTAGTTTGATGACAGTTGATGTGGGGTCTTTTGATTAATTATGCTTATGTTTTCTCAGTTTTGATTATGTCAAGTGAAATGATTATACTGCTCACTAATGTAATTATTTAATTGGAGTACTTTACGCAACCTAGGTTTAGGGTTGCCAGATTAGTTAGCTAGAGGTCCAGCCCCCAGAAGAGGTCCAGCCTCCAGAAAATGGTCACAAGTGTATATGACAATCAGAAAAATTTCAACGTTTTAACCTTTGTAGCATAGTATAAAACCATAAAGTTTCAAAAATCTCTGTAACTCTTAAAGAATAGCAGAAACAGGTTTTTTATATATAGTTTAAGGTAGGGTACCATCTTCCCTGCACAATCACTCTGCAAAGCCACATCTCCTCCAAAACACGTGGACGCTCACAGGCAGGCCATAGGCTTACCCACTTCAAAATGAGAGACGGCGTTAGTGGAGAGTTGAATGCAACACTGTCAGATTACTTCATGTCTCATTCACCGGAGAGAAAACATTACAGTATAAAAGTGCATAATATTACAATAATAACGCCTTTTATTCTCTCTTGTTCTGCAATAGCGTAATGGGCATACTGTGATGACGTATCATGTCTGTACAAACAGGGTGCTCAGAGGTATGCAAATACATACGTTGACAGACAGGTAGGACAGCCTATCATAGCCCTCGGACCGAGGGTTATGATTGGACAAACATTTTGAGGTCCTACGCCTTCCACAGATGATTTAAATACACATACATTAATTTAGATCACTTAACTTAATGATTACTATCGGAATGTGAAGCGACTATCGTTGGGTTTCTTTATAGTTAAGGTTCTATGAGGTAAATGGCCGTATTTGTGTTGTGAACCGAAGGAAAGAATGAACAAAATCAAGAAACTGCTCTGTCTTTTTACTCAGGTCATGGGCTACTTCCAACTTTAACAGTCGTAAAACTTCATACGCTCTGTTGAAGTTTGTGAAACATCTATAATAGAGAAAGGAACGCATCTGATGTACATTTATTCTGTGTTAGGTCTGGGCGCGCATCCATCAAAATAGAATGTAGCAGCAGTCGCATGTGTGTCTCTCTGCATGACCACTAAATATAGGAAAACTGATCTGGGGTGCATTTCCCAAAAACAATTATGGTCGCAAGTTATGTCATTACCAATATGGTTAGCTAATGATGCTTTTGGGAAAAGCACCCCTGATCAGCTGAATGTTGGAAGCACTGGTGTCTTTCAGCATCTTTAACCCTCTACATTTAGTCATTATATCTGTGAAAAAGGTAGAAACCCACAGATTTCATTTTTGAATATCAAATTAAGATAAGGGTAATTTATTGATTATATTTTAACATGTTAGCATTGATTGATAAAGTGATTTTAATTTTACAAATAAAATAATAATAATTGCTAATCATGGTGGATATGGCAATCATGTGAGTGTGGACAGAACTGAACAGGTTTTGACTGATCTAATAATAATAAAAAAGATATTTGTTGAGAGACAACAAGAGTGTTGAGAGATATTTACTTATAATTTTAGTTGCATAAATCACAGGAGTTTCATATTTTTTAACTGTCCAAAATGATCACAAATCAGCTGAAATTGTATCAACCCACCCACCATTGTTTTTTCCCCAATCCAATTCAATCAAAATAATCCAGTCTGGCATCACTGCGTAGGTTGTTTTTATAAACAAGCATTGGTGTCAAATTATACTCCTGCTTAAGGGCAAATTAGGCTCATTATGCACATTTAAATTAAATTTAAAGTTCATCTACAGTTCACCCCCCTAAAAGTGTCATAACATGCATGAAGCCAAGTCATTTCCTGGCAATTTCTTTCCTTTCTTTCACATCAACTTCAGAAAAGGAGAGCCGAAGGTCACTGTCACCTGAGCAGTCGGGCAGGTGTATTAAAGTGATTATTCTCCTGGGAGCCATGGACTGTCTAAACGATTCATCTAATTTTAGTCAGAACAATGAGCAACTCGTGCTGTTCCTGGGAAGGATTATTTTAACAGATATGAAGAAGTGAGCCTAAAAATTATGAATTATAAAACTGGATCTGAACTCATTTATGACTTTCTTTCCCATGCCATGATGACTTTGATAAGTGTATTGAAAAACAAACAAACAAACAAAAAACAATAATATTATTGCCTTATTTTACAATATCATGTAATGTTGCAATGTTTTACAAATAGTTTGGCAAGCTCATCATAAGATCTGTAAAGATATATAAATAACAAATCTTATATGTGCCCACATTGTGCTGTTCCTTTAATTATATTGGACCAGTTTCACCACATTTACTTAAAGCAGAGAAATTTTCAGAAAAAAAAACAATTATGCCATCTGTGTTACAGTCATGCCAATGAGACAATTTAAATCTAACATTGTTTGGTTTAGTCCAGATTGCAAACAGTTTGACAGTTACACCACATTTAATTGAAAATGCATTACATTCTCAGAAATGTCTTTAAGCAAACTTGTCAGTGATCTCAGCACTGGCAACAAATCAGAACTTACTGCCAAAATGACGGCATCATTGGGTCTGATTTGTTCAATATATTCTAACTTTTATTGAATTTTGGTTGTGGCTGATTTCATGAATTGAAAAACTAAAGCCAGTCTGCATTCTGCAGTAAAATAAATAGAGACCGGAAAATTCAGTTTTTTTTTCTTCAGTCAAATAAATATGCCAGCATTCTGAACAATTTTTTTTTTTTTTTATTGTAGTGGCGATTATTGTGACTTTCCTCATGTTCTTTGTAACTTTAATAATGCTTGTTGTATTTAATCAGTTAATTAGGGTTTGCATACTGCTACATATTTTATTGGGTGACAAACTTTTGTCAGGCTGTTTTATTACAGATCGGTAATTGTATTTCAGCTGTGGCCCGATCACGTGATGAGCGGGTGCAGGTGTTCCTATCCGTTTCCCGGGCAACGCTGATGTGCGTTGGGACGCTCGTCACAGTATTTCACTGTTGAGTTTGGCCTTTTAAGGGTTGGATTTCAGGAAACACTTGTTTGAAGTACTGTAAAATGCTGAGTATTTAACAGCTGTTATTACATCATCAGAAACGATAGCACTTTCAAAGAAAGTGCTGAAGTGCAACAGATTGTAAATGGGTTATTTAAACACAATTTATTAAAACAGTATAAAGGGAGAAACTTGTTGAATCTTGCATTGTTGAGTCTTGCAAATTGCATTGAGTCTAAACATAAATTATCTCTCTAAATTCAGTGAAAGGTATGCATTTAGTCAATAATCAAATATTGTCAAAACAATGAAATATTCTAAATATTGTATTTACACATTTTTAGACTTTTGACATAATTAGTTTTTTTATTGGCAAAGCATATGTTAGAATATGAAAAAATATAAATATACAATTATAAGCATAAGAACATATTGCAACCAGCATTTTTGTGCAATCACATTTTGATTTGCACAATTGTATGATGGGCACATCCCTTTAATGCAGAGTTGATATAATAGTACTAAAGCAAACATGTGGCCCATAAAAACCTGTAAGCCTAGACCAGCCAGACTCTTTCGCTAACACATAACAACTGTTTTCAGCACACTGGTGCTTCTTGAACAAGTGGGAAAAGCACATTTTTGCATGCACTATTCAAAACCAGTCCAAGCACAGAATTTTTGCAACAACATGACTTTTTATTGTGCAGCGCTGTTAATTGGACATGCAAGATTGTTATCATTGGCAAGCGTTGTCCCAGATGAGTCCTCAAATCTCAGCAGAACTGCTTAAACAGCATCTGGGAGTTTCTCACTTTTCCGATTTCCTCCCTCGACTTTGTCATTAGGGGTGCACAGACTGCTGAAGCTGCTGATACACTGCTTTTGAGCTGCAGTGATGCATAGGTATACTCTATGGCACAGTTTCTCAGACACCCATTAAACCCAATCAGGGATTACATTTGTATGTGTTGTGGACAATTTATCTTTGAAAGCTTTGAGTAGGCTTACACTGTATTCAATAAAATAGGGGTATTTTATGTCTGATTTAGTTATCAGTGCATTTGGATTGGCCTGTATTACTGTATGTGTGTAATTTTCTCAGATTTACTTTTTCTTCCATTTCTGGTTGTAGGATCTTGATTAAAAATTCTACATAATGATAACAGAATGAAATTAGGAACAAATAAATGAAAACTGCGGCAGCTCAAACGTTTCTGTTGAAACCTGATTCTGTGAACTCAATGAAAGCCGTGGCCCTGTAAGCAACATTTAATGGTCTGTGGCCTGTAAATTTGCCCAAAATGCAATCCACTCTTCTTCTCCTCCTCTTCATTGCAATTCTTCTTCCGAACATCAGCCATGGCCCTAAGCCAGAGTCCGATGAATTATTGAACACTTCAGTGGGAAAAAAGCCTGCCTTTGATTGATTGAAAAGTCTATGGGCAAAACAGAAGGGAGAGCCCACCCTAGAAATATTGCTTTTCCTGCACATAAAGAGGAATCAAAAATGACACACAGCCTTGAAGCGTGAAACATCAGGAATTTCAGAAGTTGAAGACAGAGTCGAGCCTGGTACATTTATAAGGAGGGCAACAAAATGAAACCATTTACCATTGTCTGTCAAAATTATTTGACACCATGGAGTCTGAAGACACAACCTGTGATGGAAGGAAATTAAGTCAAATGGATATACATGAGCAGGCAAAGTGTGTGAAGTATAAATGAGTAATGTCATGATAATTGTCATGGCAGCTTCTATGAAGATTGAACTAGATGATAATATAAGAAATATGCACCTGTGCTTTGCTGGATTTATATTTATTTAGAAAGAATAATTTGACACATTACAGTTACTGTAAACATATTGCCAAGATAAAGTTTGATGTTGACTTGACAGAGGCCTCTAAATACCTAAGAGCTTGCTAGAGTGTTCTAGGTGATTGTGAGTATTGCTCTGGTTTGTTTATGTACTGTATGTGTGTGTATGTGTATGTATATATATATACTGTATATATATATATATATATATATATATATATATTAGTGGTGGGCATAGATTATTTTTTTTTAATCTAGATTAATCTCACTGTAATCTTGGAATTAATCTAGATTAATCAGATTAAAATGGCTCATTTGAATTCTGTACCGAAGGCATCAGAATATGTGTGCTACCCAATATGACTAAAAGTAAGTCTTTGAGACGGGTTTCTCAAGCCAGTGGCGCATTGACCAGGGGTATCTCCTGTTTCAAAATGCATCACAAACTGCTTGAGAAAGCTGTTCTACTATGATAATTGGTGATGAAATAAATTTTGTTCAATAAGATGTACTTGTGTTACTAACTGTTTTTCAGTTAAACATGAATTTTGAACTGTAGGCTACATAAGAGGTCGTGATGAACTGTTTACAGTTTCATTGGGAAGCTCTTAAAAATACATTTTCCTGAAGCAAACCGGCGGCTTCATAGCTACATCCATGTTTGCACGTCACGTTTGATGTGGTATTTCACAGTAACGTTAGGCAATCACAGGTTCGAAGACTCGTTCTCGCCCCCACAGTGCATTTGCTAGGTATCATCGCACTAAAAATATCAAGGTGAAAGTCATCATAGCTTGCGTAGTATTGACCAGCTCCCAACCCAACTTTGAGAATGGATTAACGCGCGATATTTTTTTTAGCCCGATAGTGTCTCACGTTAACAAGCACGTTAACGCCGATAACGGCCCACCACTAATATATATATATATATTGAAAAGGTACATCTAAAAATATTAGAATATCAAGAAAGGTCAATATTTTTTGTCACCATTTCAGAAAGTGAAAATATACAGGTACATCTCAATAAATTAGAATGTCGTGGAAAAGTTCATTTATTTCAGTAATCAACTCAATTGTGAAACTCGTGTATTATATCAATTAAATGCACACAGACTGAAGAGTTTAAGTTTAATTCAACAAATTAGAATATGGTGAAATGCCAATCAGTAATCAATCAAAACATGCAAAGGTTTCCTGAGCCTACAAAATGGTCTCTCAGTTTGGTCACTAGGAACAATCATGGGGGAAAGATGCTAAAACAGTTGAGAGACAATCATTGACACCTTCACAAGGAGGGGAAGCCACAAAATTCATTGCCAAAGAAGCTGGTGTCACAGAGTGCTGTATCAAAGATGTTAGAATTTGGGTGAACTTCACAAGGAATGGACTGAGGCTGGGTTCAAGGCATCAAGAGCACACACACAGACGTTTCAAGGAATTTGGCTACATTGTTGTCAGAGGCGTCTTACCTGGGCTAAGGAAAAGAAGAACTGGACTCTTGCCCAGTGGTCTAAAGTCATCTTTTCAGATGAGAGCAAGTTTTGTGTTTCATTTGGAACCAAGGTCCTAGAGTCTGGAGGAAGGGTGGAGAAGCTCATAGCCCAAGTTGCTTGAAGTCCAGTGTTAAGTTTCCACAGTCTGTGATGATTTGGGGTGCAATATCATCTGCTGGTGTTGGTCCATTGTGTTTTTTGAAACCAATGTCACTGCACCCGTTTACCAATACATTTTGGAGAACTTCATGCTTCCTTCTGCTGACCAGCTTTTTTAAGATGCTGATTTCATTTTCAGCAGGATTTGGCACCTGCCCACACTGCCAAAAGCACCAAAAGTTGGTTAAATGACCATGGTGTTGGTGTGCTTGACTGGCCAGCAAACTCACCAGACCTGAACCCCATAGAGAATCTATGGGGTATTGTCAAGACGAAAATGAGAAACAAGAGACCAAAAAATGCAGATGAGCTGAAGGCCACTTTCAAAGAAACCCGGGCTTCCATACCACCTCAGCAGTGCCACGAACTGATCACCTCCATGCCACGCCGAATTGGGGCAGTAATTAAAGCAAAGGGAGCCCCTACCAAGTATTGAATACATATACAGTAAATGAACATTCTTTCCAGAAGGCCAATAATTCACTCAAAATGTTTTTTTTTATTGGTCTTATGAAGTATTCAAATCTGTAGATTTTTTTATGTGAGCCAAAATCATCACAATTTAAAGAACCAAAGACTTAAACTACTTCAGTCTGTGTGCATTGAATTTATTTAATACACGAGTTTCACAATTTGAGTTGAATTACTGAAATAAATGAATTTTTCCACGACATTCCAATTTATTGAGATGCACCTGTATAATATAGATTCATTACACATAAAGTTAAATATTTCAAGCCTTTTTTTCAATTTTGATGATTATGGCTTACAGATAATGAAAACCCAAAATTCAGTGTCTCAGAAAATTTGAATATTACATAAGATCAATAAAAAAACAATATTTTAAACAGAAATGTTTGGCTTCTGAAAAGTATGTTCATTTATATGCACTCAATACTTGGTTGGGCCTCCTTTTGCATGAATTACTGCATCAATGTGGCATAATGGAGGGAATCAGTCTTTGGCACTGCTCATTTGGCATCTTCCACTTGACAATACCCCATATATTCTCTATGGGGTTCAGGTCAGGCGAGTTTTCTGACCAATCAAGCACAGTAACACCATGGCCATTGAACTGGCTTTTGGTACCTTTGGCAGTGTGGGCAGGTGCCAAGTCCTGCTGGAAAATTAAATCAGCATCTCCATAAAGCTTGTCAGCAGAAGGAAGCATGAAATTCTCTAAAATGTCCTGGTAGATGGCTGCGTTGACTGTGGATTTCAGAAAACACAGTGGACCAACACCAGCAGATGACATGGCAGCCCAAATCATCACTGACTGTGGAAACTTCACATGGACTTCAAGCAACATGGATTCTGTACCTCTACACTCTTCCTCCAGACTCTGGGATCTTGATTTCCAAATCAAATGCAAAATTAACTTTCATCTGAAAAGAGGACTTTGGACCACTGAGCAACAGTCCAGTTCTTTTTCTCTTTAGTCCAGGTAAGATGCTTCTGACGATGTTTCTGTTTCAGAAGTGGCTTGGTAGCCCTTTTCCTGAAGATATCTGAGCGTGGTGACTCTTGATGAGCTGACTTCAGCTTCAGTCCACTCCTTGTGAAGCTCTCCCAAGTGTTTGAATCAGCTTTGCTTGACAGTATTCTCAAGCTTGCGGTCATCCTGTTGCTTGTGCACCTTTTCCTATCCAATTTATTTCCTTCTAGTCAACTTTGCATTTAATATGCTTTGATACAGCACTCTGTGAAGAGCCACACTTTTCAGTAATGACCCTTTGTGACTTACCCTATTTGTGGAAGGTGTCAATGATTGTCTTCTGGACCATTGCCAAGTCAACAGTCTTACCCTTTATTGTGGTTTCAAAGAACAAGAGATACCCGGCATTTATACTGTAGGGATGGTCATTTATTGAAACTCAAATGTAAAATTCTAATATTTTAAGATACTGGATTTTTTACTTTCATTAGCTGTAAGCTCTAGTCATCAAAATTAAAACAAACAAAAAAACTTTTGAAATGTTTTACTTTACATGTAATGAATCTAAAATATATGAAAGTTTCACTTTTTAAAATAAGTTACAATAAATGTTCAATTTTTTTTAGATGTACCTGTACATATATATATATATATATATATATATATATAATATTTACATTTAGCAGACACTTTAATCCAAAGTGACTTAAAAAAGAGGACAAGAGTGTCAGGGTTCTGTCACTTCGGTCTAGTGTTATTCATGGTTTTGTGACAGAGCCCTGATACTCCCGTCATGTCCGGGTTTCATGTGAGCGCGCGGCTTCGAGTGTGCTCGTGCCGTGCGCTCTCTCTCGTCTGTGTGCCTTGTTTCGTGTTGGAGCGTGGTGTTTGGATACCGGCACTCATGTCTTGAGTTTCGTGTCGGGGTTCGGACACTCGCGCTCCACGTTCTGTCTCTTTGTGTGAGTGTGCGTGCATTCGTGTTATATCTTGTGCTGTGGGGGACGCAGCTTGTGTATTCATTGGCTGCGTGCTTTCGTGTTGTCATGTCTTGTGTGAACACGTGGCTTATGAGTTTTTCATTAGCTGCGTGTCCGTGTCTTGTTTTGCACATGGTGGGGAATGTTTGCTGGCATGTGCTTGTGTTTTTGTTTTTGTTGAGCACGTGGCTTCTGTCCTAGTTTTCTGTGTGCCATGTGCTCTCGTCAATTTGTCTTGACCCCACCACCCATCTGTTACCTGTTTATTGATTCATTTTCCCCAGCTGCTCTCCCTCGTTTCCCTCATATTTGCTCCCTTTATAATCTCCTTATGTTTGCAGTTCCGTGTTGGTTCCGTTGTCGTTTGATGTATGCCTTGTGTCTGTCCTGTCCTGTCCTGTCCTGTCCTGCCTGTCCTGTCCTGTCTTGCCTTGCCTTGTCCAGCCTTGTCCAGCCGGTCCTGCCTTGTCCTGCCTTGTCCAGCCTGCCAGTCTGTTTTTCCCCTACGGGGTTGTTTTTGTTTGTTTTATTTTTATTATTAATAAAAAGCCCATTTCCTTCTGCAATTGGGTCCTCGCTCTCTTCCATTCACCCCAACCCTGACAAAGAGAAGGAATCAAAACCAACAAAAGAGCAAAACATGCAAGTGCTATGACAAGTCTCGGTTAGTCTAACGCAGTACACATAGCAATGTTGTTGTTTTTTTTAAGAAACAAGTAGATAGAATATAGAAAAAGAAACCTAATGTTTTTTATTTTTTTATTAAGAAACAAGTAGATAAAATAGAAAAAGAAAGCTAGTGTTAGTTTTTCAAGAAAAGCATAAATATACACTTGATAGAGGGTCAAGTGTGTGTGTGTGTGTGTGTTTTATAAAAAGAAGAAAGATAGATACATAGAATTAGAATAGAGAGTATTAGAGTTAGAGGGTCAAATACAGATGGAAGAGATGTGTTTTTAGCCGTTTATTGAAGATGGCTAAGGATTCAGCTGCTCAGATTGAGTTGGGCAGGTCATTCCACCAGGTGGGAACAGTTAATGAAAAAGTCTGTGAAATAAAATATGATAAAATATTATTATAAAATACAAGTGCACACACTTGGAGCAGTGGGCAGCAGCACTGCAGTGCGGGGGTTCATGCCTTGCTCAAGGGTCTCACTTCAGTCGTGGACAATTCCTGCGGAGCCGAGATTCGAACCCACAACCTCGGATTACAAGTCCAATGCTCTATCCACTAGGCCCGACTGTTTTCAGGTTGTGTTTTGTTTATGCAAACAAAAAAGTATGCTCGTAGTTTTGTAAAAATTAAGGCGAACTCTGATGTCACATTGACAATTTTACCGATGTCCTTGCTATGTTTCTGGACCTTGAAAAATTGCAGTTGGTTGTTGAAGGTCTGAGAGCACTCAGTTTTCATCAATATATCTTAATTTGTGTTTCCAAAGATGAATGAAGTTCGGTATGATGGTGAGTAATTAATGACAGAATTTTCATTTTTGGGTGAACTGTCCTTTAATGACAACCATATCTTATAAAAAGTCACCAATTTTGCAGATGAAATGTAACATGTATAACATAAAAAAAAAATTATACTTAGATACTGATTGTTAATCACTCAAACCCTTTTTCTCTACTAGTCTGTCTGTCTCACATATCTACTGTGTGTTTGTGTTTTTTTTTACTTTTTATTTGTGTTTTGTAGTTCTTATCAAACCCTTGTCTTACACACAATGGGTTGTGGGCAGGATTAGTTACGCATGGATCCGCACTTCGAATTTTCACCAGAAATAGTAAATCATCTGGGAACCTCATTTCAACATACTATGATTTGGGACACATACATTATATTTAATACTGTTTACGATGGATACTATGCACATTTTTAGAGATAAGTCTTGAGGTGATATACTGTAAACGTACAACTTAGGGCCAAAAATTTGCTGCTGAAACTCTTAATTGACATTACGTGACCACGCAAGACCGTTAACTATATTATCAAAATATATATCAATAAATGTGAAATTTTAAATAAAGAGGGGGAAAAAAGCGTCATTGCGTCATTGAGTGTACACAAAGGCGAATGGCTGCGGGTGTCACTGTCCAAAAGTAATAATCTGGTCTACTTTGTTCATTCAAAGTCATGTAAAGATATAAAACAGCCATATAGTCATGACCAGTGTTGGGGAAAGTTACTTTTAAAAGTAATGCATTACAATATTGCGTAACTCCCTAAAAAAGTAACTAATTACGTTACTTAGTAACTTTTTATGGTAAGTAATGCGTTACGTTACTTTTCCGTTACTTTCGCGTTACTTTTTAAATATGAGCGGGGCTTGATTGTTTGTTTTTAATACAAGAAGTTCTATTAATAGCAATGTAAAGCCCTTTCACACAAAAAAGTGTAATGAATAAACTCAGGCTGAAGGAAAAGTAATTCACGTTCTGCTGTACAGTAGACACAGAAAAGAGGTTCAACACTCTTCAGCAATAAAAAAAAAACAACGAAGCACAATTGTTAGTTTGTCTAAAGTATTTTTTGCTTATTAGTATGGTTGAACTGGATCATAAAAGGTCAGCAGCAAACACGTTGGTTATAAAATGAGATTAGATATATTTGTGTTGTTTAACATATTTAATTATTGCAGGTTTGGTCATATTA
>JAPDDN010000605.1:0-56856 GCA_027422405.1 Ptychobarbus kaznakovi
TCTTCACACATCGTCTTAACCACATCTAAGATATCTGAATGCATTGAGTTGCCTGCTTGATTGGCCATAACAAGATTTTGTGTTACCAAGCAATTTGATCAGGTGTACCTAATAAAGTGGGCTGGTGAGTGTGTATATATATTAGTGCTGTCAAATGGGGACGTAAGGGATGCCCGCGGTCCTGGACGAGAACTGCACCAGCCATACGGCTGATGGGCCAGGATGCCAGGCCGAGATAATCCCTGAAGCGCCGGCGGGCCAAAGAGGACGAAGCCGCTAGAAGAAGCCGCCACCCCTCTGCGCCCCGTACCCAGAGAAGGGAGCGCGTGTGGCCACCGACTCCGCCCCTATTACCTGGACTCTTCTGTCTTCGAACGGTGCCCCTCCTTCACGAACCCCACAGCACGACGAGGACTACCAGATCCCTGTTTAAATTTGGACACGTTTCCCCTCACCACACTTTTACCAATATTATTTATGTTAAATAAAAGCCACTCCGAGCCCACGAACGCCACACCCACTGGTGTCTGTCGTTTGCTCTTCCTCCCCCACAATATAATATATAATATATATATTATAAATAATAATTTAATTTATAATATAGACATAATAAACAAATTATAATTCAAAGAAAATAAATGCCTAATATTATATGCCTAATACATTATTTGAATAATAATATTTAAATATTAAATAAATACAATATTGATATTATTACGAATAAAATAATTAGTATATAAAATAATATATAATATAGAATATTATTATTATATAAAAAATATATATATTAATATAAAATCCCGGTTATATATATATTTAAAATCCCATTACAAACTAACATACGAATAAAAGATAATTTTAATTGGACACTACTATAAAATATAATATATATTATATAAATAATTATAAATAGTTCAATATATATAATCCAAAATTATATAATTATTAAGTCTAGATGTATTTGTAAAAATGATCAAATGATTCGGATCACTTTCAAGAATCAAAGTATAATTTCTGAGATGAGTATGATCTCTGGATTTTTGGGGCGTAGACAAAGTTTTTTTGACAAATAAATGTAATGTTAGACTGCTTTATATCCCATTACCATAATTCAATTCCCCTCCACACTAATTCATTTCAGTCCAGTTTTGCAGAGTGTACTAATCTGAACCATTTCTAGGATCAAAATTAGAGGGTAGGTTTGGGAACATGCCCGGACTTGTTTGGCCATGAGGTGGTCTCTTAATTCCCAACCAAGATGAGTCGGACATGATTCAGAATTGAATTACTGATACATAAGCTCTTTGACTTCTTCAGGAATCCGAAAGCACCACGTACCACGAGGACAGTGCCTCTCCACCTCCAGGCTTCCAGTTCTTTCTGCCGATTGGTGCAGATAGCCCCCTGCGCCTGCCCTCCTCGATGCTGATTGGTCAGCACTCCCCTGAGCCCTCGAGTGACGAACAGCTGGCCTGCCGCTGGCTAAAAGTAAGTGAGAGAGAGCTGGTATTACTGTTTGAACCATGATGATGAGATGAAATGCATTTAACTTCCATAATATGTTTCCAAGTGAAAACAGTAAAATTTATCATGAAACAGGAAATACTGTAGCACTATTTGTTCTACAGATGAGTCAATTTTTGCAACAAAATCTGTAACAATACCTTAGAATTACTTTAAAAGAAAGACCAAGCCATGTTTAGAGACCAGAATATCACAGAGACCAAGAAACTACTTAATACACAAAATCCACTCCAAACAGAAAGTGCAAAGCTAACTTTGTCCATTTCTTTCTTCTGCTGAACACAGAAGAAGTTATTTTGAAGAATATGGGTACAGCTGACGGTAGCCATTAAAGGTATAGTTCACCCAAAAATATGTAAACAGCGTATGCTGTTTTGTGTCAGCAGCACCAGACGTGGATATGCTGTTTATGTTGTTTATGCTTTGATATGAACATAAACAACGTATCCATGCCCATACATTGCATACATTGTTTACGTATGTGATACTCTCCAAAATGGCTCTATAAGGTGACGCGGAGGAGATGAATTGTTGAATAAAGTCGTTATTTTTGTTTTCTTTGTGCACAAAACATATTCTTGTAGTTTCATAAAATTACGGTTGAACCATTGATGTTACATGGGTTATTTTAACGATCTCCTTACTACATTTCTGAGCCTTGATCATTTAAGGATCCTTGCTGTCTATGGAGGGTCAGAGAGCTTGATGTAGGTCTTGCGGGTTTGGAACGAAATGAGGGTGAGTAATTAATGACAGAATAAATTTTTTGGGTGAACCATCCGCTTAAGTTCCATAGTATGGCGAGAAAAATACTCAATTGTTTACCAACTGATTAAACAAATTCCTCAAAATAACCCCCTCTATGCTCATTAGAACAAAAAAAAAAGTTTGGGACAACTTCAGATGACAATAAACGATGACAATTTAAATTTTTGCGTGAACTATTTCTTTAAGTGCATGATGTTAGATATTAAAAGAGCTATTAGCAATCTATTCATTTTGTGCTCCTTATCTTCCTCCCTGCTCCTGCTATGCTCTCTATCGTTACCCTGTAGTGCCATCTGCTGTTCGAGAGCCTGCAGGATCTGGTGGACCATGTGAATGACTCACATGTGAAACAAGAGAAGAATTCAGGATACAGCTGCCACTGGGAAGGCTGCGCGCGCAAGGGGAGAGGCTTTAATGCCAGGTCAGACAACTTACACACATTCATAGGATTTAAGCATGAAGCAGTTAGAATTACACCCACTCCAAGATATTGAGAAACTTTAATGCCTGTCTGATGTTTGCTCTTGGATGGTGTGCATACAATATATAAGCACTAATCCGGGATCCATTTGTTTAATACAGGTACAAGATGCTTATTCATATCCGTACTCATACCAACGAGAAACCTCATCACTGCCCTACCTGCCACAAGAGTTTCTCACGCCTGGAAAACCTGAAAATACACACCCGATCACACACAGGTGAGAAATACTAATTTGCAAAATGGACCAGCTTCTGTTCCCTGAACAGAAAAAAAACACAACAAAAAATGCAAACACAGATAACACACATTAAATCCAGTTACCACAATACTGACATTTCAGACGTAGATACCAGTATGAAAGTATAATAGGACAACTCTTGATATCAGCTTTGAAACCACAGAGAAACAACTGTTATGCTTTTCAAGACATTGATTTATTTAAGAGTTACATATTAATGCCAATATTAAGAAATAAAGCAATGTCATGTAGCCTTAAAATATTTTTGTATTAAGTTAATGTTTCTTGATGTTTTTTCATCAGGTATCTAACTGCAACATTCAGGAAACATTCAGATATTTAAGGTGTACAAAAATGCAAAAGTAATCAAATGTAAAATATACAGTTAAAGTATTACAGTTTTTAAGTTTATGATATATTTAATTGTAATATATATATAAATATATAGTGGCGCGGTGGAAGGATCACACGACAAGGAGAGCTCAATAAATACCCCGGAGGGTGGATTTATTCACAAACAAGGGAGAGTAGAGGAGTGAATGGCTGGCTGAGGTGCTCTGGTGCTCTCCAAGTGTGTTCCGGTGCGTGGTGGATCGTGCTGTGCTTTGGGCAGGGCTGGATCGGTCACACGCTTGTTTCTGGAATAAAAGGAGAGGTCGCACATTAGTTATCAGCATATTGGAGATACGTTTCTCCCCGTTTCCGGGCCTCACACGGCTTATCTGGCCATGGGCAAACGAGCCTCAGGTGTGGTCGATCCAGCCGTGATGAGTTGGTGCAGGTGATTCGTGCCCGTCTCCAGGGCAACGCTGATGAGTGCTCGGGACGCTCGTCACAATATATATCAGTGCTGTCAAACGATTAATCGCATCCAAAATAAATGTTCTTGTTACATAATATATGTGTGTGTACGTTGTATATATAAATACACACGTATACAATATATATTTGTAACAAGGTTAGTAGATACGGGAAGGAAGGAGGCGGGAACCGGCGAACATTCAAAGACATTTAATGATAAAATAAACAAACATAACAGAAAAGCGGCAGCCCCTCACGGACGACTGCCGCACACAAAACACAAATTAAAACTCCAGGCCTGGTCCTCTCTCCTCTTCCACTGTCGTCACTCCTCCTTTTATTCCTTCCGTAGCTCCTCCGTGGGACCCGAGACCGGTGAGTGGCGCAGGTGTCATTCATTACCATTCACTCCACCGGCCTCGCTCCGTTCCCACGGCTCTCGGCCCCGCCCCACTCGCCACAATATTGTATACGTGTGTATTTATATATACAACGTATACGTGTGTACGTTGTATATATAAATACACACGTATACAATATATATTTTGAAAATATTTACATGCATATATTTATATTCAAGTAATTTATATTATATATAAATACAGGGATATTTTATATATAAACATCATATTTTCCTTAAATATATACATGCATGTGTGTGTTTATATAGCTATACATAATAAATATACACAGTACACATACATATATTATGTAAACAAACACTTTTATTTTGAATGCGATTAATCGTGATTAATCGTTTGACAGCACTAATATATACAAAAATATGAATTACTACATTATTTTATTTAGTAATTCATAATTATAAATATTTTGACATTTATGTATGTGTTTTGTAATGAAATCTATTTATATATTTACAAATCTATAATCTACAACATTCTTTGTACCAAATTGAGTCTGCAGAATTAAGGCCTGTTCACACCAAGAACGATAACTATAATACTATGGTCTGACTCTGGAAGCAGTCAAGGAGCTGCGCAGGGCCACTGACTTGGCTCTAAGAGCCACCAAGCACACTGCACGTGCTGTGGGGCGTTCTATGGCTGGCTCGGTGGCCGTAGAGCGCCATTTGTGGCTTAACCTCACAGAAATTCGTGAGAAGGAGAAGGTGTTCCTGCTGGACGCCCCCATCTCGTAATCTGGGCTATTTGGGGAGGCGGTTAGCTCGGTGGTCGCGAAATTCCGCTCCGCCAAAACGCAGTCGGCTGCTCTTAAGCAGTTCATGCCTAGAAGGATGAGGGACCACTCCACTCCCTCTTCCTCCCAGTCTAGAGAGCACTCCTTACCTAGGAAGGAGCCTACTGGTAGGTGACCAGGTGGGTTGACCTGAATCGGCCGACAGGCCTGCCGCTTCGGCTCCTCCGAGTCGTTCCTGACCCTCAGGTCGGGATGAGGAGAGCTTTTTCAGGCACGCTGAAAGGCGAGACCAGACCGCTAAAGCGTATCTGTCCGCCCCCAACACGCTCTCCTCACTCAGATCTGTCATACCCACCCCTCAGGGTTCGGTGTGCAGAAAGAGTCCACCAGCATCACTCTTCTTCGGTCTGGCAGTTGGGGGACGCATCGGGCCTTCCCCCTCTACCATCCATTCCTTTGCCGCCAGCAGACTACGTGATAAGAGACACACTCAGTTTCTCTCCTACAGCGTCGGCCACTTTTCAGTCTAGTGCTTCACTCTCCATCATCCCAAACAAGGACGCCGAGGGCTTTCCTTCGTGGTGGAGGACGTCACCTCTCCCAGACCTTCTCGACACCCCAAATCAGGTATGTCTTCCTCAGCACGACACTCTGCTTCCTCTATCGCATTTCCTTCACGAATGGGAGCGTCTACCAGGGGTATCGCTTTGGGTTCTCCACACAGTTTGGTCCGGCTACACACTTCAGTTTGGGCTGAATCCCCCCCGCTTCGACGGGGTTCAGCTGACAGTAGTAAACAGTGCCTCGAAGGCTTCTGTGCTACAGCAGGGACTTTCCTCCCTCCCACTAAAGGGAGCAATAGAGGAAGTACATCAGTCGGACATCAAGCAAGGCTTTTTCAGCCGCTACTTCCTCGTACCAAAAAGAGACGGCGGCCTGAGACCCATTCTGGACCTGCGTCGCCTGAACCTCTCCCTTTACAAAGGAAAGTTCAAGATTCTGACGTTGAAGACGATCATGTCCCAGATTCAGGGAGGGGACTGGTTCGTCACTATCGATCCGGTGGCACAGAAAGTTCCTTCGGTTTGCCTTTGGAGGGAAGGCTTACCAATACAAGGTCCTTCCCTTTGGCCTGGCCTTGGCGCCGAGAACATTCACGAAGTGCATGGATGCTACGCTGGCCCCTTTGAGGTTCCAGGGAATTTGCGTGCTGAATTACTTGGACGACTGGCTCATTCTGGCCCACTCCAGGGAGTTAGTGAGTTGTCACAGAGATATCGTCCTCCATCACATTCGTTCTCTTGGCCTCAGAATGAACGCCAAGAAGAGTGTTCTCTTCCCCTCTCAGCAAACTGTGTTTATGGGGGTTCACTTGGATTCCATTCAGATGCAGGCCCGTCTGGCTCCTGCCCGGATTTCCAATTTCACAGCATGTCTGGCCTGCTTCAAGCTAGGCCATCATGTCTCAGTGAGTACTTGCCGCAGGTTGCTAGGCCTCATGGCAGCGGCCTCCCCTGTGCTGCCCCTAGGGTTGCTCCACATGAGGCCGTTCCTTTGGTGGATGAAAGTGCTGAGGATCCACCCCACGGTACCAGCTACTCGCCTCATCAGGGTGTCGCGCAGTTGCTTTCGTGCCCTCTTAAAATGGCGAGACCCCACTTTTCTCCAGAGTGGAGTCAGGATGGGTGCGATTCACCATCGCCATATGATTACGACGGATGCATCAATGACAGGCTGGGGCGCAGTCTTCGAGGGCAGACCGGCGCGTGGGGAATGGACAGGAGAGTTCCTTTCCTGGCACATAAACTGCCTGGAGCTCAGAGCTGTCTTTCTGGCTTTGATTCATTTTCTCCCCGTTCTTGGGAAGCATCATGTAATAGTCAGGACGGACAACATGGCGGTAGTGTCCCACATAAATCGTCAGGGGGGTTCACGGTCTCGCACCCTGGACAGGCTTGCGCACAGTCTTCTCCTTTGGTCCCAGGACAAGTTCCTTTCCTTAAGGGCAGTTCACGTTCCGGGAATCTTGAACCTCGTGGCCGACTTTCTGTCGAGACAGAAACTCAGGCCGGGAGAGTGGATGTTGAACCGTCAGACAGTAGCCCAGATTTGGGATCTGTTTGGCAAAGCGGAAGTGGACCTCTTTGCTTCACAGGAGTCATCCCAATGCCCGCTTTGGTTCTCTCTAAGTTCCCCGGCAACTCTGGGCATAGATGCGTTCGCCCATCCGTGGCCGAACATGAGACTGTACGCGTTTCCGCCAGTCAAGCTGATTCCGGCAGTCCTATGCAGGGTGAAGGTGAGCGGTGTCCGTCTCCTACTCATAGCCCCATTCTGGCCCTCCCAGACGTGGTTCTCAGAGCTGATTCCTCTTCTGTATCGGCCCCCTTGGGAGATTCCGATCAGGCGGGACCTGCTTTCTCAGCTTCAGGGCAGGATCTGGCATCCTCAGCCAGAGATCTGGAAGCTGTGGGTATGGCCCATACAGGGTCAAGGGCCTTGATGTCTAGTCTGCCTGTCGAGGTTCAGGAGACCATCGCCAGTGCCAGAGCCCCTGCTACGAGGAAGCTGTATTCTTCCAAATGGGGTGTCTTTGAGTCTTGGTGTTTGGCTCGTGCAATAGACCCAGTTAACTGCCCTGTTGGTCCAGTACTGGAGTTTTTGCAGGAGAAACTGACAACAGGGGTGGCCGCGACCACCTTAAGGGTTTATGTCGCGGCCATTGCGGCTCGGAGAGAGCTTGATGAGATTCCCCTGGGAAGGCATAGGATGGTCTCTGCGTTTATGCGTGGCGTCAGGCGACTGAGACCAGTACGCCCTATTGCAGTTCCTTCTTGGGACCTGTCAGTCGTCCTCGAAGGTCTAGTGGCAGCCCCTTTTGAGCCCCTAGAGTCAGCTCCAGAATGGATCCTGACTCTTAATGTAACTCTTTTGTTAGCGCTTACATCATTGAAGAGAGTTGGGGACTTGCAGGCCCTCTCTGTCAGTGAAATGTGTATGGACTTCGCCCCGGGTCTGGTCAAGGTGACCCTGTGGCCTAGACCTGGTTATGTTCCCAAGGTTTTGTCCCCATCATTTTGCTCTCAGGTGGTCACACTTCACTCTTTCCATCCTCCTCCCTTTGCTTCAAGTGAGGATGAAAGGCTTCACATGCTCTGTCCAGTTTGAGCTTTGAAGATATATGTGGACCGCTCCAACATTTGGAGAAAATCTCCCCAGTTGCTGGTGTGTTTTGGTGCTGGCCGCCGTGGGATTGCCACATCAAAGCAAAGAATTTCTCACTGGGTGAGAGAAGCTATTTCGCTGGCTTATGAGGTGCGTGGCCTTCCTTCACCTCTCAGCGTTCGGGTGCATTCTACTAGGAGTGTGGCCTCCTCTTAAGCTCTTTTCAGAAGGGTTCCCCTAGAGGAAATTTGTGTAGCGGTCCTCTCCGCACACTTTCGTCAGGTTCTACAACCTGGATCTTGATACGGCTCCGGGTTCTCAGGTTCTGTCTGTTTGAACCGGCCGTATGCTGTTTGGTTCGTAAGCGGACGAGATAGGGCAGCGTTTTTAGCTTGGCGTGTTTGGTGTATCGTTCCCAAAGCGTGAAAAGCTTACGCAGCGTTGAGTGAACCTATGATAGGGAACGTCTCGGGTTACTCGCGTAACCCTTGTTCTCTGAATAGGGAACGAGACGCTGCGTTTGCTGCCAAGCTCCTCACGCTGCAGACAGGGATCTTTTCGGCAGAGAAATCTGAGGAGCAGATGGCGCGTTCGCCAGTATAAGGTGACGACGTGAGTACGTCAGGGGCGGCTTTCGCGCCATCAGCCATTGAATTGGCGTGATTCTATAAGGGCTTCAGACAATCGGCACACCCAGAGGGCGTTCCCAAAGCGTGAAAAGCTTATGCAGCATCTCGTTCCCTATTCAGAGAACAAGGGTTACGCGAGTAACCCGAGACGTTCCTCTGTGACGTTATCATTATAGCTGTGGTGTGGAATGCTATTTGTTTATTAATTGTTATTATAGTTATTGTCCTTGTCGTGAATGGGCCTTTTGACTTTTATTGTTTGTTTTTTATGTAAGGTGACCTTAATACCTGTACTTTTGTCACCCATCCACATTTTCCCACACAAAATGACAAGTGTCTACAGGCCTGTGCCGTCTGGTTGTGACTGTCTGACCACAGCTGTCTCGACCCCTGCATTCCTTTGATACAGCCTTTGATTATCTCTTGCTCTTCTGCCCTCTCAGGAGAGAAGCCGTACATCTGTCCTTACGAAGGCTGCAACAAGCGCTACTCGAACTCCAGTGACCGCTTCAAACACACGCGCACGCACTATGTGGACAAACCCTACTGCTGCAAAATGGTGGGTTGTCTGAAGCGCTACACTGACCCCAGCTCTCTCCGCAAACACATCAAGGCCCATGGCCATGCCGTAGTGCAGGAACGTGCTGCCTCACCCAGAACCAACAGGCTGAAATCGGAAGGTGCCTCATCGATGGATGGCCGACGGATGGATCATACTTACCCTGGAGCGGCTCGTTTCGTTTTACCGGGTGCTGCAACAACCTTATTTGGGGCTCATGCCTTCACCGGGGCCTTTAGCAATCACCCTCTGGATCTGTCCAGGCTCAGTCCACTTTTAAGAGCCGGGCCGGTGCTGTACCCCAGCTCTGGTGCTCTTGGGCTTGGGAAGGTGCCTATCCTGCACCCCTTGTTGTTGCCGCCATTCGGTCTCTGCATGGGTCAAGCTGAAAGAGCGGTTGAGGAAGAAGATGATGTTGATGATGAAGATGAAGGCAAGATAGGAGCAGGACGGGGCCCTCACTCATGGGTTGTGATTCCTCCAGGCATGCTGTTCTTGAAACAAGTGGCGACCACGTAAAGAGACTTGTGCGCCTTGTTCACACTGCACACCAATCTGATTTGGATTTCAAATCGAATTCCATTGTTATTTTGCGAGTGCTGAAATCACAGCAGTTATGTTATATCCCCCCAAAAAACTACTTGGAAAAATGTTTGTTGAGAGTTCAGATTTTATTTGGATTTTGAACTGTTCACAAATTTGGTGTGAATCCAGTTTGTCTGGTTTCTGTTCACACTACAAAAGCTAAACTGGTTCACATATGCCAAAAAATGTTAAACAAGACCTTATAGGACATTCACACCAATGACAATAACTGTAATGTTTTAAATTAATGAAATTATCTTGGAATCACTTTTAGGGCAAAATCTATTTTTTTCAAAAAACTACAGTGTTTACTTACAGTGAAGAGAATGTTTTTGTCAGTTTATGTGAAGGCTAAGATAGTTACTGTTATAGTTATCTTTATAGTTGTTGTTCCTGGTGTGAGTCATTTGTCACACACTTTAGTATTTGCTATTCACAATAAAATAGTTGCTGGCATTTAGGGGAATCATCTGGGAGAGTATGATTACAGAGTGTTTAAATAGTCAAAACAAAGTTCATTCGAATATAGATTTTTTTTTCAGTTCTTCCTGACACAGTAAACCAATATTCATGCATCATCTGTGTGCAATATTAATCAGTATCTCATTAAAGATGTCAGAACATATGTACTGTGGTGTTGATAAGAAATTCCCAGAAGGTGGTGCTTCATAATTAAAAGTATATCCTTGATTTACCTAAGAGTCTCCTGAGACTATTGACAGTGACCAAACAGAGAACAGGATGTGACATGAAAAGCATACATATGACACACATCTTTCCAATTTTGCAAAGGAGCACCTGCTGTGAGCTAACAAAGAAACATTAGCCTTTGTTCCACAACTATAGACCGGATATGTTAATTTAGTAAAATAAAAACAAGAATAGAACACTATAATGAGATGTTTTAAATGCTACACGTGAATTTAGTCATCATTGCAATGTAATTATGAAAAAAGAAGATATTCATATTAAGATTACTTTATTCAGTTTGTGGTTAACGTTAAATGAACGTTAAATGAGCGTTAGAAAGCAAAGCTAAATCAAAATAAGTTAAAATGAGTATGCACAATTAAATATATTTTTTAAAAGTTATTGATTTTGTTCAGTAAAATATAAAAATCTCTTATGGTGTTTTATTATAGCGTCTATAAAAACCAACTAGTTGTTAAAGCAGATGTGTGAATTATTTGCAAATTTTGATACCAGTATGTTTCTCACAACCAAAAACTAACCGATTCGGGACATATAGTTATATACAAAGTTACATTTTAACAATAACTTAATCAGCGAAGATGTGCACCCTGATTGCTATGAGGAATCATCAGCTTGAGTTTTCATTATTAGCCATATAATGGTGCCACTTTATGTTTTATACATTTTCAACGACGAGACATTGACTGTGTCAAAACCGTGTCAAATGTTGACATGAGTCCACTTGGACTCAACTATTCGTTGAATAGTACAAACAGCTATTAGTAATCCATTATTTAGTTCTGTGGCTAGCGGATTGGTAAACCTTTATGCATGGCTGACCTTTTTCATTTAATTGTAAAACCGGAGCCCGGGTTTGCACCGGAAACTGCATATGTAATGTTGTATAGCTCTGATTTAAAATCTGCCATGCATAATGGATAAATGCTAAGACTATGGCCTGTCACGGTCTGCTTGTTTATTGTAATGAACTATATTTGCACAGGATATTTTATCGAATTTTTACCAAAACAAAGTGCCTTATATTTCAAGGTTATTATTGACGAAATACAATGTATGAAATACATTTGGATGTTTATTGCCAGTTCATGTATGTATATTTTTCCAGATTTAGTTCAATAGGCTTCTATCGTAAATATTTTCTACACGTTTTCCTGACATTGAGGCTAATGCCTCTTGAAGTTGAGCTAATGCTAACGTGTCTTACCATACCACAGGACGTCTGTCATTGTGACCGGAATGAAATGTATGAAATACAGGACTATGATGCATAAGTCAAATAAAGAGTGCAATGACTAAAGTGTGTACTATGTTATTTTTTGTAAAGGAGATTTACATCTTTATTTTTATAATGTGATCAGCTGATGCCTATTTTGTGCTATTAGTAATACAAATGGCAATAAAAAAATAATTAAAATGTATGGTATAATTGTGATCTATTTTAAAATAACCATAATAACTAGCCCAGCCCCCCATCCTCAGTGAACACCTGTATGAGGTGGGAGGGGTGAAGCCACCTATAAATCTACAGCAGCTAAAAGGACCATTGATTGCCCTGAATCCAGATGTACACACACCACGACATGGAGGTAAAACTCTCCCACAGAAATGGCTGGAAGAGGTGAGCTCATACTTGCTTTTGTATTTTATGATTTAAAGCAAACTATGATTCAAACCAAAAAATAGATATGTGGATATTTTATGGTCATCTGGTATTTTAATAATGCAATGGTGTGGTAAACTGCAACTGCATGAAAAATATGCTGAACTGATTATAACTCATAACTTTATTAATTTAGGTACCTTACAAAATCATAAATGTAAGTTAACCCTCTTTGTTTAGTAAAACTGTTAGCTAGCAGTTTTTAACTTTTTTGCACTAAGTGTAAAAATAGCAATAGAGGCTATTTACACTAAGTGAAAATATCATATTTTCTTATAGATAGATGCAATATATAAACTAAGTGCAAATAGCAGTATTTTCATAGGGATATATGCTATTTACAAGAAGTGCAAATATACACTATAATGAACAGGTTTGACTACTTTAGTAATTTCCATGAGTACATATCTTAATGTTTAAGCATATAATGAAATTCTAGGGAATTGTGTGCTTCTAATTTCATAGCAACAGTTTGGACAGGAGCCTTTTCTATTCTAACATGACAGTGCCTCTGTGTATAAGACAAGGATCAAAGAGAAATGATGATTCAGTCAGTGTGGAAGAACTTGACTGGTCTGCAGAAAGCCAAGTCCTAATCCCAGCTGAACACCTCTGGTGTGACTTTAAATGCAGACCTTGAGCCAAAAACTCATCAGCAAACACCAATGACTTGTACATTCATTAATGGACAAAAGTACTGGGACACCCCCTTCTTTAGAAGAGAAAAAGGCACTTCCAAACTGTGGCAACAAAAATGGAAACATAATTCATGTACTTAAAAATTGTATTTCCACCTCTGTTGCAACAGTTTTGAAATGTATGAAATTACTGTACCCATATGTCATTGGTGTTTGGTGATTCATTTTTGGCTCAAGGTCTGCATTTAAAGTCACACCAGAGGTGTTCAGCTGGGATTAGGACTTGGCTTTCTGCAGACCAGTCAAGTTCTTCCACACTGACTGAATCATCATTTCTCTTTGATCCTTGTCTTATACACAGAGGCACTGTCATGTTAGAATAGAAAAGGGTCCTGTCCAAACTGTTGCTATAAAATTAGAAGCACACAATTCCCTTGAATATCATTATATGTTTAAACATTAAGATTTGTACTCATGGAAATTACTAAAGTAGTCAAACTTTTCATCAGAAGCCTATACGTTTGGCAATATAGTGTAGATTATATTTACACTGTTAAAATAGCAGGATTTTCTTCTATTTATAACTGCTACTTATTGCAAATAGTGGCAATTATCTCCACCTCAATATTGTATGTATTATTATTATTATTATTGTAGTACATTATGAAACAGTATGCAATAATAATGTAGGAAAATGATGGGGTACACCTGTCCAAAGGGTCCTGACCAAGCATCATGAATAGGCTATGTGACGAGTTGGGAGTGAGAATGTTTTGCAAATTTACATGTAGAGCAAAGAGAGTGGTGGAACTATGATGTCACTTTGTAGGCGAAAATCCGGAAGCAAGTTAGCATTTTAGCACCTCCGGTTTCATCATCCCAGAGTCAGCAGGTTTTTTTAATGGGATTTTGGTTAAATCCCTTAAATAAGGTCCATAGTTCACACAAGCTCAATATACTTTCACGTTTTATTCTACGACATAAAACACTTCAGTTACACCACACTCAGGATTTTTTTTAAGCTGTTACGTTTCTTAAAAAAGAAACGCACGCACTATGTGGACAAACCCTACTGCTGCAAAATGGTGGGTTGTGTGAAGCGCTACACTGATCCCAGCTCTCTCCACAAACACATCAAGGCCCATGGCCACGCCATAGTGCAGGAACGTGCCGCCTCACCCAGAACCAACAGGCTGAAATCGGAAGGTGCCTCATCGCTGAAGAAGATTATGTTGATGATGAAGATGAAGGCAAGATAGGGGCAGGACGGGGCCCTCACTCATGGGTCGTGATTCCTCCAGGCATGCTGTTCTTGAAACAAGTGGCGACCACATAAAGAGACTTGTGCGCCTTGTTCACACTGCACACCAATCTGATTTGGATTTCAAATCTGATTACGTTGTCATTTTGCGAGTGCTGAAATCACAGCAGTTATGTTATATCCCCCCCAAAAAACTACTTGGAAAAATGTTTGTAGAGAGTTCAGATTTTATTTGGATTTTGAACTGTTCACGAATTTGGTGTGAATCCAGTGTGTCTGGTTTCTGTTCACACTACAAAACTAAACTGGTTTCACATATACCAAAACATGTTAAACAAGACCTTATAGGACATTCACACCAATGACAATAACTGTAATGTTTTAAATTAAACAATGAAATTATCTTGGAATTTTAGGGCAAAATCTTATTTTTTTTCAAAAAACTACAGTGTTTACTTACTGTGAAGAGAATGTTTTTGTCAGTTTATGTGAAGGCTAAGATAGTTACTGTTATAGTTATCTTTATAGTTGTTCATATAAGTTCCTGGTGTGAGTCATTTGTCACACACTTTAGTATTTGCTATTCACAATAAAATAGTTGCTGGCATTTAGGGAATCATCTGGGAGAATCTGTATGATTACAGAGTGTTTAAATAGTCAAAACAAAGTTCATTCGAATATAGATTAGATTTTTTTGTCAGTTCTCCTGACACAGTAAACCAATATTCATGCATCATCTGTATAGTGCAATATTAATCAGTAGAGATCTCATTGTGAATTGTATAAGATGTCAGAACATATCCACAAATGTGGTGTTTCTGATAAATACTGAAATTTGTTACTAAGAGTATCCAGACTGAGTTCAGTGACAAAGTGAAAAGTGAGATTCGTAATTAATGCAACATAGTATATCCTTGATTTACAATTGCTAAGAGTCTCCTGAGAGATAACAAAGTAAAATTCAAGAAATATAACAACAACTATAGACCTGATAGTAATGATAAAAAACAATAAATAAAGAACACTATCATACGAACAGGATGTGACATGAAATGTGTAGCATACATATGACACACATCTTTACAATTTTGCAAAAGAGCACCTGCTGTGAGCTAACAAAGAAATATTAGCCTTTGTTCCACAACTATAGACCGGATATGTTAATTTAGTAAAATAAAAACAAGAATAGAACACTATAATGAGACGTTTTAAATGCTAAACGTGAATTTAGGCATCATTGCAATGTAATTATGAAAAAAGAAGATATTCATATTAAGATTACTTTATTCAGTTTGTGGCTAATGTTAAATGAACGTTAAATGAGCGTTAGAAAGCAAAGCTAAATCAAAATAAGTTAAAATGAGCATGCACAATTAAATATCTTTTTAAAAGTTATTGATTTTGTTCAGTAAAATATAAAAATCTCTTATGGTCTTTTATTATACCGTCTATAAAAACCAACTAGTTGTTAAAGCAGATGTGTGAATTATTCGCAAATTTTCATACCAGTATGTTTCTCACAACCAAAAAGTAACTGATTCGGGACATATAGTTACAAACAAAGTTACATTTCAACAATAACTTAATCAGCGAAGATGTGCACCCTGATTGCTATGAGGAATCATCAGCTTGAGTTTTCATTATTAGCCATATAATGGTGCCACTTTATGTTTTATACATTTTCAACGACGAGACATTGACTGTGTCAAAACCGTGTCAAATGTTGACATGAGTCCACTTGGACTCAACTATTCGTTATCCATTATTTAGTTCTGTGGCTAGCGGATTGGTAAACCTTTATGCATGGCTGACCTTTTTCATTTGTCATAACCCGGCTGAAAGATTATAACAAATAAAGAAAGATGGGATTTAACTAAAGTATAAAACTTTTTTTAACAAACAACATGATAATTGAACACAAATGATCTTGTCCGACTACATAGCCAAGATAATAATCCTTTGCAAATTCACACTTTGCGAGGTTGACCGTGAGCCTTGCCTCCACCAAACGTGTGAAAATTTCCCACACGCGTTCTAAGTGAAAATCCCAGGTGTCCGAATAAATGACTACATCGTCAAGATATACAGCGCAACCCTGCAAATCAACAATAACGCGATTCATGAGACGCTGAAAGGCTGCAGGTGAGTTTCGAAGCCCGAACGGCATAACCTTATAAGAATATAACCCTTTTGGAGTAATAAATGCAGCAATATCACAAGAACAATCCGACAAGGGGACCTGCCAGTAGCCTTTAAGAAGGTCAAATTTACTGACAAACTTCGCAGGTCCCACCTGATTGATGCAGTCGTCCATTCTCAGAAGGGGACACGAATCTGGTTTTGTGACAGAATTAACTATTGGTTATTAATTAAAATTGTACAAAAACGCATAGTGCCATCCGACTTAGGAACGAGCAGGCAGGGAGAAGCCCAGCTAGAAGAACTTGGTTCTGCAATGTCATGTTTCAACATATAATTTATTGCTCCTCCATTTGTTTCTGTTTTTCCGCATTTACCCGATAGAATATCTGTTTTATTGGCTTAACATCATCGCCAACTATAATGTCATGTTCTATCAGATGAGTGCGTGTAGGAGAATCAGAAAACAAACAAGGAAAACTATTAATTAATTCCGTCAATTGGGCCGCACGGGCTGCTGGCAAATGAGCAAACAATTTCTCCATGTTAACCAAAGTCTGTGAGTTTTTAAAACAATCAATAGACATTTGTTCCACATCATCCAATGCATTTTCAATGTCTATACAGTCAGATTTAACTGGAACTGCTGAATCAGCGACACATGCCGCATGAGAAAAAGACTGAAGCGCACGGGCAAAATAAGGTTTTAATAGATTAACGTGACAGAGCTGTGTGCTCGTTCTACGTTCAGGTGTTGAAATAATATAGTTTTGATCAAACACCTTTTTCACAATACCATAGGGGCCCGCAAACTTCACCTTAAATGGAGAACTAATCACGGGAAACAAAGCCAATAGCTGGTAACCCGGGCTAAACGTGCATCGCTCAGCACTCCGGTCATACCACAATTTCATTTTCTCCTGAGATAACTCCAGTTTTTCGTTCGCTAACATCCCAGCTGTAAAAAGGCGATGTCGAAACCCATTGACAAAGTCTATCAGGTTTACAGGAGGTTCAACATTCTTCCAATTATCTGCCAATGCTACCAAAGGACCACGCACTTTATGCGCAAACACAAGCTCATTTGGGGAAAACACCAAGCTTTCTTGCGTCACTTCTCTAGAGGCAAGCATTAACCAGGGAAGACCTTCCTCCCAGTCCTTACCCAGCTCTGTGCAATAAGCTCGTAACAGGAATTTTAACATTTGGTGGAAACGTTCTAACGCCCCTTGACTCTGAGCATGATATGCAGAGGCTTGGATATGATGGATACGAAGTTGCTTTAAAACCTGACTGAACATATGAGAGGAGAAATTAGATCCTTGATCTGATTGAACGACCTTTGGAATGCCAAAAATTGAAATAAACTGGGAAAGTGTACGAAACACAGACCTCGTAGTTATAGTGCGTAAAGGATACGCAGAAAGATAACGGGTGCTCTGACACATCACCGTTAGTAGATAATTTGCACCAGACTTCGATCTAGGCAAAGGACCCACACAATCAACTATAAGATATTGAAAAGGCTGACTCACTGCAGGAATAGGAAATAACAGAGCAGGTTTTAACATTTGGTTCGGTTTACCCGTAAGCTGACATGTATGACAAGATTTAATATAAGCAGACATCCCTTTTAACACAAGGCCAAAATAAATACCTCAACACTCTGTCATACTTTTTATTAACGCCTGATTTACCAGATTTATTATGCGCCACCTTCATAACTGCGTCACAAAATTTTGATGGCACCACAATTTGGAAAACAGGGTTGCCAAGTGCCTTCCCTTTATGATCAACCCATTTTCTCACAAACAGCGAGTTTTGGAGAAAATATCCACTGGCACTATCCTCCATCTCAGTGTCAGGTTTAACCAGTTGAAACAACTCCGATAAAGAGCAATCTGCCTGTTGCTCCAAGACAAGCTCACTGTGAGATACAGACAAAGGAAAATCAGACAAAGGCAATGAAAACTTTTCTGAAGGTTTATCCATACAAGACTGTGTAACAGGATCCGTATTAGCTTTTATGCTTGACATAGCGCGTGTTACTGCACAAGCAGTAAAAACCTCAGGAAAATCCCTCTTGATTTCATCCAGGTCCTGATTTAACGAAAGATCTTCCTCCATCACCAGGGCCGGAGTGGGATCCATTTTCAGCCCGGGAGTGTAATGTTTAAGACCAGCCCACCACCAATCCCCATCCAACCCCCTCCCACCGTGGTGGAATCTGGATAAATGAAGTGACAGATCTGTTCTTACTATCCTGTTATATTTATTTTTGACATTTCAATAAAAAATATGAATAATGTAAATATGGCCATAAATATCAATAACAAATCACATACTGAGTTTTCTGCAACAAAGAGTCCAACTGTTACATTATGAAAAAATTGTTTGCATTCAAACAAAAATAAAGTAGTGCAGTAAGAAATATACTTTTTGCACTATTGTTTTTTATATCCATGTCAATGTAATAAATAAAATAAATTATATGAAACATTTCTGCTACAAAACATACAACTGTAACATTATAAAAAAAGTTCAATTCAAAATTGAAAGCTGCCAAGCAGTCATCAATAACTAAATGGAAAATCAGTAAGCATCTCAAAAGAAAGAAAGAAAGGCCTTCTACCATTCTTCACAAGTTTTGGTTTACACTCAGAACTGAAAATGGCAAAGCCTTACAGCATCAACAACCGCCTAAGCAGTGCACTGGTTTCTGCAACTTTGTTTATTACTGTCTCATTGTCTATAGACATGAGGATTTCCTTTTCTGTGTCCATTAGCACGAATGCCTCTAAGTTCTCTTGAGACATCAAGCTTTTAAGCCTGTTCTTAACAAATTTCAGTATTGAGAAGCTTCTCTCACAGGCGATCTGAGTGATTGAGATTGTCAACAGAAACGTATATGCCAAACCAATTACATGGTAGGCATCAGTGAGAAGGTTGTACTGTGAGAGGATGAGATACACACAAATGGCACAGTTTTTGCAGCAGGAACAGGTCCTGTTCTCCAGCTCTACCTCTGGTTCCATAAACAATGGTCCACCTGTATTCTCCTCACCTCCTACAAGCATCTCACTACCTGTCCTTACAAAGTAACCCTCCAGAGGGGACTTCTTCAGTCTCTCCCACTGGAATGCCAAGCCAGACAGCTCAGCATGCAATGTGCCAACAGTTGCTCTATCATCAAATTTAAGCAGACACTTGCTGATTTCTTGGAGTGCTGACCTAGGGAGCCCATTTGCCAAAGTTTTTAGGGTCAAGACAGGCAAAATCAGAGAAAAGTTCTGCATTTGCTGAAAACCTTCTATGTATGCTACCTGCCACAGTGTCCAGAATGACATTGTGCACATTGACCTCAAAGCCAGCATCTGATAAAATCAAAAATCCTTCAATGTAAGTCACTTTGGATAAAGCGTTTGCCAAATGCATACATATATGTTCTATAGTTTTTGATTATAGTCACTGTACCTTGAGTCGCCAGTTCCTGTGTGCTTGTTTGTCTTGAAAACATATCTGTCACAATAACATTTAAAATATGTCAAAAGGCTAAAATCACTTACATTTAATTGAAAAAGACAATCAATAGAAAAAAAAAATTCCTTCAAAGTAAGTCACTTTGGATAAAAGCGTTTGCCAAATGCATAACTGTAAATATTGCTAGTCACTGTAGGTTACCTTGAGTCGCCAGTTCAGGTGTGCCCGTTTGTCTTGAATTTTTTTTTGTCAGTTTGGCACATTTGGCCGCGTCATCCTCCAATGCCTTTCTTTTTTTTAACCTGGCTTTTTCAGCTCCTCCGGGCATCTTTTTTTTACTATCCATTTTATTCTTCCCACGATTAGTGCACTCTCCCTAACTCACACCACAGCATTAATGGTTTCGGTTTGTCTCCATGGCAACGATCTGGGACACGCGCTTGTGTAGAGGAAGAGAGAGAACGCGCGCGCGCTCTGACAACAGAAAACGTCACATTTTAATGTTAAATTCAAATCTAGTTTTATTAGCTTAGTTATCAGTCACACACTAACTTAAACACATATACGTTACTCTATGTAAAAAAAAAAAAAAAAAAGCAGGCGAGTCTGCCGGCCCAATTTATGAGCGGGGCAGAGCGGCCCACCGGGAATTCTCCCGGTTCTCCCGATAGCCACTCCGGGCCTGTCCATCACCACAGCTGGTGAAACATAAGACCAAACCCGATCACCTGCTAGTTTGTTACCCAGAATAACAGCAACTCCCTCAATCGGCAATGCCGGACGCACAGCCAGTGCAGCTTCGCTGAAATAATTCGCAGTCAAGCATCACTTTATGCAGCGGAACATGCAAAACATTTAACCCCATCCGCTGAACTGGAACTGAACTAGGGGTCGACCGATATGTGTTTTTCAGGGTCGATGCCGATACCGATTATTACAGATCAAGTAGACCGATAACCGATATTTTGAACCGATATACGTGTCTGGTGTAAAAATGAAAATGAATGCCAAAATTAATAATAACAAGAGCTCTGACAAAAACGTTCTTTAAATGCTTTTAAACATGTCTTTAATTCTGAAAACTGTTAATAACAACAACATTAAATAAACAGTAATATTAATAATAACATAAGTGCAGGGATCACCCAGAAGCATTCTGTAAACATTTTGTAAAACTTAAAGTAAACAACAAGCAACAAATGAACAAATAATGGAAAATAAATGTAATAGCTCCCTGAAGTTTTATAAGCTAATAAAATAGGCAACAATTAGTAGTCCCAATCCAATCTTTTAATCAAATGAGTTAAACTTTATTTTTGGCAAACAAATGAGTTTACTATTAAAATTAAAACATGGAAGAAATAGCGTATTGTGTGATTATTCTCAACAAAAGTTGTAATAATTGTTATAGTTGTATTACGTATATTCTACTGCACCACAGTAATATATTCGGCTAAACTGAACTTATATTTTGACAGGTTGACATGGGGACCTTTTAAGTTTCTGTAGCCTATGTATATATGATATGACGATCGTTTTACTCAAATGAAACGGTCAAATGCTCATGAAGTGACTCTCCGAGCAGTTCTGGGGATGTTGTTCATGTATTTATGTCCTCATTTAGTGAGACGGCAGATGCTGAAATCACCGCGAGCATCACACGCTCTCCAGTATGTATGTGTGCAGTAAATGAAACCGCACGTCTGTGTCATTCATTAACAACAGAGATGCAGAACATGCAGGATTCATATTTAAATAGTGTTTTTGCGGCTTAATATTTATAGATACTAGTCCATAGCGCGAGTCGATTTAAGTGTACTGACCTACTTTTGATTAATTCATCCAAACTTCGACAAATTCCATGACATTCCGCGTTATACGGTAAATTCCATTATATGACTGCAATCCGCGATTCCGCCCGCATTTTCCGCATCGCGGACATCATAGGTTATATTGAGGTGTTTTGCAACTTCAGTGTAGTGGATTGTGATTTATTGGAATGTCTGCTGCTGCCTTACCTTTGAGAGACAACTGATGCGTGATCACTGACGCAGCTCCAGTTAGCAAGTGCTTTCGGTGTGAGACTGCCTTCAGTTTTCCGCATTGATTGGTCGGACTCGTGACTCCCTACATATCAGATGAGCGGTGGGCGGATATTGCTCTAGGCCACAGAGTGTTGAGCTCAGACAGGCTGCATCAGAGCCAAATAGTGCATTTCAAAATTAAATAATTTCACCTGTATTATTTATTCACCAATAAATAATGTCACCTGTAAATAGTATGTTTGTTTGCATAATAAAAAAAAAAAAATAATAATAATAATAATTATCGGCAAATCTGTTTTGAAAATGGCCGATATCGATAATCGTAAAAATGCTTAATATCGGCGCCGATAATCGGCCAGGCCGATAATCGGTCGACCCCTAAACTGAACTACCCAATTCGGACTCCCGGGAAAAGGGCAATACTTCTGCCAGGATAAAAGAATCAAATGCTCCTGTGTCCCTCAATTTTTGCAGGCGCTTTTGTATCACTGCCTTCTAAAGACACAAACCCCGTTTTAACAAATGGTTGGTAAGATTCCAACACTGCAGAACAAGTGTTTCTAATTTGTACCGATGAACTCACAATAGACAAACGCACAGGTATTTCTAAACCCGTACCTTTAACCGAATTACTCGTAACAGGTTTGGACTTAGGTTGAAGCATATAACAGTCAGACTTCCAATGACCTCGTTTATGGCAATATGGACAGAATCTATCTGAGTCACGTAAACAATTACTTCTATTTTCAGACTGGAAACCTTTATTCTGGTGCACAACATCGTCAGACACATTATTACTTGGCACATTGTATCTTGACTGGTAGCCTACTTATGTTGATTAAAAACGTGTCTGTGGGATAACACAATCGTCTGCAAGCATTGCTGCTGCAGTTTTACCTGTGCTTTTTGCTCAGCAACACAAACTGCGACACGATTGGGAACAGAACTTTTAAATTGTTCCAAAACAATTAAGTTGCACAACCCTTCAAAATCACTGACCTCGGCAGAACACCAGCGTGAAAAATGCATTTTTAAATTATGCATTTTTTAAAACTTTGCTTTTCCCTTTTCTTCCACGTTCTAAATTGCTGCCTATAAAATTCTGGGACACGTTCGTAGGCTTTTAACACTACCACTACGCACTTTTGCATAATCCTGACTATCCTCCACAGTTAAAGACGAATATGCTTCCTGTGCTTTACCTATTAATACAGTCTGAAGCATCAAAGCGCGGGCCGCGTCCGGCCAATTACATGCATCGGTAATGCGTTCAAAAAAAGAATCTGGATCTTTTTCGCAAAACTTTTGCACCAGTCGCAAATTTCCTACAACGTCAAAGCCAGAATTGCCACATCCCAAAAAAGAAGTTGACTGTGAATACACACCTACTCCAACTGCAGCACCATCTCTATCCGTTTCAAGTTCATGTTCAAAATCGAACCTAGTCTATGTTGTCTCCTGTCATATTTTCGCCACCGCTATCCCTATCCTTCGTGCAGAGACCTAATAATTCTTCCGACGGAAACGCTATAAATTCCTCTACCGTAGACATTTTTACCGTGTGCGTGAAATCTCGGCCAAAATTAACAGCACTCAATATAAAGCACAAATAGTAAACTTAAGGTGCGCCTCTCTAACTAACTACTAAAATCCCAACTATCTACATAAACTCAACCCTGGTCTTCATGCGGCTACTGATGGTGGTGCCATTATGCACAAAACCCGCTGGGAAGAAAAAGCAACCAGTAACTGGCGACTCTCCTAAACCCACGGAAGTGCCACCGAGACAACGGCTCTCCACTTTCACCACAACACTACATAAACAAGTCAGGTGAAACCCAAAGTGGTAACACCACTAAGTCTAGCAGAGAAGCACCTTATCACAAAATAAGTTTAATTTAAAACACTTACCTAGATTTTCACGCACATCGGTCAAAAATCACGTTCATGCCAATAATCACAGCATAAACTTTCTTTACAACCTATACCTGCACCACCACTACGGGCAAGTGACGTCACTTCAGCGAGACTTTTTTCACAAACATTAACCCGCAAAACGCACAAATTAATATGTAGCGCAATAACGAATCAAAAATCCCGGACAAGCCCCCATTTGTCATAACCCGGCTCAAAGATTATGATAAAAAGAAGAAAGCTGGGATTTAACCAAAGTATAACACATTTATTTAACAAACAACATGATAATTGAACACAAATGCCGGCAAACCAATAACATAAAAGAGGTGGTGCGCGAGAGAGAAACTCCCCACCCGCACACACAAACAGGGGAAAGGTAAGAAGCTTTTATAATGAGGAAAGACTCCGGGCCCAGGTGTCCTCCATTTAAATTCGGACTGCAGCCCCGCCCCCACTGAAACACAAATAAACAAAACCACACAGCAGGCAGGTATGCAGGCCGTCACACATTTAATTGTAAAACCAGAGCCCGGGTTTGCACCGGGAACTGCATATGTAATGTTGTATAGCTCTGATTTAAAATCTGCAATGCATAATGGATAAATGTTAAGACTATGGCCTGTCACGGTCTGCTTGAATATTGTAATGAACAATATTTGCACAGGATATTTTATCGAATTTTTACCAAAACAAAGTGGCTTATATTTTAAGGTTGTTATTGACAAAATACAATGTATGAGATACATTTGGATGTTTATTGTCAGTTCATGTAGTATCATACCTGTCAAGTTTTGGATTTGAAAATAAGGGAAATTTTCCGGCGCCCGCCGCGAGCAGTCCCACCACCCCAACCAAGCTCCAGTATCCCTTACATTTTAAGACAGGTGACAAGAAAGCTAAAATCACCACTTGTCAACCACTTATAAACTACAATTGGCTTTATGCACAGCTGCACTACTTCCTGAACTTCAGGCAGCTCCTTTGTTTCCTGTCTGCCATTATTGGACAAACTGATTAATCCAGGTGACAGGGTATAGTAAACTGCATAGTAAACTGTGTAGATATCTGCTGAGTGGAGTTACCATCCTACCTGTAGTGCATCCCACTGGTTCAGCACCCTCTGGATGCAGGTTAACAGACTTAGCCATCTTGTGCTGCAGTACCTGAGGAGCTTCAGGTGGTCTGAATCAGTGAAGTCTACAAACTCTTTGTAAACTTCACATCTTTTTGCACTGAGAGATAGAAAATTACTCTGTTAGTGGTTGGAATTGTGAGTGAGTGAGTGAGTGTGTGTGTGTAAAGAATATGAACTGCAGGTCTACTAGGCTACCTTGTTCATGAGTTAGCCACATGCAATGTTGTTACATTGTAACACACACAACATTAGGCGAGATAAATAGCAGGCCTATATGTATGCATTTACCTTTTATCAAAGTGGGTGTATATCCCCACCAGGATGTCTTCCACCGATACCTGGGCTGCTCTGATGCCACAGCCAGTGGCCAGCTGTACCAGGTGGCAGATGCAGCCAAGGTCCTGGATGTGGGGCTGGCTGGTCTTCAGTCTGCTGATGACCGAGTTATGTCGGCCTTTCATAACACTCGCATTATCAGAGTTAAAGGCAATCAGGTTATCCCATGGGATGCCTCTTTTTCTATTGGAAACAGGAAACAATGCCACAAAACGTCTCAGACAAAATGTAAGGTTGTAATTAAATCCAAACTACTAAACATGTCAACAACACAGTGCAGTTCCCCTTACCTTAATGCTTCACTCAGCTTTCCATACAGATTTTCTGCATTTCCTACATTGCATGTAGGCATCTCCAGGAATCTTGTAGCGACCTGCAGAGTGGCCTCATCGTAGAGCAGGGGTGTCCAAACTTTTTTTAGTGAGGGCCAAATACAGAAAAATAAACAAAGGGCCGGGCCACACACTAGAGGTGACATATTGACACATGAATACTGTGTTTTTACGACCTGGCTTGTTACTCAAGGTCTCAACATAAAAAGGAACACGAACAAACAGTTTAGGTTTTAAATAAAGAACTGTTTATTATTAAAGTCAAAATTGTCTAGGAGGTCAGTTGTGTGTGTTTGCAAAGAGTCAGGTTAATAACTGGAACTGCAAGCTCAACCCTGCCCGTGCACTGGAACGACAGGCCTGCAGGTGGCACAGGGGGTCGTGACAGTGTAGCCTATTTCTAACTCACCTATAATGTGAAGAACATTACAGTGTACACTCAGTGGGAGCAGTGATGCTGTCCTTTGGATTGAAGGATGGCTGACAAGTCAGGAGAAAGTTTGGTGGTTGAGACACGAAGGACTTCACAGAGATGGCTATCAGCCATTCTGGTTCTCAGTCTGCTTTTGTTCTGATTTAACAGAGAAAATGTTTGTTCACATATGTACGTTGAGCCGAACAGGCTCATCATTCTTTTTGCGTGGCATCTCATCAGAGGAAACTTTGCACTATCCAAACTCTGATAGAAGTCAGGGAGGGAGAGAAGCTGATGTTGACTCTTCAGAGAATCATCACATTGCATTTCAATCAGTTCTAACTGCAGACTCTCTTCTACTTCTTCTGCATCCACCAGGAAGGGGGTAGAGAACAGCTTGATTTGTTTTTCAATGACAGAAAAATCTTGGAAACGCTGGTTGAATTCTGTCACGAGAGATGCAATCACAGACACATATTTCTCCTTTTTAGCAGAAAGGTCGGCCTTTGAAAAGCAGACTTGATTTCAGACAGCGCAGGGAAGTGTGCAGCATTAAAGCTTCGTAGTTGTGTCTCAAACAGGCGGAGCTTTACACAGAAGGCTTTCATGTGCGCATACAGGTGTGGCACCAGCTGTTCTTTGCCTTGTAGGTTCTTGTTCAGTGTATTCAGATGATGAGTAAGATCAACTAAAAATGCCAGGTCAGCCAGCCACAGAGGGTCACTCAGTTCATGAAGAGGTCGGCCCTTCTCTTTCATAAACTGATCGATTTCTGATCTCAGCGAATAAAACCGCTGCAGCACGTAGCCGCGGCTCAGCCAGCGCACCTCAGAGTGGTAGAGTACATCCCCGTATTCAGCATCCACATCAGAAAGGAAAGCTTGAAATTCTCTGTGGTACAGTCCTCTAGCTCGAATTATGTTGACAGTTTTTACAACAGTGTTCATCACATCGCCCAGCTGGACAGTCTTGGCACACAGTGCTTCTTGGTGGATTATACAGTGCATCCTAACAGCCTCACCTCCGCTCACTTTTACCTTGGCGCACACCATCGATGCCATTCCTTTGCAATCGCCCGTCATGGCCGGAGCTCCATCCGTTGTTACTCCACAGAGCTTGTCCCATTTAAGCCCCATCTTTTCAACCGCCTCTGACACAGCTTCAAAAATATCTCTACCCGTCGTTGTGCCTTTTAGGCTCACCATATCAAGCAGCTCCTCCGTACAGCAAAAATTATCATCTACTCCCCGCAAAAAAATTAACAGCTGTGCGGTGTCTGTAGCATCTGTGCTCTCATCGCATGCTATCGAGTAAAAATCAAAAGCACAAGCTTTGTCTCTCAGCTGAAGTTTCAAGTTAGCTGACAAGTCCTCGATTCTCCGCACCACTGTATTTCTGGATAAGCTCACGTTGTTGAAATCCTGCACTTTCTCTGGGCACATTATTTCTGTGACTTTGATGAGGCACTGCTTTATGAAACCACCGTCTGAGAACGGTTTGCCGTGCTGGGCAATAAGTTTAGCGACTTCATAGCTTGCTGTTGTGGCGTTTTCCTGTATTTTGTTAGCACGAAAAAAAAACTGTTGTTGAGCTTGCAGGCTAGCTGCCATTTGCTTGACTTTCTGTGTTCGTTCAGCACCGGTGTACGATGTGTAGCTCTGATGTTTGGTTTCATAGTGCCGACGGATATTATAGTCTTTCACCACAGCAACATCTTCATTGCAAATCAAACAGACACACTTTCCGTTGATTTCTTTGAAAAAATATTCACTTTCCCACCGTGTTTGAAATCTTCTACACTCACTTGTTATTTTTCGTTTCTTGGGTGCTGCCATTTCTGCTGACTCGCGGTAAAAGTTTTTCTTTGCTTAATTTTGTTTAGTAGCGGTTACCTGGTAACGGTTGAGAAGCACCGTTTCCATGGCTGGCTCCATCTAGTGTTGAAACTGAGAAGTGCAACAGTGTTGAGCTCGAGGTTCTTGTGTGGGCCATATTCAATTATATTTTCAGAATTTGCTGCGGGCCAATAAAAACTGGACCGCGGGCCGCAGCGGGCCGTAGTTTGGACACCCCTGTCGTAGAGTCTAGTCAGGATGACAAATTCTTTGTCTGTTTTTCTGTTGTTTGATTCGTCACACATCAGTGAAAAGGGCTGAGATCGGCATGTTTTGGCCAACTCATCCTCTAGTTCTGCTGCTATGGCACCTGTTGAGTGTCCAGTAATTAGCTAGTAGCCTACAACATGCATGCCATGGGTTGATGCTCAATTGTTAGAATATTCAAACACATTTCAAACCCATTTTATACCGTTTTAGCAAACGTACAGTAGCCCAGCAGTAAGATAGGTAGCTAACGTTATATAGCTAACTTACCTTTGATGAGTTGAGTAGCCTTCGTTTTTCCCGTTGAGTATTTTCGTGCAATAGCAGAGTCCGGGAACATGTCAGCTACACACTTGTTGAAGTCATCATGGAAGGAGAAAGGAATGTTGTTTTTGGCACACAGCATTGCCATTTTTACCTCTGCACTTGTGACCTGGTCTGCCTCAGTGGCATTTCTCGTCACGAATGCTGACATCGCCTGGGCATGTTTTTGTGCCTCTAGCCCGCGCTTGTGCTTGGCGGATTTCTCGTGCTGGCATAACTTACATCATTCCTTCCCCCGTGTGCGATGCTAAAGTCACAGTTACAAATCTTACAAAACGCGTGACTGTCCCCCACCCTGCTCTTCTTCAGAAAAATAAATCCGTTGTCCCATTGATCGCGGTATTTACACGAGGGTTTTGGTTTTTTGGCAGGAGTGCCTTCCTTCTCTGTCCTGGCGTCCATCATCTGTCTGTTTTTTCTTCTTTTTTTCCCGCGTCGTCACTCATCAACTCATCATCTGACCTCACACACTAACCTGTAGTAGGCTACTGCAGGTGGCAGTTATCGCGAGGCTAGTGACAGAGCTCAGATTTTTTGGGGGGGACGTTTTTTTTTTTTTTAATAACGCAGGTTAAAATACGGGAGATTTACGGGAAAATACTAATACGGGAGGACGGCGGGAAAGAAGGGTAAATTACGGGACTTTCCCGGCCAAAACGGGATACTTGACAGGTATGTGTAGTATGTATATTTTACCAGATTTAGTTCAATAGGCTTCTATCGTAAATATTTTACAAAATTGTATTTCCACCTCTGTTGCAACAGTTTTGAAATGTATGAAATGACTGTACCCATATTCACAAATATGTCATTGGTGTTTGGTGATGAGTTTTTGGCTCAAGGTCTGCATTTTAAGTCACATAACTTTATAACTTGAATAACTTGGTGGTGGTGACGCTGAAGACGAGCGACCATAGTTCTTCATTTCTGGCGCTTTTATATAGGCTTAAAAATTAATCAATGTTATATTATTTTGTGAAGATTATCTTTATGGATAAGTGTAAGTTTCATGTACTATGATTGATTGAACACAGAGCTTATTTTTTTGCGATAATCCAAAAGCCTATGGAAAAATCCTATAGAGCTTGGGAAACAACGTCTCTGCGCATTGCATTCTGGGTAGTAGGTAGTCGTCGCAATGTTTTAGGTAACGCTCATCATCCATCAGGATATTAGTATTTGCGACAATAAACATGAACAATAATGTACCAAACGTCGATTAAGTGTAAGTTTCCATATCGAGGAAACTTAACAAGGAAGCAAAGTTGCGGTACTTAGAACAAATCAAGATAATCAACAAATTCGATCCGTACGAACACACAGAGTGGTCCGACGAGCTTAACGAGCTAACATAGCGCACGTAACCTTCCCTGACATATTTTCATACCTTGTTTGTGGTGTCAGTGCATACACATTTTAGCAGTTTAAAAACTATACGTTACATCTCTTGAGGCCATCCTGCTATTCACAAACGGCTGGGTGCAGGACCTTCAGATTTTCCGTGTCAACGATCAGAAAACGGTTGTTCGCACAAAGGTATGTATCTATATAACGTTACCACTCATAACTTCATTTTCATCTGCTGAACATTTTAGTCATGACATTATATCTATCTATCTATCTATCTATCTATCTATCTATCTATCTATCTATCTATCTATCTATCTATCTATCTATCTATCTATCTATCTATCTATCTATCTATCTATCTATCTATCTATCTATCTATCTATCTATTTAGTGTGAGGCCTGTTCTTATAACATGATTTGAGATATTTGTGTCATTAATTATTAATTTAGTACTTACTGTAGTATTACATATCTTAGGCTGTCTGGAAATTAAATGCACATTTAAGCAACGCAACAGCTCCATCCTGCAGGTATGTGCAGATGACATCAATTTCTGTCTCCAGGTAACTGATGGGACGTTACACTTGAAATATACCCACAATTACTACAGCCAAGTACAAACACAGATCTTTCAAAGTTTTTCTAGTTACCTTTTTTACTTATTGCATTGTTATCTGCGTTCTTGATACTTGAAGGTTACACTGCTGTTATATATATACACCTGTTGTATGTGCACCACAGTAGTACTGAACTTAGTACTTCAATAAGTGTTTTTCTATTTAATTATTTTATTACATTATTATCTGTGCTCTTGATACTTGGAGGTTGCACATCTTCTCCATCTTACACCTGTTGTATTTGCACTTCAGTAGCAGTGGACTTTTAGGTTCAGTGGTGTTTTCATTTTTAGTCTTTTCTTTAACTTATTGCCTCACATCCTGTGGTCTTGATACTTGTGTACTTACCATTTTGTGTGTTAAGACTACACTGCCCCTTTACCCGTTTTCTATGTTGTATGTGTTTATTGTAAACTTCACACATTTACCTCAGTGTTATGATGCAAAAATAAAGACATACAGTATTTATACTTTTTTGTCTTTTATTATTGTAATGTGGTGAACACTGATAATGCAGGATATGCTGTTCATGTCTAGGTAACATGTTAAATGTAAGACCGTTAAATCAATTACACATGAACCCTGAGGTGAGATATCCGGAATGTTTCCTCCACATCTTTTGCATCCAGCGGGCTGCATCCTCTTGTGAATGCAGGTATTTTCACTTCTGCACACACAGAGTTCAACACTGTCTGATGTCAAATCCGCGATCTGCCAACACCAAGTCCCTAGGTAATAGTTTATTAAACTTCTGTATGCCCGAGATGCAATGATGGTACCCAATCGCGATTACACTCTAGCATTTCATAGGCTGGTTTACCTAAAAATAAAAGATCAAATTTATTTAATTAGTTATGTAGTTATTTAGCCAGTTACTCAAATGCAGAATGCATAAGGCTTTATTGAATAATAGAACAAAAAACCAACAAAACAACACCCTGAGGGAAAACTTAGAAGCAAGGCAGACATGAGGACACGACTGATGACAAACTAGCACAGGACAGAAAGCACTGGGAGAATAAATAGAGACGCAGAGTAAAGAGGGGTGACAGGTCGAGCAACTAAACCTAAAAATGTACCATGAGATTAGTAATACAACAATAAACATTTAGATGTGATGGCGCTTGACTACAACATACAAGTTGCAAGAACACACACACACACACACACACACACACACACACACACACACACACACACACACACACACACACACACACACACACACACACACACACACACACACACACACACACACACACACACACACACACACACACACACACACACACACACACACACACACACACACACTTAAATTAACCAAATTAATCCTCAAATGTTAGCAGATTTTATAATTTAAAAACAACACTGATACAGCTACATATACTGCGTATTATTTTATAATTTTTTTTTAAAGAAATTATTTATTTTTTCTACTAATTACCAAAAGTCACAGTTCTGTCTCTAACTCAATGGCCCTGTCCCAAATGGCACCCTAAACCCTCGCGGTTTTCCTCTGAGTCCAACCTTTCGTGACGTAATGCCACTTTGACTATCGGGAAAAATTCTGCTGCGGAGCTCTCCCCAGTGCAGGCTCTGCAGAAGTACGGATTGAGGGCGCATAATGGCCACAAAGGTGGCGCTCGCGAGCACCCTTCTGAATGCTATAATGAGGAATGGGACACCCTACGGTCTCATGGACTTAAAAGACACGCGCACGCGGCAGCCATTGTAAGTCTGTAAGACCGCAAGTGCACATGAAGTGTTCTATTTGGGACAGGGCCAATGCAGGGCTCTAGACTAACTTTTTGCACTGGTTGCACTGGTGCGCCTAAGAACAAAAGTTAGGTGCACCCAAATTTGTATATAGGCAAAATTGACTAGTAAACGATTTGAAGTACAATTCTACAAGAAAGGTAACTTACTGAAAAAGTGTTGGTGCTTAAAGTGCTTCACTGAGCAGAGATTTAAACTTAAAACATCTCAAGATAAATAAAATCTAAATTAAGTGTTTTAAGGGGGTCAAACTGAACATCTCGTGGCTCAATGTATTATGGACTATCCTCCATTGCAGTCACATGCCCCTCGAATGGCCAACTCCTGTAGTTCGGCCTTCTTGATCTTTGGCCTCGGCTAAACCAGCTGGCCACACTCTCTCTAGCATCAACATCTTCCAGACTTGGTCCCTCTACACTGAGTCTTATCAGATCTTCCACTGTGTCTGAATGAAGGGATGCTCTAGTGCAGTGCTTCTCAACCCCCCCCCCCCCCCCCTTAAACCTATAAAACAATCCGGTGCCCCCATCCCACCTCAGACTACCAAATAATTTCACTAAACACATATATATATATATATATATATATATATATATATATATATATATATATAAGGTATTTACAGTTTTTATAACCAATTCTTACTATGTAAAAAATAAGTATACTTAGGCCTTTCGTGTTATGTAAGAATCATTTTTATACTCATACCTTTTCTTGAATTAATATTTTGAATTGTTTTTAGCTTTAATTTTGTTTTCAATTAAATGTTTAGTTTTGAAATGTTGTTGTATGCATTTGTCATTTTTATTTAATTTCTTTATCTTCTTAAATGTGTATATATAATATGTATAGTTTTAACTTTTAATTTTAGTTACTTTTTCTTATTTGTAAGTCGTTTTGGATAAAGGTGTCTGCTAAATGACTAAAAGTACAATAAAGTAAAGAAAAAACCTGTTCTGTTCTGTCTAATCGTCTCTCTGTACTCATACTGTATTTTAATGCAGCCAAATTCTCAATAAAACTTTTTAAAGTTAAAGTTTTAAAGTAAAAATAAAGTTTTACTTTATATATTTTACTGTTTCTGTTGCCAGTCAACGGGATAAATATTAAATAGTGACTGAAACACACCCCTTTAAGAATACATAACCAGCTCTCCCTTCCAAGAAGCTAGTCTGCACAAAAATCATAATTTATCATTTTACTGAGCCGTTGGCTGATGAAATCAAATAATACACAATATAAGACAAGACAATTCCTGTGCTGTGATTTCAGCTATATTTGCATGCAAACTTAGAGAAGCAATAATATCTCTTTAGCTCCTCTCAGACATTCACTGAACAGAGCCGATGCAGAGAACGTGCCGCGTGCGCGCTGATCTCGCGCCGCCGCGGCAGTACCAACGAAATCTCACAGAGACTCACTAAAGTTTGTCCAAGAAGTTGCTAGATTTGTCACTAGTTGTTTTTTTGAAAAAAAATAAGTCGCTATGGGGGTCTAAAAAGGCGCTAAATCTAGCGAAATTGGCAACACTGCGCGCATCTTTATTACTTACCTCTCTCTGTCTGACTGCAGCAGCACACGCATTTTCAGACGCACACACACACACATGAACAGGAATATCTGGACCACGGCCAATCAGAGGGGGGCCCGCCCTTCACTATCTCTGATTGGTTTAGACCACGATATGGGTCTAATGTATGTCTTGTTGAACAACAGAGAGACTTTCAGAGTCGCGGAGACTTGTTTAGTTTTTTTCTCGAATGGCTGGACGCACCAGTGCGACCTAGGATTTTTATTAGTCGCACCCTTGAGAAATTAGGTCGCATGTGCGACCAAATTGGTCGCACTCTAGAGCCCTGCAATGCATTCCAATTGCCCGCTATAAACTTCCTGGATTTGAGTTCTACGTGAATCACATGACGATGGAGCGTTTTGAACTTCCGTTGTTGCAATTCTTTCTTTCTATGGCTCTGGCGTGCATTCGAGACGGTGACATGTGAGCGCTGCTGACAGAGATTCTTCACTCCTATTAGTTGTTGCTCGCAAAATTTGCTGTTCATTTGTATGAAGTTAAGCAATCCTTAACTTTTGCCGCTTGACCCGCATTGCTTGACACGCCCACATTCCGTCGCCAACGGTCACTGTCACTCTTGTTGCCAGCTCTCCATCGAAAATGAATGGGATCATGTCGCTCTGTCACTATGTGTCGCTGGCGGTGTGAATGGGTCAATCAAATTCGCTCACATGAACGTTCTCTTTCTGAATTCTAGTGAATCGCTTCATCCAAGGGGCAGTCGTGGCCTAATGGATAGAGCGTTGGACTTGAAAGCCGAGGTAACCCAAGGTTGTGGGTTCGAATCCCGGCTCTGGCAGGAAGTGTCCACGACTGAGGTGAGACCCTTGGGCAAGGCACCGAACCCCCAACTGCTCCCCGGGCGCCGCAATGTCGGCTGCCCACTGCTCCACTTGGATGGGTTAAATGCAGAGAACACATTTCACTCCTCATTATACTCTGTATAATTGTGTATGTGACAAATAAAGCTCATCTGAGCTTAATTTGTATTTGTATCCGATTCTCTGCCTCTCTCTGTGTGTAGCATTGGAAAGTCTTATAGAATCTGGTAAATCGATTCGTCTAAAATGTCTTCTATATTTCCATTTATCATTCAAAAACTTTTGTTTTAAACTCTCACTCTCTCACGTTACCGAGTGCTGTGAGTGTATGCATGGTGAGTGAGTGACTTCTGTCCTTTTTCGTATTTGTGTTGCTTAGTGTTACTTTTGGTGTAGTTTTGGGCCTTGTGCTACCATTTTTTTAACCGGAAGAAGCACGAAGGCCCCGGCTGCTCGGGTTTTGTCTACACTGACACGGCACCATAGTTAAGGTGGTGTTGGCACCATAGTTAAGGCAGCAAGTATAGAGGAGATTTGCCTAGCGATTGGTGAAGTTGTAGGACATGGATGTATTTTATCAGCATCAAGGATGAATAGCCCTACAGTGATTTTTTTGAGTAGCATAGAAAAGGTGAATGAAGTAGATGAGAGGGTAACCCCAGAGTGCACCCTGGACGATCGGGCGGGGCAACACATTAAGTGGGGACAACACGAGTCGCTCCGCCCTTCCCCAATTTCATTGGTTTATAATACAGCAGAGCTTATTGGCGTAGACGGTTGTGCATGAGCATTCTTTGTTTTTACGAATGATCTACGCTGTTTTGCTGTACTACAGAAATCCGAAGTGCTAACAACAGTGATTTTAGTTAGAATCAATTAGCAAATGTGTTTTTTTTTGTTTTTTTACTTATGACGAATTAGTTAGATTAAAGGATTAGTTCACTTTCAAATTAAAATGTACTGATAATTTACTCCCATGGCATCCAAGATGTTTATGTATTTCTTTCTTCAGTCGATCGGTCAAGTCGATCGGTCATTTAAAAAAATTAAATAAATGTATATGCTTTATAAACCCAAATGCTTGCCCGTTCTGCGATGCGCATCCCAGACTTTACGTAACAACATTGAAAAGGTAAAACAACGATGTTGGACGATTTTGAACTTGGAGGAGACGAGGAGATGGAACCTACGTTCAACATCATTACGTATTACGTGAAGTCTGGGACGCGCATTGCAGAAAAGGCGAGCATTTGTGTGTTTATAAAGCAGATAAATATTTTTTTTTGTTTTTAAATGACCGATCGTTTTTGTTAGATAAGACCCTTATTCATCGTCTGGTATTGTTTATAGCCCTTTGAAGCTGCACTGAAACTGTCATTTTGATCTTCAACCGTTTGGAGTCCATTGGAGCTAACTATATGGATACAAATCCTGGAATGTTTTCATCAACAACCTTCATTTCTTTTCAACTGAAGAAAGAAATACATAAACATCTTGGATGACATGGGGGTGAGTAAATTATAAGGAAATTTTTATTTGAAAGTGAACTAATCCTTTAAGTTTCAATCAAACGCTTGGTGGCAGCATCTCCGAGTACTTCGGACTCACGAATCAAGTCTGGGGAGCAAATTCTTAATTGGTTGCCATGTTCAGTAGCCTGACTACGTCAAACTTCGTACTTCCGCTCAATTTCAGTTCGCTTCTGTACTCAGTCTGATATAGCAAACCAGCTCCCAGATTATCTCCGGCTCCGCACCAGCCATCCAACCAACGAACAGAGGGCAAGAGGTGTGACGTAGACGCTAAGCGCCGAATTTAAGATTGTAGTTTAGGATTAGGGAAATCTAAAACGACAGTGGACATGGAGACACGGGAGGGATGCTATTCGCTCTGTTGTGGAGAATATTCCCGTCATTTGCCAACTGAAGCCTGAACAAGAAGAGTGTTTGGTTCACATTTTGAATTGAGGTGATGTTGTGGCCCTACTCCCGACAGGTTTTGGGAAAAGTTTTATTTATTAACTGTTACCGATCGTCAGCAAGAAACAGGTCAGTGTCTCCTTTCTTTTCCAGTCCTTGAAAATTGCCATGTCATGCTGTAATCTTGCAATTAAGTTGCAGTATTTCCAAAAGACTCGAAATGAACGAAGAGCTGTGTTTAACAGAACTAATCTTAACTTTGACAGTAGGCTGCAAATATTTTCTTGTTTGTCTCTATTGTCAAATATTAGTTTAGATGCACTAATTGTGCCGTGGATGCGTAGATTTACTTCACACAATCTGCAAAAGTTGTTCACAGCCATCTTCACTCTGGTATTTCGCTCGATCACTGAAGAAATGACACTTTGCTACAATGTAAATCAGTGAGTGGGCAGCTTGTATAACAGTGTAAATTTGCTGTCCCCTCAAAATAACTCAACACACAGCCATTAATGTCTAAACCGCAGGCCAGAAAAGTGAGTACACCCCTAAGTCAAAATGTCCAAATTGGGCCCAATCAGCTATTTTCTCTCCCGGTGTCATGTGACTCATTAGTGTTACAAGGTCTCGGGTGTGAATGGGGAGCAGGTGTGTTAAATTTGGTGTTATCGCCTCTCACTCTCTCATACTGGTGACTGAAAGTTCAACATGGCACCTCATGGCAAAGAACTCAATGAGGATCTGAAAAAAGGTATTGTTGCTCTACATAAAGATGGCGTAGGCAATAAGAAGATTGCCAAGACCCTGAAACTGAGCTGCAGCATGGAGGCCAAGACCATGTAGCGGTTTAACAGGACAGGTTCCACTCAGAATAGGCCTCCCCATGGTTGACCAAAGAAGTTGAGTGAAGGTGCTCAGCGTCATATACAGAGGTTGTGTTTGGGAAAAAGACGAATGAGTGCTGCCAGCAGTGCTGCAGAAGTTGAAGGGGTGGGGGGTCAGCCTGTCAGTGCTCAGACCATATGCCGTACACTGCATCAAATTGGTCTGCATGGCTGTCATCCCAGATGGAAGCCTCTTCTAAAGATGATGCTAAAGAAAGCCCACAAACAGTTTGCTGAAGACAAGCAGACTAAGTATATGGATTACTGGAACCATGTCCTGTGGTCTGATGAGACCAAGATAAACTTATTTGGTTCAAAAGCGGCCACTAAACTGAGACTGCCCTACTCTCGGTTGCTGAGGCCCTGAGACTGGCAAGAGCAGCTTCCAAATCCTCAGTACTCATCTTGCTGGATCTGTCTGCTGCTTTTGACACAGTTAACCTCAAGATCCTTCTGTCCACCCTCAGAAATATGGGCATCTCAGGAACTGCGCTCCTGTGGTTCGGGTCTTACCTCTCAGATAGGTCCTTCAGGGTGTCTTGGAGGGGTGAGGTTTCTAAGTCACAACTTCTTGCTACTTGGGTTCCTCAAGGCTAAGTAATTGGACCACTTATCTTCTCCATCTACATGTCGTCATTAGGATCGGTCATTCAGAAGCATGGTTTTTCTTATCACTTCTATGCTGATGACACTCAACTCTACTTCTCTTTTCAACCAGATGATCCGACGGTAGCTGCTCGCATTGCAGCCTGTCTGAGTGACATTTCTAGCTGTATGAAGGACCATCACCTTCAGCTCAACCTTGCTGAAACAGAACAGCTCGTGGTCTCAGCCAACCCATCACTTCAGCCAACCCATGTAATGTCTCTATACAGCTGTATTTGTCAACCATAACTCCTTCCAGGACAGCCAGGAACCTCGGAGTTGTGATCGATGATCAGCAAAGCTTCACAGACCACATTGCTACTATGGCCCAGTTCTGCAGATTCGCCTTATACAACATTAGGAAGATTAGACTCTTCCTGTCAGAGCAAGCCGCTCATCTCCTTGTCCAAGCTCTTGTTCTCTCCAGACTGGACTATTGTAATGCTCTCTTGGCGGGCCTTCCCACATGTACTATCAAGCCTCTGCAACTGATCCAGAATGCAGCAGCTAGAGTGGTCTTTAATGAGCCGAAAAAAGCTCACGTTACCCCTCTCTTCATCAGGTTACACTGGCTACCCATAGCCGCTCATATCAAATTCAAGGTACTGATATGATACAAGACAACAACTGGCGCTGCACCAATATATCTAAACTTGCTAGTGCAAACTTATGCACCCTCCAGAAGCTTGTATTCTGCAAGTGAACGACGCCTTGTGGTGCCATCCCAAAGAGGTACCAAATCACTCTCACAGACCATTTCCTGGCCTGTGCCCAGCTGGTGGAATGACCTCCCGATCTCAATTCAAGCAGCGATTCAAGAGTCTTTATCCATTTAAAAAAAACAACTAAAGACACATATTTTTCACCAGCACCTGACCAACTAATACTAACATTTGCCTATTCTATTCTATTCTATTCTATTCTATTCTATTCTATTCTATTCTTACAAAAAAAAACTATTTATACTGTGCTAGACTAACTGAGACTTCTCATGACACTTGTATACTGTTGCTCTCTAAATGGTCTGATTGCTTCTATTAATCTCCTCATTTGTATGTCGTTTTAGATAAAAGCATCTGCTAAACGATTAAATGTAAATGATCAGATGATGTCAAGCGTGTGTGGCAGCAACCAGGTGACGAGTACAAAGACAAGTGTGTCTTGCCTACAGTCAAGCATGGTGGTGGAAGTGTCATGGTCTGGGGCTGCATGAGGGAACCATGAATGCCAACATGTACTGTGACATACTGAAGCAGAGCATGATCCCCTCCATTCGGAGACTGGGCCGCAGGGCAGTATTCCAACATGATAACGACCACTGCCTTGCTAAAGAAGCTGAGGGTAAAGTTGATGGACTGGCCAAGCATGCCTCCAGGCCTAAACCCTATTGAGCATCTGTGGGGCATCCTCAAGCAGAAGGTGGAGGAGCACAAGGTCTCTAACATCCACCAGCTGTGTGATGTCGTCATGGAGAAGTGGAAGAGGAATCCAGTGGCAAACTGTGAAGCTCTGGTGAACTCCATCCCCAAGAGGGTTAAGGCATTGGCGGAAAATAATGGTGGCCACACAAAATATTGACACTTTGGGCCCAATTTGGACATTTTCACTTAGGGGTGTACTCACTTTTATGGCCAGCGTTTAGACATGAATGGCTGTGTGTTGAGTTATTTTGAGGGGACAGCAAATTTACGCTGTTATACAAGCTGTACACTCACTACATTACATTGTAGCAAAGTGTAATTTCTTCAAAGTTGTCACATGAAAAAATATAATAAAATATTTACAAAAATGTGAGAGGTGTATTAACTTCTGTGAGATTGTGTATATATATATATATATGTGTTTTTTGTTTGTTTTTTGCATATAGGCCTATTTTAATTGTTTTTGTTTACTAACACAGTTATTAAATCTGACCTACAGCAAATATTATCATCAATGTGCTTTAGTGTGTATTTATGCAATAAATGTAAAAAAAACCTAAATTTTTATTTATACTTTTATATATAGTTTATATGCACAAATTATATTACTGGTTTTGTGGCCCAATCCTTTAAAAATAACCAAGAATCACTGTAGTATATTAGGCCTACTGATTTTAGATTTTTAGTATTTATTATAGTCTTTAATAAATAAAAAAATATTAATTACAGAGAAGGTCTCTTTTACTCATTAAAAGTGCTCACGTACCTATTGCACAGATTTACAGGTCTGTCTGAGTGGTTTAATATTCGATAGTTATGCAGGACTTTATGGCTACTATGATCGAGTGTTAATAACTGAATCTAAATTCATCCCGTACACAGATTAGAACACGCACACACAAAGAGGGTATGGATACATAAATCATTGGATTTTTTATATCTGACGTCACAGACTTATAGTAAAATAAGATAGGAACCTTTTAAAATGGTAAGAGAAACAATATAGGCTCAAATATTTTATTAAGATATAAACAAGGAAACATTGAGCTTGTCATGAAAACATTTTATTAGCACTTTATAACCTACAAGTTTGTGACTTATTGAGCAACGTAGGCTATAACTCATCTCTTTAAACAACAACAAAAATCGGTTGTGCTTTAAACGTAAAATCAGCCGCTTATGTTCGTGTTCATCCATCTCTAAAATACAGTAAATTATCATCATTTGCATATAAAATCCCAATTTAATGCTCATCCGCGGCCTGCTGATCCTCAAGGAAATATGAATGAAGCGCTTTTCAGCCTAAAGAACCCAGAGGTGCTGTCATTAAGAGTTTGTTTGTAAACAATGACTTAATCTGACTAAAAGTACCATGGTTACTAAACAGATAATAATTAAGTTAGGCCTATGATTTAGAGTTAGCACATAATAGTTCTGTAATATGGCCAAATCAATTACAAAATCATACACAAATGAATGCGCATGCTCGGGTCTACACCAATAAGATTTGCCATGTTTATAAACCAATGGAATTGGGGGTGTCGCTCTGCCCCAATGTGTCACCCCAAGCAATCATCCAGATTGCATGTGGAGTATCTAATGGAGTATAGGCTCATGTGTGGGAGAGTTCATTGTCTTGTCTAATTATAAGTTAATTGTGTTGGGGTTGTAAGCCCCTGGGGCCCCTAATATATCTGAGGGATTGAAAGTGTGAGTGGGGGATTTCTAGTTGTGGGTGTGTGTGTGTGCGGTTATGTGTGATGTGCGCGCGTGCGGGAACTTCCCATGTTAGTCTTATAAATACCTTGGTCTGTTGTATGTTAAGGTGTACTGAGTTGACGGTAAAGAGGGGCAATTGTGTGGATTGATTAGTTGCAGGGTATCAATTGTCTCCTGATAGGGAGAAATTGTAGGGGTTAATGGTATAATTAATTGTAAACTGATTGTGATTTTAGGAGGCCTTACTGAATGGTGGAAATGAAGGAAGTATGTATTGAGTATGGTGATGTGTGGTCCCTTATAGATGAAAGGAAATCTGTGTATATATGTGGGGGTTTATATGTCCATTTTTAAGAGAAGTTGTTGTGAGGATTTCTGACTAAGGAAGGGTGGATTTTATATTCTTCTAAGTGGGATGGTTTAGGAAGTGTTGGTAAGGGGGGTCTGGGAGGTTTGTAGAAATCAAATCTTTATTTTGATTTTTGAGTAGGGTTTGATTGTAATAAGTAAAGGGAAAGTTGAATTTTATGGGGAATCATGTATATAAGGGTGTGAGTTATTGGAGTCTTTGGGGGTTTTTGGTGGTTTGATTGGAATTATTAGAGTTTGAATTGGGTTTGATCATCAGGTTTTAAAATTTCAACAAAGAAAGAAAGGGGTGGTGGCTTTATATTAATGGGAAATTGATAGGTGTTTTTTTTTTTTAAGGGAATGTGTTTTTTTTTAAATTTTTGATTGGATGAAAGAATGAGTTGATAGAAGGAGAGTGAATGGTCCCTGTTATGCAGAAAGGGGTATTTTGAGGTGAATGGGGTGGGGGTTAGTTGGGTTCTGGTTTGCAGTGATTGTGGGGATTTATGTGTAATAGAATTTTGTGGAGGAATAGAGGATGAGGGAAGGGTGAGGGTGTCCGGGTTTTGAAATGTTATTGATGGGTTTAGCGCGAAAGTCTGGGAGGCAGTAAAGGGGTAAGGCATTGGGAGGTAGGATTAATTGGGGGGATTGAATTTTTGGTATTTGGAATGGATTGGAGGACGGGACATGACAAGGGGTTTTATGATGGAACAGAAAAGTACTTGATAACATCAGAAGTCGTCATTGTACCTTAGACTCTATTACAATATAAATAAAATAAATTCAGCACTGCCTCATGTTTTTTGTATTGATTAATTTTGCAAAAATGTTAGTTATGGAACGTATGCATATTATGTGTGTCAATATTATATCAAACAGCGTGCCTTTTTCTGTTTGTTGTTAATATTTTAAGCAACAATTGTAATAGGAAGGTAGACCGACTGCCTTTTATTTTTCTTTTAAAATAATTGGGTGTTATACATTAAATAATCTGGTAAAATTGTATAATTGATTTATGGGTTGGTAAAGATATTAGGGATTGTTTGTTTGGTGGTTTTTGAGAGGGTGTGGGAGTTTTGTGGCTGTTTTTGTAAATATTTGTCTTTTATTTGTGTATAATTGGGGGCGGGTATTTGGCGGGTTGTTTGATATGTGGTAAAGATTGTTTTGTTGTTTTTTGTATTTGGGGATATCATTGCGCTCTCGCTCTCTCTCACAGAAAATCTTTGTTCGGTTCATGTGAACAGATTTATTTAAAACAAACAAAAGATTAACCATGTATAATGTTTTCCCCACCATGTTTTTGACTTGATTATGTAAATAGTGTGTGTTTAATATTTAATTTAAATGTGACTGTTCTAAGTTTGATACTGATACTTTTATTTTATTAAATACCTTTTCTGTTTTTGTGTCTATTTTCTATACAGGTTAGGTGCGGATAGAGCTCCACACAGGAGTCACATTAAAACAGGATTCTTTTCACTACTTACATTAGTGTTCTTATTGACTGCCATTGTTTACATCTCTGAATTCCTCTCAAGACTACTGCGCTCCCTGACACCTTGTATAAAAAAGTGCTAAATCATATACGCTCCTATTATGTAGTGACTGAGTACTCGTCTGCCAGTGGAAATCAAACAATATTTTTAACACCCAAAAGTGTCCAGCAGAGTCCTACACAAACCACAGACATTTCAGTGCATCATCATGTGGCTCATCCAAGCAACTACCATTTCATCCTGGATGAACCTGATAAATTTAAGCAGGATCCGTTCCTGGTCTTGATGGTCCCTGTGGCCCCCCATCAGCTGGAGGCTCGTAACGCCATCCGGAGCACATGGGGGAACGAGAGCTCAGTGCAGGGAAAAGCAGTGCTGACTCTGTTCTTGGTGGGTTTGACTGGAGGAGCTGAAGCTCAACAGCAGCTGGAGGAAGAGAGTCGACAACACAGAGATTTACTGCAGAGCAACTTTGTGGACTCCTACTTCAATCTGACCATAAAGACGATGGTGATCATGGACTGGTTGGCCACTCGTTGCCTCAAGCAGCTTATGCTATGAAGGTTGATTCTGACATGTACATAAATGTGGATAATTTGATAACCTTCCTATTGTCACCCAACACACCCAGACAGAACTACATCACAGGTCATTTGATGTGGGACCGGTCTGTTGTTAGAAATAAAAACTCTAAATGGTACGTCTCAGAGGAGCTGTACCCCGAACCAAAATACCCCACGTACCTGCTTGGAATGGGATACGTTTTCTCCAATGACCTGCCAGAGAAAATAGTTGAGGCTTCCAAGAAAGTAAAGGCCTTTAACATAGAAGACGCATATGTGGGCGCTTGTCTGAAACAGTTGGGCATTGCACCCTCATCTCCCCCAGACCCTTCACTGTTTAGAGTCTATATGGGGCAATATAACCGAGATAATTTTCTCAGAGTTATTACGACAATCCTGGGATCCCCACAGCAGCTAATAGACATTTGGAAGGATGTAAAACAAATCAAATTGGAATAGATTAGTTGGTTGCCTTAATTTTATTTATAAAAGACTGTTAGAAAATGGCAGACACAATCAGTGAACTAAAGACAAAACATTTAAATGCTATTTGTTTGAATATAGCTCATACAGTAAATATTTATTTATAAATATATATTTTTTTCTTTTTTTTTTCCTGTACATTATTTATATGTATTTATATGTGACCCTGGAGCACAAAACCAGTCATAAGTTGCACGGGTATATTTGCAGCAATAGCCAAAAATACAGTGTATGGGTCAAAGTTATCGATTTTTCTTTTATGGCAAAAATTATTTGGATGTTAAGTAATGATCATATTCCATGAAGATATTTTGTAAATTATCAAAACTTAATTTTTGATAAGTAATATGCATTGCTAAGGATTTCATTTGGTCAACTTTAAAGGCAATTTTCTCAAGATATTTTTGCACCCTCAGATTCTAGATTTTCAAATAGTTGTATCTCAGCCAGATATGATCCTATACTAACAAATCATACATCAATGGAAAGCTTATTTATCTCAATTTCAAAATATTTACCCTTATGACTGTTTTTTTATCCAGCTTTTTTTTGGTCATATATTTAATTATATACATATCATTGTTATACAGAATAATGCACTTATACTGTCATTATGCATGATTACATTTAGAATTTATGACACAAAATTACATTATTTTGTAAAATGTTTTTGTTGCCTTTTTTGTGGTATATCTGTGAATATGACCATAAATATTGAAGATTGGTAACCAGCTTATGTACACAGGATTTCTTTGCAACTGAATCTTAATTTTGTGGTTTTCTTTTTATGTCAAATTAATGTATATAATAACATAAAAAAAAAAAAAATGTATTCATTTAAAAATAAACCATTTAGGACCGCCTGCCTGTCCACAAATCTACAGAGACTGATTTGAAATAAAAAAGTGAATTTTATTTAATTGTTGTTGTTTTCAGTTCTGTCCGACTCAAGTGTTGACAAGGTCACATTGGCACATAATCTTGTATATTGCATGTCATTCAAATAATGTTGGTAAGGAGAGGTGGCAGTTTCCAGACTATTATAATGCCACAGATCTTCAAGACATTTAGACATTATATTCAGAACCATATTAGCTGTTATCTTAATAAGAATCAGAATGATCTTTATTCCCAGGTATGTTTACAAATACGAGGAATTTGTTTTTGTGACAGAAGCTACCGCAGTGCAACAGAATGACAGTGACAGAACAAAAACACAGAAAATAAAAAGAAGAATTCAAAAGAATACAAATTGATAATTGTATGTACAGGTATATAACAATGGACAGTTTTGTACGTACAGGTATATTATGTGCAATTGAAGTGTAGACTAAGTATGTGTGCTATATAAATAATTGTATAAATAGTGTGTGTACCATAATTATTGTCAAGTGTTCGTGAGATGGATTGCTTGAGGGAAGAAACTGTTCCTGTAGCGTCGACCAGATGGTAACAGTTCAAAGAGGGAGTGTGCTGGATGTGAGGGGTCCAGAGTGATTTTTCCAGCCCTTTTTCTCACTCTGGATAAGTATAGTTATTGGAGAGTGGGGAGGGGTGTACTAATGATTCGCTCAGCAGTCCGGACTACCCTCTGTAACTTCTGTGGTCAGATTTGGTAATTGAACTGAACCAAACAGTTATTGATGAGCAGAGGACAGATTTAATGATGGCAGAGTAGAACTGTATCAGCAGCTCCTGTGGCAGGTTGAACTTCCTCAGCTGGCGAAGGAAGTACAGCCTCTGCTGGGGCTTTTTTACAATGGACTCAATGTGATTGTCCCACTTCAGGTCCTGGGAGAGGGTGGTGTCTAGGAACCTGAATGACTCCACTGCAGTCACAGTGCTGTTCATGATGGTGAGTTGGGGGAGAGCAGGGGGTTTCTCCTGAAGTCCATGATTATCTCCATATTTTTGAGCATGTTAAGCTCCAGGTTGTTAAGATTGCACCAGACAGCCAGCTTCTTAACCTCCTGTCTGTAAGCAGACTCGTCACCGTCCTGGATGAGGCCGATCAGTGTGGTGTTGTCTGCAAACTTCAGGAGCTTGACAGAGGGGTTTTCTTGATAGATGTGCAGTCGTTGGTGTAGAGGGAGAAGAGCAGTGGGGACAGAACGCAGCTCCGAGGAGCTCCAGTGCTGATCGTGTGGGTGCTGGATGATAATTTTCACAGCTTCACTAGCTGCTGCCAAGGCCAAGCTGAAGTCCACAAACAGGATCCTCACATAAGTAGCTGGTCTGTCTAGATGTTGCAGAACATAATGCAGTCCTATGTTGACTGCATCGTCCACAGACCTGTTTGTTCTGTAGGCAAACTGAAGAGGATCCAGCGAGGGTCCAGTGATGTTCTTCAGGTGGGCCAGCACCAGATGCTTATTAAGATGCTTATTCCTATTTTTTTTTGTTCCAGCTGGCATCAGAAACATAACTGAAAACACTTGCAGATGGAGAAGGACGATTAAAAGATGGGTGGTAACATGACCCTTTTGAGTAACAAAATGTTTCTGGAACTTTGCCAGCTCACTGTGAGACTCCATAGCCTCACCAGTATGGAGTCAATTTAATGCCACATATATATGTAAAAGAATAAAGTTTTGCAAAAGAAAAATAAAGTATTGAGAGAAAAAATTAAGAAATAAGTGCTGAACAAAAAAAGACATAGAACACAGGACAACCCAGAGATTCATGCCATAAACTCAAAGTGAATTAAAAGCCAAAGAAAATACATAGGTTTTAAGAGATGATTTTAAAACCGATCTGATATAGGCTGGAAGGCTGTTTCACAGCCTAGGGCCAGCAAATGCAAAGGCTCTATCCCCTCTATGCTTTAATCTGATCTGGGGACAGAGAGAAGTCTTTGATCACCAGACCTCAGATTTCGAGTAGGATTGTATGGGTAAAGTTGATCAGATAGATAGCTCAGTGCCAGATTATTTAAAGATTTAAAAACATAGAGAAGAATTTTGAACTCAATTGTATGATGCACAAGTAACCAATGTAATGATTTCAGAATTGGAGTAACATGATCAAATTTACGTTTTCCTTTAAGGAATTTAGCGGTGGCGTTTTTTACTAATTGGAGACGAGCGATGGAAGATTTTGAAATGCAGAGATAGAGAGAGTTGCAGTAATCCAAGCGAGTTGTAATGAGCGCATGGATAGCAATCTCTAAAGTTTTCACATAGAAGAAATATTTAATTTTGAAGAAAAGGCGAATCTGAAAAAAAAACAGGTACTAATAACCACATTTATTTCTTTATCAAATTTAAGACTGATCCCAGAAAACACCTAGGTTCTTAATACAGGAAGAAGTAAAAGGAGCAAGATTGTACAGATCAATACTGGAGCAAGATATTAAAGATCAATACTTCTGCTTCCTGAATTTTCACTAGGGCCAAAGATTATAACCTTTGATTCATTCAGAAATAAACAAATTGAGAGAACCATGTTTTCACTTCATACAGGCATGTAAAAAGATGTTTATTTCGTTTCAGAGCGAGGTCAATTTGGGCATCATCTGCATAGCAGTAAAATTATACACCATGCTTTCTGAAAATAAAATACAAAGTAAATACAAAGAAAAAAGAATGGGGGAAAGAATAGAACCCTGCTGCACTCCACAGGAAAGTTTAGCTGTAAGAACTATTACCCAATCTGACAGAGAAACTTCTATTTGTTAAATATGATTTGAACCAGCTAAGAAGAGTTCCCTGGATGCCCACAAAATATTCTAGTTGAGATAAAATAGTTTTATGATCAACTGTATCAAAAGCCGAGGTTAAGTCTGACAGAATTCGAATAACAGAGTCACCAGAGTCACTCGCCAACAAAGTATCATTGAGGACCCGTAATAATGCAGACTCTGTGCTATGCGGAGGCTTAAAACCAGACTGGAAGGTTTCAGAAATAAACTGACCAAAATTATAAACGCAACACATTTTTCACGAGCTGAACTCAAAGATCTAAGACTTTTTCTATGTACACAAAAGGCCTATTTCTCTCAAATATTGTTCACAAATCTGTCTAAATCTGTGAGCACTTCTCCTTTTCCGAGATAATCCATCCACCTTATAGGTGTGGCATATAAAGATGCTGATTAGACAGCATGATTATTACACAGGTGTGCTTTAGGCTGGCCACATTAAAAGGCCACTGTCCGGGGGGGGGGGTCTCCGGGTGGTCCTCCCGTAATGGTGTGACCACCATTTGCCTCACGCAGTGCAACACATCTCCTTCACATAGAGTTGATCAGGTTGTTAATTGTGGTCTGTGGAATGTTGGTCCACTCCTCTTCAATGGCTGTGCAAAGTTGGTGGATATTGGCAGGAACTGGAACATGCTGTCGTATACGCCGATCCCAAGCATGCTCAAAACATGCTCATCCCAAACATGCTCAATGGGTGATATGTCCGGTTAGTATGCTGGCCATGCAAGAACTGGGATGCTTTCAGCTTCCAGGAATTGTGTACAGATCCTGGCAACATGGGGCCGTGCAATATCATGCTGCAACATGAGGTGATGTTGTGGATGAATGGCACAACAATCGGCCTCAGGATCTCGTCACGGTATCTCTGTGCATTCAAAATGCCATCAATCAAATGCACTTGTGTTCGTTGTTCATAACATACGCCTGCCCATACCATAACCCCACTGCCACCATGGGCCACTCGATCCACAACGTTGACATGAGCAAACTGCTCACCAACACGACACCATACACGCTGTCTGCTATCTGCCCTGTACAGTGAAAACCGGTATTCATCCGTGAAGAGAACACCTCTCCAAAGTGCCAGACACCATCGAATGTGAGCATTTGCCCACTCAAGTCAACGACAAACTGCATTCAGGTCGAGACCCTGATGAGGACGACGAGCATGCAGATGAGCTTCCCTGAGATGGTTTCTGACAGTTTGTGCAGAAATTATTTGGTTATGCAAACCGATTGTTGCAGCAGCCAACTGCCATGTACTGCCAAATTCTCTGAAACGCCTTTGGAGACAGTTTATGGTAGAGAAATGAACATCCAATTCACAGGCAACATCTCTGGTGGACATTCCTGCAGTCAGCATGCCAATTGCACGCTCCCTCAAAACTGCAACATCAGTGGCATTGTGCTCTGTGATATAACTGCACATTTAAGAGTGGCCTTTTATTGTGGCCAGCCTAAGGCATACCTGTGCAATAATCATGCTGTCTAATTAGTATCTTGATATGCCACAGCTGTGAGGTGGATGGATTATCTCGGCAAAGGAGAAGCGCTCACTAACAAAGATTTAGACAGATTTGTGAACAATATTTGAGCGAAATAAGGCCTTTTCTGTACATAGAAAATGTCTTAGATCTTTGAGTTCAGCTCATGAAAAATGGGGGCAAAAACAAAAGTGTTGTGTTTATTATTTTGGTCAGTGTATGATTTGCAGTAAGGAAAGACTGTAGCTGAATAAATACAGTTTTCGCAAGTGCTTTGTAATAAACGGAAGATTTGAGATGGGTCAAAAATGATTACAATTAATAGCATCAAGAGAAGGTTTCTTAAGAAGAGGTGTCACAGTAGCTTCTTTGAGGCTATCAGGTATAGTCCCTGAAACTAGACATTTATTCAGAAACGACACCCAACTAGGTCCAACCGAGTCAAACATTTTTTTTAAATACGCGAAGAGAGAACATCATGAGAGCAAAAATTTGATGTTTTTATTTCTTTTATTATTCTTATAGCTTTTATTTCACTAACATTAAACTGTGTTGTTTTGTTTTAATTAAATGCGATTACTATTAACGTTGTTTGCCAAAGTTTAAGAAGTTAGAGCTCAGTTTAAGCGGTGGTTTTATTAGGTATAGGCCTACTCATGCATACAGCATAATATAGACAAAATCAGCCTGTCCTTCACTAGATAATAATTGATGGGGTACATTAGTTTGTTACTAGGATGACCAGATGGTAAGTTGATAATGTCATTGTTAAAATGACATAAATTGAAAGTGATTTATGCAAAACTACAATGACAACATTATCAACTTACCATGCAATACAAGATACCTGTCACGGTGCACACACGAGGAGGATACAGGAACACGCAGACGAGGACATAACTCAAATGATAATATTTAATAAGGACATCAAGGCAGGACATGACAGGACAAGGCAGGACTCAGACAGGATACACCGGGAATAACAAGTAGACCAGACGAAATCAAACTCAAAAGACAGGACTAATATACACAGGGTAATTAACACATAACGAGACAAACACAGCTGGACGAGAATTAACTGATAATCACATTAAACAAGGACAGGAAACAAACCAAATATGGACACACACTGACAATACCTAGAAGGGTGGCAAGAATATTTCAAGGCAGAAAATGGCAAATCAGCTAAAACCAGGAAATTATTGCATTTTTTTAAAGAAAATTAACGGGACACAGAGACGTCTGGTCACCCTAGTAACAAGCTAATGTACCCCATAATTGATTATCTAGTGAAGGACAGGCTGATTTTGTCTACATTATGTTGTATGCATGAGTAGGCCCATTCCTAATAAAACCACCAATCTCTAAAAACTGATCTCTAACTTCTTAAACTTTGGCAAATTACGTTAATAGTAATTGTATTTAGTTAACAAAACAATGTATATTTTCATGTTAAGTGAAATAAAAGGAAACAATCAACTTTACATACCTGGAATCCACCCGCAGGCCTCCGCTCTGCCATGCTGACTTTCGAACCTGTTGGGATCTACATCTCCAGCTAATGACATGGCTTCAAGGGTGTGTGTGTGTGGTGTGCCCCACATCAAAACAGTACCATGAAGTGAAACACTCAGAAAAGGGAAGTGCAAAGGGAAAACAGTATCGCGAGCTCATGCTTGAATGAAACGCAAAATAAATGGAGCGTTGCAAATGAATTAGTAGGTGTGAGCATGGAAAATATGTCTTGTAGAGATAGAATCAAAGTTCATAAGCTTCTTTTACAACTGTCATTGATGAATTATATCTTAATTTTTGCAATTATATCTGTTTGCAAAACAAAAAAAAATTCTCTCAATACTTTATTTTTATTTTGCAATATTTATTTTTCTTTGCAAAAGGTATTTTTGTTTTTACCTCAATACTTTAATTTTCTTTTGCAATATTAAATTTTTATTTTGCAAAATTTAATTTTCTTTAGCTTTTTCTATGTGTGGCATTAAATTGACTCCATACACCAGGTGTTTTTAAAGGATCCAATAGGTCAGAAGAAAGGACAAGGAGGAACTCAGATACTATGACTTTCAGATATGTACAGTCTCGCTGTTACAAGACAAGATGAGGTATGTTTAAACGTTTCATATTTCATTTGATTTGGTGTTTTGCAATGGCTTCTTAGAGTAAATTATACCCTCTTAAGAAAATGGTTCTAAACTGTACCAAATTAGGATTCTTTGGCTCGTAACAATAGCAGAAACCTTTTTGGTGCTAAATGGAACCATTTTTTTATGCTATTTTTAATGTGGGTGTTATGTAGGACCTTAATGGTGTTATAAATAACCTTTTAAAATAATATATTTTAATGAAATTAGTATGTTAGTAATTATTTATATGAGCATTATCATATTAGGTAGCCTAACCTTTCTCTAACAACTATTATTAGATGAATACATTAATAAATGAAAACTAAGAACATGACTAAATACATTAAATATAACCAAAAATAGAAATAAATGTAATGAAGGCCACATTCCAGTGACATATCTACACAATCCTCTGTCGTATCCATTAATATGTATATTTTGGTGTAATTGAATGGCATTTCTACTCATGATTTCATTATGTTGTTGTGGGATGTGACACCATCTGAAATACACAACTGAGTTTAGAGTTACAAGGTGTCACTTCCATTTGATTATGTAAAAACAATTATGCTTATGAAGGCCAAAAGAAGCAAAAATAAATTCAATGTCTCTGTTACTTTGTAGAGAATAGGAACAAAGTATCCTTAACAGAGCTGCTTACACTTAAACATACCTTTTACATAAAAAGAGAAAAATACTTGATTAGTTGGAAATCAGTTGCAATTTGAAGATTTTAAGAATGTACCTATTGATAGTGTGTTGATTGCGTAGTTTGATGGTTGAGCACTAGCAAATCAATACTTAAGGTGGCTTTAGCAGTTACACATTTGAAATATAAAAAGGCGGGAAAGAACCCTAAAGTCAACACAAATTTTGGCGCTTTTCCACTGCGTGGTACTCTGTTCGGCACGGCTCGTTATGGCACAGCACGGCTCGGTTTGCGTTTCCACTGTAGTTTAGTACCGCTTTAGAGTGGGCGGGATTATTCACGTGTTGTTATAGTTGCTCCGCCTCTATACGGTGACATCATCGTAAACGCGCCACAAACAATCACAACAAAGGAGCATATCGATGGAATTGTGTTCTTCATTCTCGGCATGTGGATGTTTTTAACAGCAATGGAGAGGCATGTGAGAATGCTTGGGATTTACCCCCAGCAGCAGAGACTGTGGTGGCAGTGCCACGGGCTGTAGAGGAGGAGGGCAGGGATGTTCGTGCAGGTGTGATGCGTTACTTGAATAGTTAACTATTCATGTAGATTGTTCTGTAAAGTTAATTATCAATACACTTTTGAATAATATTTCCAAATTTACAATGTATCCCTTTTTTATTTATTTATGTGTTGGTTTGTATCATCATGGCATTAATCATTTGTCTTTTTCAAGAGGTTCATACAATAATACATTTTTAATATAGTCTGGAGGTACACTTATTCGATCAGATTGTTTTTAATTGAAGAAAAACACAGATACAAAGGTAAAAATATAAACAGAAAACATACTCTAAAAAATATACAAAGTGCAAAAAGTATATACACAAGGCTTTTTCATTCCGTGTCCCCCATCAAGCATCTCGCTGGATCCGCTCCTTGGCTATCAACGAGAGGAACGTCTGTATTTCCTCAACAGACAATGAAACAGACATTTTTTGGTTGATACAAAAAGGTGCATCCGATCCTTCGCTGGATGTGATGATTTAAATCTAGCGGGTATATGGGTCTCATGTCGCATTGGGCAGTGACGCAGTAATTACGATTTGTTCCGGCCAATCAGTGATCAGTAGAGTTTACACTCACGTTTTGGTTCGGTAACGTGGAGATTGGAACCTCGGCCGAGGAGTGTTACTAAAAAACTACCAGGTACAGTACCCAGTGGAAAACCTCCCAAAAGTTAACCGTACCGTGCCATACCATGCAGTGGAAAAGCGCCAAAAGAACCATTTCAGCATAAAAGGTTTCTTCAGGAAGATATGGTTTTAAATAGAACTGTTAAGTGTAAAGAACCTTCAAAGAACCATATTTTTTACAGTGTATCTTTGGTTTTGAGTTTTTAGTGAGAAGAAAGCATTGAATGTGCATAAGGAAAATATAATATGATTTTGTTGAGGTGCCCTGAAAGCCTCTGAACACAGTTGTCAAAATCATTTGCCTGTTTCCTGAGAGAAGCACTGCATGTTTGCATTTTAATAACTCTGTGACAAAGACCTACTTTGAAAAGAAAAAGAAAGAAAGCAAGTTTCTTTTAAATTTAAAGGAATAATTTGCCTAAAAAATAATATTTTGTCATTGTTAACCTCAGGTCTTTCAAAATATGTACAAATTTTTGGCCGCCGCTTGCGCGTGTCCGTTAAGTCCATGAGACCGTAGAGTGTCCCATTCCTCATTTTAGCGTTCAGAAGGGTTCTCGCGAGCGCCCCTTTGCGGCCGTTATGCACTCTGGCCCGCGCCATAAAACGGAATTACTGGTTCACATCGGTCGATCTGAAAGATGCTTTTTTCCAGAATTTATCCGCCACACAGGATATGTATTAGTTTCGCCAATCAAGGCACATGTTATGAATTCACAGTTCCCCCATTTAGGCTTGCACTCAGCCCAAGAACGTGTGGAGGCGGGTTTAGCTAAGACCTGATAAGATTATCGATTTCTTTCATAAATTGCAGTGAGTGCTCTAAAATATGAAACACCAATGTTTCAGGAGTTTATAACATGCTTATTTGATAACTCTTTATTTCCTATATGGGTTTAAGTAAATGCTTTATTTTTTAAGATCAACCATTTTTTTTTTCAAAGGCATTGTTAGATTCAGTGTTTCCTGTCATAGCTATGTGAAGATTCGATTTCAAAACAGTACCATAGCTATTAAACTATTTCTTGTTATGATTTGAGTCAGAATAACCTAAAAGTAAGTCTGATTTTGTGGTGCTGTGCTTCAAAGAGGACATCGATGCCCATTTTCCACAAGTTGGTATGATTTAGGGTCTTCTTGAAATGGTCTCAGTGGTCGTGTAAAACAACGCCCTTTTTACCTTGTCATAAACAGCTCTATTCACAACAACTCGTTTTGGTTCTTATCTCTTTACATGCTAATGAGCTCTGCTCACCCCGCCACTCTCTTCTGTGAAAGAGCAAAGGTGATTAGCAAATAAGCATTAAAAAATATATATAAAGTCACGAGCTCGAACAATGGGTACTTATCCATCCTTGAGTTTTAACTTGAGTTTGAACAAAACCTGCCTTGAATTGTCCCTCATTCAGAAAGCAAAGGAGTAAAATCATTTGCGCAGACATAAACAAATCTAGGTGTATTCGTTGGCGCATTTCCATCGAAAGCTAATCCACTGCGTCCTCAGTGGCTCTGATGTTTGGAGAAAATTACGACTCTTATATTCTTCTACATCTAACAACAAAACACCTGCATTGTTTACAAGACAGCTACAGCTGCTCAAGCTTAGAGAAAATGACAGACTTTGTACAACTGGCTGAGGGCGGACAAATGTTAATACGGGAGAGTATGTCAGTGGTCGTGAGAGGGGCCTGAGCAATATGACATCATATTGGCTTGATAACTGTTTAGAAAAAAAGGAGGGAATTAATTTTTATAATTGGGTGATAAAGGGTAGCTGTGTCTACGCACTACCAAGGCACATTTATATGCAAATTAAGATTTTTGCCTCCAATCTTAATTCAAGTGATGAAGGATTTTTGAAAGTCTGACAGTAATCAGTGTTCAGTACTGCTGTAAGTTTAACCCTGCCTGGTTTACATGTTTCAAAATGATTAACAGTTGAAATCACTGAAATTTAAAAAAGTAACCAGAAAGTAATCAAATGTAATCAGTTACATTACGTTAATAAAGTAATTGAAAAGTTACACTACTTATTACATTTTAAGTAGGGTAACTTGTAATTTGTAACCTATTACATTTTTAAATTAACCTTCCCAACTGTGAGCAAATGATGGAATGCTACATTTCTACAAATCTGAACAAACAAATTCATCTACATCCTGAATGAACCGACGGCAGTGTTGGGGAAAGTTACTTTTAAAAGTAATGCATTTACAATATTGCGTTAATTCCTAAAAAATTAACTGATTACGTTACTTGGTTACTTTTTATGGAAAGTAATGCGTTAAATTACTGTTGAGTTACTTTCGCGTTACTTTTTAAATATGAGCAGGGCTTGATTGTTTGTTTTTTATACAAGAAGTTGTATTTATAGCAAATGTAAAAGCCTTTCACACCAAAAAGTGTAATGAAAAAACCTCAGGCTGAAGGACAAGTAAATTCACGTCTGTACAGGAGAACGCAGAAAAAGAAGGTTCAACACTTCAGCAATAAAAAACAATGTTAGTTTATCTAAAGTCATCTTTGCTTATTAGTGTGGTTGAACTGGATCATCAAAGGTCAGCAGCAAAGACATCGGTTAATAAAATGGGATTATATACATTTGTGTTGATTAACATATTTAATTATTGCAGGTTTGTTTCATATTCTGAGTTTGCATTTCACTGTTTTAATAAATTTTGATGAATACTGAATCTGTTTTTTTGTGAGTGAGATGAATTAATACACATTCACATTTAGTCTAGATGAGAATTACAGTAAGATCATGTTCACACGGCGCACTGTCAGTCAATAAATGGGACAAAAGTAACTCAGATATTTTCTTGAAAATTAAAAAGTAATGCGTTACTTTAATAGTTACTTGAAAAAAGTTATACAGAATATAATCAGCAGTGAAATGTAAGTAACAAAAACCATTACACAAAAATGTCCAATCGACACTCCCATAAGCAGACCAGACAGTCATTACAAAATGAGCAGTTTAGATATAGGCTACTTACATATCCATAGCCTGCATGGACAATATTACCTCAGAATAGGAACTTTGAGTTAAATAAACTACTGCTCTAGAGCCACTAGATGGCAGCAAAGATTTTACCTTCTCTCTTGAAGTGTTTTTTTAATGAGTGTGGAAACGAAATATTTACTTGCACAAATATAGTCCTAAGAAATACCATTACTACAAATTATACAAACACCAGTCTATAGTTTTTTTGCAATACATCGTGGTGACTTGATATTAACCACTACCTGTCAAGAAAACATTAAAATGAATTAAAATATAAGGATTTTTTTTCCTCAAATGTCAGAACATGACTAAAGGATACCCCATATTAATAGCCTACATAAACTGATTCGAATTTACAATTAAATCGTTTAAAAAAGAAACCGGTGCCCTAATAGGCTTCGTGAAAAGAAGATAGCCTACCTGAAGAGGAAGATGAATTTCCGAGCATGGGTGTGGCTAGGGGCGGGAGACACCTGTTATTGTTATAGATGGAGGCTCTTGTTTGCGGGCACATACATCGATTGAGATACTCTACTGGATAGTTGTGTTAAAGTGCTGGACTTGGCTGTCTAAACGGCCGGAGGGTGAAACGCAGAAACACGCTTCACAGACGCGTTTCAGAGGCGTTCACCTGGTTGTC
>JAPDDN010000108.1:0-86918 GCA_027422405.1 Ptychobarbus kaznakovi
GTCGTTTTGAACAGGATTAGCTGTATAGATGTGTAAAATAATTTCTCATATTTGATTAGATTGTAACAGTGCAAAAAAACAGATTTATTTTATTGCCTCTTTCTCTGAAACCAAAAATGGACGGTTGTTAACACTGCCAAACTTCAGCAATTACCATGAATAAAATTACATATTAAGCTCTTTTGAAAATATACAGTAGGCTACTGTAGCTTTATGTGACGATATTAAATTCATGATTATGTACAATGGGGTGGGGGGGGGGTATTCTAAAATGCAGAAAAAAAACTTTTTAAAATGGTCTGCTCACATATAAATACAAAATGTTCTTAATTTTTTATAATAAATTTATTTTACCAGTGCAACTGTTTTATGAATGTTCAGCAAACTCAAATTTTGTTATGATATTGTGATAAAAGTAATATATTTCAAATTGGTCAAATTATGAGTTTTTTATTAAGACATACAAAGTCTGAGACTAAAGAAAACGCTTCTGTTTGGCTTCTTAATTCTAATTGTCCAATAAATATGTACATTAAAAATATACATTAAAAAATGTCATGAAATTTCTGTGCTTGACAGAAATTCTTGACACTGCCTTTTGTCAAGTAATACAATGGATGTGTTATTGTCTCAGCGGCCTCTGCATCTCTCTGCATCAGGCAGATTGTGTGGTGGAAGTCCTCTGCTTCAGGAGCTGCTCTTTGCGAGTGTTCTGGTAGGTGGTCATGCACTCCTTGAACTTCTGAACCTCAGTCTGACACTTCCTCCAGTCCTGATGCTCAGCCATACAGTCCTGCAGAGCATAGTGCAGCTTAGCACAGCCTGTGCTGGAGATCATCCCGTCCACTGGATCGTCCTCATCCTCACTCCTGCTCCGGTTGTGAGGGGATGGAGAAGGAGTCGATGTCATCCTTATAATTTGAAATGTTTTACAATAAATAACGAACGTATCCAAAAACAATACAAGCTGTAAAAAAAAAAAACAACAAGTCGCTCGTATGTATTTCATGCTCGAGCCTGTGTAGTAAATCTCTTATAGGTTTGATATTTAAATAAACTTGCCTTTGCCAGTTTAATATTTCAAGAGCTTCAGGAAGGTTTCGTAACTTGTCTAGTCGGGAACATTTCATATCACGAACAGGAAATGTGTTACATTTGTAAGAGTCCGAGTCCATTCATTGACGTAAAAAAAATACGGTGGATGTAATTACACTTGTCACGCACTAGATGGTAGTGTTGTATCAGACAATTGCAATCGGCTAAAGCGCTTATTTGCTAAAGTCACGATACCTAGTGAATTCAATCGAGATATCCCACATAAAATATACTACAGTAAGTTATAGTAAATAATACTAGAGTGTTTTTGAACCATACTATAGTAAAGTACTTTAATTAATTTGTTGTGGTAATTCTATAGTTGCTGTCTTGCACGAAAATAAATTTTAAATGACTAAATATCCCAAGTTAAACAAGAAGATTCATTTTTACAAATTAAGTGCAAAGCAAATGTATAGCTGGGGATTTAAATGTATGATTAACAAAGTATTTAAAAAATTACCACAAAATAATACAAGTAACATTATTAATAATATCAGCACTTTACATTTTAACCACATTAAATATATTATTATCGTATTACATGAATGTGCATTTATTAGAGAATGAACAGACAATCTCTGTGTTAACAATGAATTAATCCTGCTTCAAATCTCTTTAGTTTTCAGTGAGTAGAGGATGGGATTCACACAGGGTGTGCTGAGGGACGACAAACAGCTGAAACAGCTCACTACATCTTATTTTGGGTAAAACAGGGAAAAATGTATCCAGTGTAGAGAAGTTCTCTCTCTCTCTCTCTCTCTCTCTCTCTCTCTCTCTCTCTCTCCTCTCTCTCTCTCTCTCTCTCTCTCTCTCTCTCTTCTCTCTCTCTCTCTCTCTCTCTCTCTCTCTCTCTCTCTCTCAATTTCAATTCAAATGAGCTTTATTAGCATGACTGCGTAGCACAATGTTGCCAAAGCATTAATATATATACAGTATATACAACAACAACATAGGTAAATAAATAACAACATAAATAATAAATAAAATCAGAATCATTCTAAATACATGAAAAGATCAAGTTGGTCAGTATCAAGTGAATCATGTTGAACATCTAACATTATGAATGGTTAACACATATTTAGCAGCGAGTGCAGCTGTGTTCTCATCTTCTCCGAGTAAGAAGGGCATTATCTTAGAATCACTGAGCTCTGTAAATGAAGGGATCAGGGCTTTAAATCTGGGGAGAAATGTTTCCCTCACATGGAGATATTTGGGACACATCATCAGAAAGTGTTTCTCATCCTCTATTTGCTGTAGATCACAGTGTCTACAGATCCTCTGCTCTCGCTCGGTCCATGTTTGTCTATGTCTTCCTCTCTCTATCTCTAGATCATGGTCACTTAATCTGTATTTGGAGAGGATTTGTCTTTCTTTAAATGGTTTTTTTAATCAATAATAATTGGCAAATGTAGTGGTTCTGTTTAGGGTTGAGTAGCATTGGAGCTTATTTTGAAGGTCAAATTGTATTTTTAGAGATTCATCATGAGTGTCTTTTAGATTTGTGTCAATTTCTTTGATTATGGTTTTGGGGGTGAAGCTGTAGTCGGTGAGGAGCTGGGTTTTATGGACGAGCTGATGAGCGAGTGTGTTTAGAGGATGAGATTCTGCTGAGGTTTCATTGGCGAGGAGGGCTTTATATTGGATCGAATCAGGATCAGATTGATGGAGGTGATGCCAGAACTGAACACATCTCTTCTGGATCTCAATCTTCAGTGGGTATAAGCCTAATTCAGCTCTGCAGGCATCATTGGATGTAGATCTATGGACCCCTAAAATGTTTTTGATAATTTCTAGTTGTAGTTTTTCTATTGAAGTTTTATCCAATTTTTAAAATGTATTACTGGTCCCCCAAATTTCACTCCCTACAGTAGAATTTGTTTAATGATTGCGTGGTATAATTTAACCCATGTTTTAATTGGTAATTTTAATTGGCCAAACCGTGATTTGATGGCATAAAATGCCCTGGCCTTCTCATACAAGGCCTTCACAGCCAGACTGAAGCCCCCGATGCAGAGATCTGGATACCCAGGTAAGAGTAGCTGGTGCTGTGCTCCAGAACTTCTCCTCCGTAACTGAACTGGTATCTGCTTCCTGAGACCTGGCCTTCTTCTGGAACACCATGACTCTGGTTTTGTCCAGGTTGACGTCAGAGCCCATTCCTCACAGTACTGTTCCAGCAGGGCCAGGCTGTGCTGGAGACCCTCGGCTGTGGGGGACATCAGAACCAGGTCGTCCGCATACAGCAGACATTGACTTCGGAGTCGTGTAGAGCGATGCCCGGGATGTTGCCGGAGCGGTCCAGAGCTTCTGCCAGCTCGTTGATGTAGATGTTGAACAGGGTTGGGCTCAGACTGCATCCCTGCCTCACTCCACGACCCTGCTGGAAGAACGCAGTCCTGCAATTACCAATTTTGACTGCACATCTACTGTTTCTATACAGGGACTGTATAACATCAAATGTTTTTCCACCAATGCCAATTTGTAATAATTTGTATAGTAACCCATCATGCCAAACAGAGTCGAAAGCTTTTTTTAAATCAACAAAACATGTAAATATTTTCTTTGTTTGCCCTTTAGATTTTTGTTAATTAGAGTGTGGAGAGAATAGATGTGGTCGGATGTGCGTTGTTTCGGTAAAAAGCCAATTTGTGATTTATGTAGGATGCTGCGTCTTGTAAGGAATGTCACTATGCGGTTGTTCATTATAGTGCAGAAAAAGCTTTGCTAGGTTACTGCCCACACAGATACACGGTAATTATTGGGATCGAATTTTATCTCCTTTTTTATATATTGGAGTGATGAGTCCTTCAGCCAGGTCTCAGGGAGTCCCCCCCCGAGGATAAGATCAGGTTGAATAAGTTTGCCAGAGCTTGAATTATGTAAGGGCTGCTGAGTTTGAGCATTTCATTACTGATGTTGTCTTGTCCACATGCCTTCTTTAATTGAGTTTTTTATGTGCTCTGTTATTTCTGATGTTGTTATAATCATGTCCAGTGGGTTTTGGTAATTTTTGATCGTTTTCTGTAACTCTTCTAGTTTTCTATTTGTGTTAGTTTGGGGCTGGTTGAGGTCTGGTTCAAGTTGTGGTAAAGGGTTTTAAAGTAAGACCTCCAGATTGTGCCGCACTGGAGAAATGGCCTTGATTTGGGGCTTTCAAATTTTTTAAAGAGATTCCAGAAATTGTTTTGGTCTATTGATTCATCTATTTCGTCAATTTTAGCTTCATAATATTGATCTCTTTTGTTGCAGATGAGCTTTTTATAATTCTTCAGACAGTCGGAGTAGGCGAGCCGTAGCGTCTGATTGCGGTTCTTTATGCTTTTTGTTAGAAAGTTGTCGAAGGTCTTTTCTGAGACAAGTGCATTCATTATCAAACCACATATTCTTTTGATTTTTTGTTTGTTTGTTCTATGTTTGTTTGGAGGTTTAGAGTTAGATATAGTGGCTAAAGTTTGAAATATATGAATAAGATTGGATGTAGCTGCGTTTATTCCATTAGTATCTGGAGTGAAATCTGTGGACATAAAGTGGTCCAGCATGTTGAGTATAACAGAGTTGTCATGTTCTCTTTGAATTGCTCGGCATTAGACTGGTTCCATCGGAGTTTGGGTTTTAAAGGGAACAGTTTTTCATGTTTGAGGGGAGCGGTACTGACCCGGTCAATTGATGATTCAGGTAAAGGACTGTTTTGCAGTGGTCAGAAATCGGGAGTTGAGGTCTAACTATAAAGGCATTAATAAAGTTTGGGTCTATGTCTGTAATTGAGTAATCGACTACACTGGCTCCTAATCTGGAGCAATAGGTGAATCTACCTAAACTATCTCCTCTGGTTCTGCCATTAATGATGTACAGCCTAAACCTTTACACAGTTTTTAACACTTGTTTTTCATTGGTGTTGACTAAACTATCATAGCTGTTTCTTGGTGTGATAACTAATGAAGAATGAAACGTGGTGTCATTGGATATGTGATTATTATCTACAATATTTACATAATCAATTTCTCTTCCGGTCCTGGCATTTAAGTCTCCACATATGAGAACATGTCCTCTTGACTGAAAGTGCAAGATGTCAGTGTCTGTAGCTGAAAAAGCTTTGCTCGTTGTAATAGGGAAAGTCGTGAGGTGGAATATAGAGTGCACAGAGGTAAAGATTTGTTGTGATATGACTGATTTCACTTCAAGCCAAATAGATGCATTTTCAATTTTAAAAATTTTTATCAGTGTTCAAATTGTCTTTGTGCCAAATAAGTATTCCACCTGAGTCACGGCCATATTTAATTTGAGATTTTTTCAATGAAGGAACAATCTTTTCTTTGTATCCTATTGGACAATGTAAAGCCTCATTACTGCGACACCGTTTCATGAAAGATACAAATGTCCATATCTGTTACACTGCTGAGTAAGTCTTGGTCTGCAGACTTGTTACCGAAAGTAGAAGAGTGCAGACCCTGTATATTCCAACAACTGATTTTAAAAGACTTCATGAATAGGTTTGTGTGTAAAGTGTGTGCATGTATATGTACATGTATGTAAAGGTGTGTGACTTATATCATGAGTCTGGAGCAGACGGTGTTCAGCAGACGTCTTATCTGGTTGAGTTCTGCAGCTGCAGGGTTTTGTGGTCGTTGAACTGCCGCCGCGTAGCTCTTGTGTTGTGATGGCGGTCCGGCGGCTGCTCTGGGCTCTGTTGGAGGATGAGGGCTTCTTGTTGGAGGATGAGGGCTTCTTGTTGGAGGATGAGGGCTTCTTGTTGGAGGATGAGGGCTTCTTGTTGGAGGATGAGGGCTTCTTGTTGGATGAGGGCTTCTTGTTGGAGGATGAGGGCTTCTTGTTGGAGGATGAGGGCTTCTTGTTGGATGAGGGCTTCTTGTTGGAGGATGAGGGCTTCTTGTTGGATGAGGGCTTCTCTTGTTGTTGGAGTTTCTGCTGTTTCCCGGTGCGTTTCCAAGGGCTGTGCTTTTCATCACTCTGGCGAAGACTTTCACTCCTTGCTTGTTGAGATGTACATGGTCATACATATGATGTGGCCGTATATCTTTGTGATGGACGAGATGAACATTTTCTCTTGCTTCTCTCTCTCTCTCTCTCTCTCTCTCTTCTCTCTCTCTCTCTCTCTCTCTCTCTTCTCAAATATTTCCATATTTTATAATAAATCCTTAGACTTTCTAATCAATAATAATTATAGGCCTCCTGCATGTTAACAGGTCATGCTGCAGTTTTCTGTAAAATATATTAATAATAATAATTATCAATAATTATTAGGCCTACTTTGTTTAATGTTTTATTTAGTTATAACTATAATCAGAATTATTAGTAGTCATACTGATGTATAAAAACAAAACATTTTTGGCCACATTGTGCAGATCTATAAAGAGGCACAGAAAACTTACTGTTCTTTATAATTTCTGACAAATAAAGAAAAAGTTTATCTCAACTTCTCAGTTCAGATTTTGTATGCAGATTTTGTTGGTGCAGATTTTAGAATTGAAATGAAAGAATTATAGAGAGATTAAAGTGAAATTGTGGTAGAAAAGGAATCCAAACAGTATCTTTATGGAGCCGGAAAAAGGGATGTTCTGAGTCAGAAAATCATTTTTTCCGGCTCCATAAAAATACCACAATATCAGTCAGAACTTCTGACTGCTATACATAAAATGTATTGCTGTAGTATTAGTATTTGTTTTATAAATGCAATGATGCCCATGATCACAGACTTGTCATATGTTTAAATTGCTATTTCATTATCTTGCCTAGGACCCCACAACCCTACGTTCTGGCACCATGTGTGTGCGTTTTTGTACAATTACACTACATAATGAAGTGTCCAAATGCCAAATTAAAGTTGTTGTTGTTTTTTTCTTCACGCTCGAGTCTTTAGCAAAACTACCACTTTTGGGATTAGAACAAACCTGTTTTGGAGTTTATGAAGCTGTCAGAAGCCATGTCATTTCATTATCATGGATTGGAAACACATGACGCAAGTAAAAAGGCAAGTGTAGTTACAACTGTCACCCACTAGATTGAAGGGTTAAGGCAAGGGATACATACGATGCTACTGGGCATGCGCACATCAATACAGCATAATTTTTTGTCACAACAATAATGACTATTTTTGCATTATTGTAAGGGGTAGGTTTAGGGTTGAGGTTGGTGTAGACGTTAATAAAACACAATCTAATAGGTAGAAAATTACATTTATTGTTAGCTTCCGGTTTTAGCTGTATCTTGCCACAACCAGATTGTAGTGTTATAAAACACAGTTACAATGGACTGAAGCGGTTGCATTTCCAAAGCCACTGTGTTTCTATGGTGAATTTAGTCTTTTCTACATTTCATATTTCTGTTTTTATATTAGATTGTGGTCTTAAGTATTTATTAATCTTATTATTTAGACAAATACAAATTTATTATTGGTGTTTTGCCTCAGAGAATGGCCATTTCTGTTGGAAACCTCTGTTACAGCTTGTTAAACCGTGTGCATAGTAGCTGGCTTTAAAGACATTTTTTTAGGCCTATTCGTTTTTTAATGGTAACTGGTCACCCAGCTAATGACCAGCTTAGACCTTATTTGAAAATGTTAGTATTTACAACATAACTGGAAAGCAAATGTAGATTTGGAGATTTTATTGAAAAACAGTAATATGAACACAAAATAATATTGTCACATGTAATATTGAGCATGACAGAGAGCCTCCATGATAACATTATAAATAATCTCAGCACATTACACTTGAACCACAGTTACGTTGTACATACATTTTGAGAAGTTTTTAGAGGATGAACAGTCAGTCTCTGGGTTAACAATGAATGAATCCTGCTTCGAATCTCTTTAGTTTTCAGTGAGTAGAGGATGGGATTCACACAGGGTGTGATGAGAGATGACAAAGACAAGCTCACCAGACCTACACTTGGGTTCCAAATAATCCCAAAAAATGTAAAACAGAAGATGATTACAATAGGAATGAAGAAAAGGGCCACTAATATGAGGTGCTCTGTGCACGTGGCCAGCGCCTTAAAACGGCTCTGATTATTTTTCATTCTGAATACAGCAGTCAGTATACCCATATAGGTCAAGAAAATCAAAATCAAAGGTACAGTAATAAAGAGTAAAGTTAAAGCAGTGGCAAAATTCCACTGGGGTGTCGTATCACCACAAGCAAGTACTAAAACAGGAGCATAATCGCAAAAATAGCTGTGGACCTCAAGAGAGCCACAAAAGGACAGGGTTGGGATGGATATAACAGCATAGACAATTATAACAATACAAAACAACCAAACTGCACTGATTATATAAACCATTCTGGTGTTTGTGTTAATAGAGTCCTGTCTTAAAGGGAAACAGATCGCAATGAACCTGTCATACGAGAGAATACATAAGGAAAATGGTTCAAGGGATAAAAATGTATAGTAAGTGTACATTTGCACAAGGCACAGTTTGAATGGCACAAAATTGTCTAGAACAATGTAAGTCTTGATCATGCCAGGCACAAGAGATGTGCTGAGAACAATATCAACCAAAGCCAGATTAGCAACGGCCATGAACTTTGGGACATGCAGACGGTGGTCATAGAAAATGATGGCGATCAGAAAGACATTGCACATGACTGTGATCACATAAAGCAGAGTGAGGAACATGACATAGATATTACTGTAAGGCATTGAACTCAATGCAACAATGTAAAATCCTGCAGGCTGAATGATAGAGTTGTTGCCGTTCTGCATGGTCGTTCTTTTTTTACGACCCAGCTTCCTTGCAGCGTGCTTTGCTTCTATTGGGCGAGAAACCAAATACCTGCGAGAAACAGTCACAAACAGCCTCTGCTTTACAAATCACCTTTAACACCTGTGCAATTTGAGGTCACAAGCCCTTATGACATTCAACCAGAAGTATAACAGTGAAAATCTACATGTAACATTTTACAGTGATTGTATAAATGATCATTAACACATACATGAACGCGTGCTGTAGAGGTCTGTGAATAACAAACCACAGTTTTTGTTTCTGCTTCACAGTTCTAGATCACTGTGAATCCTGAATGTGAACTTGAGAATATATTGGCCAATTTTTCCTCCAGAGGTGTCATTAAACTGGAAAGAATCTCTAAATAGTCTTTAGAGAAAAGACATTCATTAGCACTTTTTACTTAATCAATGTGAGATTAATGATGGTGTAACTAATCGCTTTAAGTGTCACAATTAGTCTGCGTATTGTTGTGTTCATTTTGTAACAACAATAACAATTCCCAGAGGGAGGTGCAAAGGTGGCATAATGAAAAACATGACAAAATCATTTAACTAAAAAATGTACAATTTTATAGAGAAAAGATTCAAACTCTAGAAACTACCCACTGATTTATTTTATGCATTGGCATTGTATATAGAGTATACATATTTACCTTTAAAATTCTATAGAATATAGGTCAATTCTTCATGATTCAGATCATATCAGACATGAATGTGTTTGGAGGAAGAATAAGGAAAATAGCATAATTTCAACATCAATCCTGAAACACATTGTTTTCTTGCTTTCAACAATATAGATATCGAGCTGTTGGTGTAATTTCTGAGTAGTTTACATTAAATTAATATGAGACACCTGAAGGCACTGTTTCATTAAAGAATTATAATGCTAAATGATCTCCCCAAATTAAAAAAAACAACATCTCAGAACTTGGATTAAACAAAAAGAAAAAAAAAGAAAGAAGAGAAATAAAGTGAAAGACAAAGCCCCCGATCATTAAGATTTATTTCGTTTGTAGGATCTGGAATTGAAGATGTCATCCGAAATTTGGTATTTATTTGCTCATTAACAAAGATACTTTTTATCAAATGGAGATGAGATGAGCTTATCTTCTATAATGATTATTGAAATATTGAGAAATGGATGCAGCAAAGTATGGCGAGATTAAAATCAGATTTGAATAATAAAGAAATTATAATGTGCTATCAAATGTATAATGTGCTTCATCATCTGCCACCTGAATTTTGCTTTGATAGAAGCTCCAGGTAGACAGCAAACTATAGGGATGCACCGATGTTGCTACTGGTAGTGCGCTCCTGTAGGCTATTCATACTCATACTCATAAAAATCCTCAGATACCAAAACCGATACCGCACAGCACGTGAACAGTGCTGTCAGTCAATCTGATGATGCCTGTATGCCACTGGATCAGAGCGCTGCCAATTGCTACCTGATTGTTTCATGTAAAGTTTGTATTTGGAGCACTCAACAACATCAGTATATCAACGGGCTCTGTCAGTGCTTTGGCAATGTAATGCTTTTTGCCATGCAAAAACTCAAAGGCCAATTTAAAATGTTGGTACAGTAAAAGTTGCACAAAATCAGTATTTTGTTTAGGCAGTATTTATGGGAGTACAGAACTCATGTTGCGAAATTGGTCCAAAAGGTGTGCGTTTTTGTGCCAATGCATTGGATCAGTATGTCTCATTATTCCCATATAACACTTTAACAGACAATTAAAATATATATATTGGTATAGTAAAACTTGCTAATTCACAAGATCAGTACATCTTTTATTAAACCGCTTTGTCCAATTTAATGCATTCTTATGGAAGTGTCAATGCTGAATCAATTCCTTCAATTCTAACAGCGCTTAAAGGGAACAGCATCATACACATGGAGGGCAGAACATTGCGTTATTTAAAGGGGAAGTTCAAGCGTCAATTAGCTGCATTCTGTTTTTATGCCACTGATCTGGCTTTTATATGTAGTTTTGGGTTACTTAGTGTAAATAGACACTCAGTTTAAATTATGGGAGGCACTTCCGGTTTGGGGAAGTTCCACTCAAAAAGACAGCAACAAATAATTTCAAATCATAAGATTGCGCTACAAATTCTCCTTATCTGTCATTTCGACTGAATGGCCTGGAAATATTCATTTATTTTCTATTTTCAGAATTTAGGAGAAAAACGTTACGTTTGGCATATTAATGCAATGTTATATAACAATATCTATAGAATCTGTTTTTTTTTAGCCCGCTGCCTTATTTTCCTCCTGATTATTTTCATATTTACTGTATTCCACTGTATAAATAAATGGAAAAAAGACAACATATAGGGGAGAGTGGGGTAATTTGAGCACGTGGGCAAAATTAACCTCCCCTTGTTTCTAGGAAACCTTAAACATAATTAGTGATATGACCACACATGTTTGAAGAGTAACTAATTTTACTAACCCTGTGATGGGAAGAAAGAAATAAACTGCAATCCTAAGGGGAAACACAGGCTCAAAAACAACTTAATGACTCCCCGAACAACCTAATTCTCTCTAAATTAAGACAACATTAACCAAGTGACTAATTTGTATAATTTAAGCAGTTCTGAGACAAACAAACAAGGTCTAGTCTGTGTGAATGATTTCTGCTCTAATTAAGCCCAGGTTGCTCTCATCTCATGAGGGTCAGGTTTAATGACCTTAGAAGAGACACAATGTAAACACAACACTGTTCGTCCTCAGAGTAAGTTAGTGATCTCCCTGAACTCAAAAACACATCATAATACTATCAGAACTTAAATGAGAGATAGAGCCCCCAGTCATTAACAAGATAAGGCCTGCGTTCAGCCCCGACAAAACGGTGCAAAACGTTTATTAAATGGAAACGGTGGTATTTCAGTTATTTTGCCTTTAATGTAAATAAACATGCAAACAATATACTTGTTCTTGTGAATTTATTTTGATGTTAATTACATTTACTTACAAATTTCATCATCATCATGTTGATATGCTATGTTACTATAAAACTCTTGACAAAAATGTATTCTAATATCTTCAATTGCTGCCTATACCAAGCTGCAGCGGACACATTTGTAAACGACTTCACTTTGACCCATTGTGCGAGCTGTCTCTTTAAACATGCTGATGATTGGGCTGACATTTTTGACACACCCACCAAACAAGAGAAAATGTATCTCAAACCCAGTTGCACACCATTTCCAAGAAACATGTCGTTCAACCCGGAAACCGTAGCAAAACTCTATGCACCGGTGTGAGCCTGAACATGCCTCGGGATCTGGAATTTAAAAGGTCAACTGTGGTTACCATACATTTATTTATTTAGTTTGTTTGTTTTGTTCATTAACAATGATAATTTTATCAGATCAAGATGAGCTCATATCCTTTAATGATTAATTAAATATTGAGAGATGGCTGCAGTGATGTATGGCAAGATTAAAACCAGATGTGAATGTTAATGAGATTTGGCATCAAAGGTATCAATTTTCTGCCACTCGGATTTTGCTTCGAAGCTCCAGTTGGACAGCAAACTGAAAAAAAGCCTCCAGTATTTGTGAGAACCTTCAAATATCTTGTTGGGAAGCTGCTTTTGCCTCATGTTTGCTGATGAAATTAGTGTTTGTTCAAGTGGCATTCACAACCACATTTCTAAATTCTGAAAGACAAACACTTGCATTTCATAATAGATCAAAGTAATAATTTACAAAAACAAACAAATAAACAAGTAAAATGAGATGTGTAAAGTATTCATGGATTTCAGTCACGTGACATTTTTGTTGTGGCCGCCATCTATAGGACCTTGTGTAGCCTCTTTAGGTGATTGGAAACCAAAATAACACTTCACCAACAACTATGAACAATGGTATTTAAAAAAAATAGATGCTTTAGGATTAGATCCTTATTTACTGTCAAACGAACTGCTGACTCCACTAAAGTCTGATGAAAATACTTACCAATTTGACGTTTGCTGATATTGACATCTAATGTTACCTCATACACAATCCCTTTCCATACACTCGGGACAGTTTCAGTTAAACTCTCACCTGTCAGAGACTTGCCCATCGGCCTGGCTTCATCTACCACACCCGGCTTGGATTCTTGTGTACTCACTTCTAGATTCTGGGCCGAATCAATCTGGCCAGATGCCACAGCTGTAACTTACCGATACTCCCGAATCCAAGCCGGACTCAGCCCGTTGCGCAACACGACAGACTTAACCCAGTTTCATTTTTTTATCTACTGTACTGTTCATTAAAATTTCCTTTAAAATTGATAACATTACAAAGACAAAACGTTTACTTTCATTTTAATTATATACATTATAATACATATTTTAATACGACTTAAATCTCTAAACATCTCATTACGAAAGCAATCCGTAAACAAGTCCATTAAAGAACTTGCTTGATCAAGCTGGCATGAGGAAAATTTATTTACACAATTTATTTACAAAACCATGCAATTACAGCAAAAACGTTCGGTTACGACTGTAACCTCGGTTCCCTGAAGGGGAACGAACGTTGCGTCAGCTTTACGCTTCTGGGAACGTAGTACAACATCCCCATAGCGACGAGTGCCTGTCCTGTGTGAATCTAACGAGCAGCACTAGTACGAGAGCACTTGGGAACCTGGGTAAGAGTCCAGGTCCAAAGAATAAATCTGATAAATGTGTGCGGTGAGGAACAGCCTGCCGCATCACAAACCTCTTGGACAGCAAACTCCTGATATCAGGGCTTGAGAGGCGCCATACTCCTGGTCGAGTGGAACCGGACAGCCATAGGAGGAGGTTGACCAGCCGACTTGCTTGCTTGCTTAGCTGATTCCTGAAATCTCTCGACAACCCAATTCACTCTTTATTAAAAGAGGCCAGAGGGAGAAAAGGGAGCATCCATAAGGAAGTTTGTATATATTTCCTTAATGCTACTCATATTTAACCTTAAGTGGCCCGACGCAGTTCGCAAACTGTGTTCGGACTAATGCCCTCGCCCTAATCGAAATCTATTAATAACTCAGCTAGTAGGCTTGCAACAGCGACATCTGTGTGTAAACATGCTGCTGCCTGACCAGCCGCTGAATAAGCCATTCCCACCATTGCTGACGTAATTATCATTGGTTAGTGGGTAATACCGGGGATTCTAATGGATGAGAATGATTCAGGAGAGAGATAGCCCGCGAGCGTCTCTTCCACCTCAGGCATCTCTCCATAAGTGCCTTTTTTATTTTATATATATATATATATATTTATATATATATATATAGAGGAATAGTGTGATGCTTGTGTACTATAAAACTCTATAAGACAACGCTTTCTCCATGATCTCGACCCTCGGTGTAGAGATCAGGAAAATGGTAATCCCCGGCGTTGAGGTTGTGCACGAGAAGGTAAAAAAGTGTTCGTCAAGTTTGCCTCTTGAACGAACGTTTCCCTTTGTGCTGGCCAATCAATACATAATTTCTCAACCGCTCTCGTCACAACCTCAACCAGCTCCTCATAAGCACAAGGATGACTGGTGGCGAATCCTCAGTATCTCTTGCACTGGCAGCATCCAATTCCTCAGAATCAGAAAGCTGCGTGTATGTGCCTCGATCGGGGCGGAGAAACCGCAGCGCGTGCTTCCCAACCCTGATACGAAGCACTGAACTGTCAGGTGAAGGCAGAGATAAGGCGGTGCCTTTCTATACCTCCCGCTGAAGATCTATTTGCGAACCCCAGGACCGCAGCCTTTGCTGTGCCTCGGCAGCAGCGGGCAGAGCCCTGGGGACGCAAGCCTGAGCGTCCCTCGCGAAAGAACGCCAGCGGGATTGGAGCGTCCGTAAGGGAAACACAGGAGCGCTGACTGTGCGCGTCCTTTCCCAAACAAGCAACACAAAGAATGTGTGTATCCCCACGTTAAATAACGCGGGCAGGGATGAACACACATCTTAAAAGCTTGCTGTTGCTTGCTCGCCATAACTGCTCTTTCTTTCTATCTTTCTTTTCTTTCTTTCTTTTTTCTTCTAACTGTATTAGACAGACAACACCAAATAGACAGACAAGATTCACGTAGAGCGCTTGTTGAAACACAAAAAGCTCCAGCTTTGTTTGGGTACATTTTTTCGTCTACATCTTAAAACCTTGGATTGTTTTCATGTGCTTCATTATATTCCCAGAAGCGTCTGTTTGAAAGGGAACAGCAGCTTTTGTAGTTATTACACTTTGTTGTGATTATTATTTTTTTAACATTTATGATAAAAAATATAAAAGGTATTGGTTAAAGTTTTGGAATTAAACTTCCTTTTATAATTACCTAACTGTTGCTTAAATTAATTTTAAAGGTAATCAGTGAGTACTTTTGAATTACCATAGCCCGCACCCAGAGGCCGTGTGTTTTTTACATCTTAAACATTTTTTTTATTTCTGTTTTTTGTTGTTGTTGTGAAATGTGTACTTCCTTTTATATAAAGCTATATATTAGCTCTGGTAAAGATGGCACCACTGTGTTGGGAAGCCGCCCAGGTAGCTCTGCTTAGATTGTGCTTTTATTTACTTTTTTACTCACTTTTGCTTTATCTTTTTACACACATAGCATCCCTCCAATACAGGGAGATAACTGAGTCTCATTTTCAGCTCATTGACTCTCGACGTATGTGGCAGGGACTGAGGGCCATCTGTGCCTTTGGAAATAAATCCTCCGCAGACGTGAGAGCTGATCCGTTGCTGGCCGACGAGTTAAACGGCCACTTTGAATGCAATGGTGGCAGCACTACTCTGCCAATCAGCACGTCAGAAAGCAGCAGGCAGAGCAGCGATGATCATGTAATCACTCTGTCGGAGGACGAGGTTCGGAGGGGACTAAAGAGAGTGAACGTCAGGAAAGCAACCGGACCTGATGGGATTACTGGCCGTGTTCTCAGGTCCTGCGCTGTTCAGCTTGCCAATCTTTAATGAGTCCCTTTCTAACTCTGGGGTTCCCACCCCCTTTAAAAAATCTATCATCATCCCTGTGCCTAAGAAAAATAAACCATCTTGCCAGAATGGCTATTGTCCTGTTGCCCTCACATCAATAGTCATGAAGGTTTTTGACAGACTTGTAAAGAACTACATTTGCTCCTCCATCCCTGTTACTTTGGACCCTCTTCAGTTTGCCCACATAGATTATCGCCCACATAGATCTACTGACGATGCCATCTCTCACGTTCTGCACTCTTCCCTCACTCACATTGACAGCAACAATGGGAACTATGTAAGGCTGCTATTCATTGACTATAGCTCAGCTTTCAATACTATAGTCCCAATCAAGCTAGCTTTAAAACTCACAGACCTCGGCCTAAACTCTTCACTCTGCGACTGGATTCAAGACTTCCTCACCGGCAGACCTTAAGTGGTGAAAGTAGGCCAGTTCACCTCCAACTCCATCACCCTGAATGTAGGAGCCCCACAGGGCTGTGTCCTGAGTCCCCTGCTCTACTCTCTCTACACACACGACTGCGTGTCCTCTCACAGCTCCACTTCTATCATCAAATTTGCTGATGATACTGTGGTTCTGGGCCTCATTTCCAACAACAATGAGACCGCATACTTGGATGAGGTAGAGATACTTACATCATGGTGCCAGGACAACTGTCTCTCTCTGAATGTGAGCAAAACTAAAGTGCTGATTGTGGACTTCAGGAAGAGACAGCAGCGGTCCTACACTCCTCTTATGATCAGTGGGACCCATGTGGAGAGGGTGAGCAGCTTCAAGTACATCAGTGTAAACATCTCTGAGGACCTGACTTGGACTACACATATTCAAACTCAGGTTAAGAAAGCCAGGCAAAGACTGTACCATCTGCGACAGCTGAGGAAATACAGAGTCTCACCAGCAATCCTGAAACCTTTCTATTCAGGGGCCATAGAAAGTGTTTTGACTCAGTGCATCTCAATGTGGTATGGAAACATCTCCAATCAGGACTGCAAAGCCCTGCAGATAGTTGTGCGCTTAGCTGAGCGCATCTCAGGGTCTGCTTTCCCCTATCTGCAGGACATCTACCTCAAACGCTGGACTACTGCAATGCTCTTCTGGCTGGACTTCCATCAAACACAATCAAACCTCTACAAATGATTCAGAATGCAGCGGCATGACTGGTCTTCAACGAGCCCAAAAGAGCACATGTCACACCTCTCTTTTGTCTCCTTGCCATCTGGCTACCAGTTGCAGCTCGCATCCAGTTCAAGACACTGATGCTTGCATATAAAACAACCACAGGGTCAGCTTCTTCCCCACCTACTTCCACTCACTATTATAACGAATCTACATCCCTTACAGAAGTCTAAGATCTGCTAATTTATGAGCGCGCCTCGTGGTACCATCACAGAGAGGCTCATGTAAATCACCCTGTAAACCTGTTTGAACATTCTCGTTCACCATTCCTGGCTGGTGGAATGATCTTCCCACCAAAATTTATTACCTACAGAATGCTGGATCCCTGTCAATCTTCATTTTAGCAACATTTTACTGAAAACTCATATTTGATTCTTTCAACACTACTTGACTTCATCTTATAAAAAAATTGTATATATATACTTAATATTTTTTTTTCTATATCTTTTATCTTTCTCTTTGTTTGTGTTCTTTAATTGCTCTCCATTGGAGCGGACTTGCTACATTTCACTGCTTTATATCTGTATTTGTGTATTTGAAATAAACATCTTGATGCCTAATAAATAAACTTGGTGTTAGGGGCACTTGCCTCTGTCTGTTTGCCCTCTTCAAGATTAATCGCTTTATGTATTCCCCAATTGTAAGTCGCTTTGGATAAAAGCGTCTGCTAAATGACTAAATGTAAATGTAAAATGTAAATTTGTGCTCTGCATGTAACCCACCCAAGTGCACACACTGTAGTGAACACACACCCACCCGGGGCAGTGGGCAGCCATATTGCTGCTGCGCCCAGGGAGCAGTTGGGGGTTCGGTGCCTTGCTCAAGTATCTCACCTCATTAATCTTATTGAGGGCGGAAGAGAGTGCTGGTTTTTCACTCCCCCCAACGACAATTCCCACCAGACCTGAGACTCAATCCCGCAACCTTTACTTCCAGTTATTTTGGTTACAAGTTCAACTCTCTAACCATTAGGCCACGACTGCCCCAACGCATATGTCTCTGTAAAATATGTTTCTGGCTCTGCGCTAGCCAGCGAATGCAGATTTGAATTTCACTTTTTATAGTTTACAGGACAAACTGCACATTGCACCCAAAATTGTTTGGTGAGATATGATTCCAAATTTAGGGGGCCAGAGGGGGACCATCCCGGACCAACCTCCCCCCACCCTACAATAACCCCTGATGCAAAGGTGGCATTATGAACCAAAATAAAACTCAAAGTGGGAAAATATATAACAAAAACCTAAAATTGAAATGGAAATGCTCTAAAAAAACGAATAAAAAATGAATTAAATAATTTAATAATAAAAATAAAAATGAACAAATGTTATAAAACATATGACAAAATCCAGCATGCTTTAGGAGATACCAGATGTACAATTGAAGACTGAAAAAAGAGAATGACTTACAATAACACTACTGCACTTCAATGAAGTGTGAACGGAGTTGCACAGCTTGATCACTTGTGGTGTTAAATTGACATTAATCCTGAAACGCTTTCTTTCTTTGTATTATATTAATTACATTTAGAGATATCAAGCTGTTGCTGAAATTTTGGAGTCATTTAAAATAAATGAATTTGAGATGCCTAAAGGCACTGTTTCATTTGAAAATCCTAATGCTACATGAACAAACAGTGATGCTAGAGTAAAACACATCACCATAGACATCTGTTTTAATTTGGAGATATTTAAAAAGCCATTTTCAGCCATTTTTTTAAATGCTTAAGGAAATTGAATTTGCTTTGATAACATAATCGGGACTTTCATTTTCAGAATCAGAATCAGAAAGAGCTTTATTGCCAAGTGTGTTTGCACACACAAGGAATGTGTCTTGGTGTTAGGAGCTTCCAGTACAGAAAGTACAAACATAGTGCAGACAACAAATAATTAAGGTAATAATAATAAAAAAAAATAGCAATAATTAGAATAATAATAGTAATCAAAATATACAGAAAAATATAAAAAATAAAAATGCATAGACAGAACTGGAATGTGAATGTGTCCTATGTACGGATGTAGGTTGATGAGTTATTTGCAGATTACAGAACTGGGGTGTGTTATGTGTTGTTCAGGTGGTTGGCCTGGGGGAAAAATTTTTTATTGGTGGTTGTTTTGGTGCTCAGTGATCTGTAGCGCCGGCCAGAGGGTAACAGTTTAAAGAGAGAGTGAGCTGGGTGTGAGGGGTCCAGGGTAATTTTCTTAGCCCTTTTCCTCACTCTGGAGGTGTAAAGTTCTTGGAAGCTGGGCAGAGGGGCACCGATAATCCTCTCAGCAGTCCTGACTGTCCGTTGTAGTCTTCTGATGTCTGTTTTGGTAGCTGAACCAAACCAAACAGTTATAGATGAACACAGGACTCGATGATGACAGAGTAGAACTGTTTCAGCAGCTCCTGTGGCAGGTTGAACTTCCTTATAGTTGGCGGAGGAAATACAGCCTCTGCTGGGCCTTTTTCGTCAATATGATTGTCCCCCTTCAGGTCCTGAGAGATGGTGGTTCTCAGGAATCTGAATAACTCCACTGCAGTCACAGTACCGTCCATGATGGTGAGTGTGTGTGTGTGGGGGGGAGTGCAGGAGGGTTCCTCCTGGAGTCGATCATCTCCACTGTTCTGAGAGTGTTTAGCTCCAGGTTGTTAAGACAGCACCAGACAGCCAGCTGCTCAACCTCCTGTCTGTAAGCAGACTCGTCTCCGTCCTTGATAAGTCCGATCACTGTGTCGTCTGTAAACTTCAGGAGCTGGACAGAGGGGTCCTTTGAAGTGCAGTCATTGGTGTAGGAGGAGAAGAGCAGTGGGGAGATAACGCAACCCTGAGGGGCGCCAGTGCTGATGGTGAGAGTACTGGATGTAAGTTTGCCCAGCCATTTATTATTTTGTTTTTCAGTCATTCATTCAATTTAATCAAAGCTTCCTATGTATAAGGGATTTTAGCTATTCAATTAAGCAAAAGCCAAATTCGTTTACCACAAACCATTAAGGCTGGATGGGCATGCGAACTCATGAAATACTTTTCTTAATGTATTTTAGTTTCCAGTCTAACACTGGTCAGAGACACTGTAAACAGATTGACAGAATGACTTCTGTTGGGTACACACTGCATGATTTTTACCCCGATTCTCACTTGCCAACAGTTTTGTGGAAATCACTGACAAAAGCCCCAAATCAGAGGCAAATCAGCACCTGTTCATATGAGTGACCGCTGTGTAGTGTGTATTATCAGAGACACAATCAGAGTGAAGCAGTTTCGCCGCTGATGCCCCTGAGATATTTAGGTATGCTAAATATCTGTCTGTGACTCAGTGTCATACAGTGTATAATGGGTTTTGACTGGAAATTACATTAAAGTTCAGGGGGAGGAGTCATAGACTAGCAACAGAACATCATCAAGCATGCATTGAAGAGACTGCAAAAAGAGACTGCATGACTACACTTTGTTTACACAAGTTGATTACACTGCATGATTGCACAAGTTGTTTCAACACAAGTTTTAGAACAGCTTGCGTGATTGAGATGATAAATGGACAACAATCTCGAAACCTCTTTGTTTTTTTTAAATGAATTTAATTTGAGTTTCATTTGAGAATCATAATGCTTCATGAACAAATAGTGCTTATATAGTAAAACACATCACCATATACATCTATCTTAATTTGAAGAGTGAAATAAAAGCCATCTTCACAGTCTTTTCAAATTGTTTTTTATATTGATAACCCACATTTTAAATGCTTAAGGAAGTGTATAATTAGCTCTGATAACACATAATCAGGACTTCATTCATTTTAATCAACACATTTGCTGTATAAGGGATTTGGGCTGCCCAGACTGAGGTTATATTGGATTGATCAAATGTCAAATTTGAGTTGATTTTATTGGACACAGCTTCTCCAGATGAGCTAATGTTTTCAATCTGCCACTGGTCAGACAAACGGTTAACAGAATGACCATTGTTTGGACTTAGATGGACACCTAGTACTGTATAAATAAACTACAATCAAAAAGAAAAAAACACACACTCATAAACAACCTAATTACTTTCTGAAAATCCTTATTATCTCTAAATAAAGACAACATTGACAAAGTGACTCATTTTTCTGTCTTTATAAGGCAATTCTGAGACAGAAACAATCAGGTCTAGTCTGTCTGGATGATTTTTGCTCTAATTAGCCCCAGGCTGCTTGCATCTCATGAGGGTCAGAGAGAGTTAATGACCTTAGAGGAGACCGAATGTATACACAACAATGCTTTTCCTCAGAGCGAGTTAAATAATCACTAAACAAGACATGAGAGATAGAGCTCCTAGTCATTAACAAGAAAATGTATTTGGATTGTAGTATCTGGAATTGAAGAGATCAGCTGAGGTTAACAATGATAATTTTCATCAGATAGAGTTCAGCTTTTCTCCTATAATGTTTTTTTAAATATTGAGAGTTGGCTGCTGTGATGTATGGTGAGATAAAAATCAGATGCGAATATTAATGAGATTGCATCTACTACCTTGATTTTGCTTTGATAGAAGCTGCAGTTAGACAGCAGCTGACATCTGCTTTCAATGTCTCTCAAAGTCGTCAAGTATGTCTTCTTTGAAAGCTGCTTTTGCCTCACTATTGCAGAATATATATATATATATATATATATATATATATTTATATATTTATATATATATATATAAAACATATATATATATATATATATATATATATATATATACATCATTTCATAATTTTCTCACTAATTGAGATTGTAATGAGTCTCAATTAGACTGATGAAAACAATCATTTTAAAATAATGTGTCTGTATCTTCATGATCCCAAATGCACAGACATCCCAATAATTAGCAAGTACTTGAGGGAGATCATGCTAATAATATAACTCTTTGTTTCTTTGGAGAAGTACCAGATTGTTTTTAACCATTTAAATCACTGCATTTACTGTAAATAAAAACACAATTTATTATACAATCTATTTATTCATGTCATACATTTATTTGTTGTGTTACAAATTTGCTTTAAAAATTCATTTAGAATGTATTCATTATAACAAAAAACAATTTAAGAGAGAGAAAGAAATTATACGGGATAGTTTTGTGCCAATATCACATATCAAGAGCTTCTGAATGCTAACTTCTGAAAAACTTCTGAAATCTATTGAAAACAGGTCTAGTTGCTTGGCTGGCACTATGCTAATGTGTTCCTGGTGTGTAAAAGATAATGTAGAATTGTAATGGCTGGTTGTCCCAGCACTACAGAGAATGAGTTGGCACAAGACCAGAGGAGCACAAACGACTATGGCTGGCCATTATGAGAGAAAATAGCCTATTTCAATGGGTTTCATTCTTTATTCCTTGCTCTTTTTCTTTTTTGCTGTGGTCGGCATAAATATTTGACCGTTTCCTCAATTTTAGAAAGGCAGTGAATTGGACAAAGTCATTTTGAATTTCACTCAGGCTTACAGGGCCAATGGAAGTCAGATGCCTAATTCTTTACACACGGAGAGTGACTAACTCTGCTGAGACGCTGAGAGACTGGGGTCTGGAGTAGGTCATATACGATTAATATGTTTATATATGTGAGAAACAGAAAAAAATTAAGGGGGAAAGAGGATTCGCCGCCTTTGTGAGGAGCTGAATGTAAGAGATGAAAGATGCTGAGGCAGAAGCAAGGTATTATTTCCATCTTTCAAAAAAAAATACACACGAATGAGAAGATAAATTATTTTAACTGTCAAACTCCAAAGCTCCCATAAAAGTACCATAAAAGTAGTCCATATAATTTATATGCATTATTCCAAGTCTTTTGAGTTCATTCGGTTGCTTTATATGAAAAATAAAATTGTGTCGTATAAATGGGAACATATGAGAAAAAACTGAATGCTTGACCTGATTTGTTCTCGTGTCTAGTCAACACGTAATATTCGAATCGAGATTGGAGAACTTTTAAGAGAGATATTTTAAGACTCCCACAAACTGAGAACAAAAGCCTAAAGTCACTTTGGCCTCTCAAATATTTGTATTCAGCAGAATACAGAAACATAAAGCATAAGAAGCACTGCAGTGAACATCAATAACAAACTTTATAAAAAAAATTATTTGGGCTAACAGGAGGGAAATAGGTTTGCACAGGACATTCATTTTCTTACAGGATTTGTATTAGGAGTTGTGCTGCTGCATGACTGACCTTGTGTTTAAAATCAAACACCCAATCATAAGGAACCGTGTAATTAAACCTGGGCAAATGAAGCAGTTCCGGGGGTGAGACTAGGGATTTATAGGACATCAGCTTGCCCTCCTATAGTTATGACCCTGATGGGATTAATCCTAGCTATAATTATGTCACAGATTTGTCTTCAGTCACGCCTCTGTTCTTTTATTAGCAGCAAATTGTCTCCAACTATCATCAGCATCGGGGAGAGATATCCTCATAGTGGATTATTTAAAGAGAAAGAGATTGAGAGGAAAAAATGAGTGTACACAAACTGTATTTGAACATTTTCAATGATATCCCACTCACTGTAAAAAGCTGCAGTTGCTTCACAGCAATCAAATGATGCCTCAAAATGTGTTTGTATGGGAAAAAACTGATTTCCTCTCAGCCTGGATTTCCTCATTCTTTTGCCTTTTGACATTCTCAATAATGCAATCCAGAATCTTTGTTTACAAAACAAAATGAAGCACAAACAAGAAGTAAAAAGAAATTGGACCCATAAAAAAACACACATAAAGAGTAGTCAATGGGGACATCTTGAGTTTTATTGAGGATGAAAGTCATTCATTTATAAAATAGTATTATGTCACTGCTCTATATTGTAATTTCATCACAGGGTTATCTGGGCTGCATAACAGTCATTCAAAATATGCAAAGAGTTGATGAAGGTTAGAATTGCACATCTTTGTACAGTCAAATCTCCATATGAATATACAAACAAAGGTCTAGATTAAAAAATTGCCAAAAAAATAGAAAATAAATACTCATCTCCTTCTCTCAAGAGTGTCTTGGCACTGTATACAAGGTTATATATGAAAAAAACAAAAACAAAATTCAAGCAGTCCTCCAGGTTGTGCATGTAATGTTTTGTGCATATACATTCACCCTAATGCACTTAAGCATTTGCAAATAATGTCTTGAAAGCTGGTCATTTGCCTATTTCATTAAATGCATTATTGCCCATTTTCAGCATTATAAGGGAAGTTATTGTATAGACTAATTTTGCTTATATTTACCCAGATTTGTATTACTGGGCTGTTTGATGCAATAATTTAATGTATTGAGGAAAGCAAGGAGTGTTACATAAATCCTGCACTTTCCTATATTATTTGGAATTGTTATTTATGAGTATTATTTTTTTCAACTGATAAATGTATATACAGGTAGCCTGCTTTCATTCCATAGCATCTAATACAAATTACCACTTAAAGCGACAAAATTGCTTAATGAGCCTTGTCTTTTTTGCTGTATTGAAGAATTTTCATATTGAAATACGAAATTTCTGGCTAAGGATCTTTTTAAAAATAGCCAATATGCTTCCATGTACATCACAGTTTTAAAACATGAGTTGTTACCTATTGCTTGCAATGAGATCTCTAATACCCGGAGAATGCTACCCGCTATCCCATTCATCTCAATGGCATTCTAATAAGCAAAAACCCAGCTCTTGATTACTGGTCCCAGACAGGTTGGGGAGGCATTCCTATTACAAAATGTATTAGGAAAAAAAAAGACACGCCCATGAAAATCCATATCACTTTTCACAAAACTTAAAGTTAATTTAAAAAGTGTAAGCCAATGTCTGCTGAAAGTTAATTGTGTGAACTTTTAAAAGTATGCTTGTCTAAAAGCTAACATACATCGACTTAAAAGCCAACTCCAGTTTTGTTGTCATAGCATTTCATCAGACAGTTCAGGGAGATGAGGCCAGCAGGTTCCGTTTAAACTGCAACGTTTGCTAGCCTGGGATCAGAGTCCTGTTCATATCTGTAATGATACACCTCCATTTGATCCCGGCAGGCCTCTCTAATGTTATTGAGCCACTTCTTGATGCCTCTTCTGTTCAGATACAACACCATGAGGAACACAACTCCAATGAGGGCCAACACAATGCCGAGAAGCACATAAGAACGGGCATCCAAGTTTTGGCACTCAATGTCCCTCTTTTCTAGATCATTCACAAGTGTATTATTCTTCTTTTCTGGTTGTGCACATTTCAGGCTGTTTGAGTCTGCGCATTGAGAGCTATTCTTCAGCCAATCATAAAAGTCCTTCACTTTGTCACATTTACAGTCGAACGGGTTCAGTGATAAGTAAATACGTATTTCCGCGAAATCGTTTAATTTTGTTAAATGTTCCTTATCCAATGTCCCAATGGCATTATTTGTCAGTATTAATGTGGTTAAATTGAGGTTGCCAAACCCAGAAAGAGGAATTACCTTCAAACAGTTTCCAGACAGGTCCAATCTCTGAAGATTACACAAACTGTCCGTGGACAGCGCGACTGGTAATTGCCCCGCGCCCGAAGTCATTAAGGCGTTACTGAGGTTAAGATTACGTAGCTGTTCCAAGCCATAAAAAGCTCCAGGGGACACAACCCTCAAACGGTTGTGACTCAAATCTAAGGAAACAAGTCGTGGGAGTCCACAGAACGCACAACTTTCGATAACCTGTATGTTGTTGTTCTGCATTGACAGCGCGCGCAAGTCCATATCAGTCCCATTGGCTGAAAACGCTCTCTCGGTTAAAACTGAGATGTTGTATCTGTATAAAGTTAAGTTTTGGGTGCTTCTGGGCACTTCGAGAGGAAGCATGATCTCTTCACAGCTCACCAATCCGTCATAATGCATGTAGGTATCTTGACATTGATGAGCTTCAGCTGACAAAACAAACAAACACATCAGCCCCACACTAAAATGATGTCGCTTTAAAGTGTAAGATGATAAAACACGAAATGGTTTTCTGTTAATTTCCATTTTAATCTGAAGCGAATGTTATTCCAAAGGTTTAATTGCAGCATATGTTCTCTTCATAGTTCGGATTCACTTCGCTTCGGGAATCCGTTTCAGCCATCAAGGAAAGCAGTCCGTGTGACCAGAGAGTGAGCGTTCAGTCCGGCAGCATTTTCTCTTTCTGGAGCTCCCCTGACGAAGCCCACCCTACAAATGCGATCAAGTGCTGTCTAGCAGCATCCCTGAGGTGAGCAAAACCTCACCCACTTCCCTCAGTGAGAGAGAGATACAAAGAGCCGTGTCGTTTTGCAGTTAGGACCGAGTGGACACTGAATGGACTTCTTGTCAGAACGGTGTTCAAAGCATTTTAGAAACATTAAACGGGACATTTTCTGTGGGAAAATAAAGCATGCTGCCTGCAAAACGTATGTAAAAATGGATAGCCTACTGTCTCAAAATTTTACTCAATTAAAAGTCAAAGTACCCAACTAAAATATTTGTGAGAAAGTATCCAAATCTAACTGTAGGCTACTTAATTAGCCTACTGTATAAAAGTTTGTATTTAAATGTTTAAATATCGTTGCCTGATATTGTTAAACTACAAATATGTGTTGAAACTATGTGTTTTTATATGTAGAAAATACTGGTGTGTGGTGGTGTTCTGAAATTAGGAGGCATAGTCCTCAAAGTTTTTTTTTTCAATCAAATATAAATTAATGTTCCAGTCATTACATAAAACTATGGAAGTTCTAAGCGGCCATGCATTATATTTTTCCCCTTGTTTTCTTGTGATCACGACTTAATTTTCTCGTGATCTTGACATAACGAGTTGTTTTCTCGTTATCACGACTTAATTTTCTTGTGATCATGACATAACAAAAGTTGTTTTCTCGTTATCACATCTTTATTTTTGTCGTGATCTCGACATAACAAAAGCTGTTTTGTCGTTATCACGACTTATTTTTCTGTGATCTCGACATAACGAGAGTTGTTCTTTAAGTTACACAACTGCACTAACTGGTGACAGTATATTACTACGATTGGGGTATATCCACTATTGTGCGCGTTTGGGACAGAGGACCTTCTTCATGATAGGTTATTTGTGCCGTTCATTACTGACATTTAATTAACTTATAAATGTTAAATGCTTGAATAAATATGATAATTTTGCTTGGAATTTTATCTGTTATCTTTACGTTACTGCTGTCTAATTTACAACGATGTAGCATTTGTAATATACATCTCTTTTGTTTTTAATCTTTATTGTTTATAAATGTATATTAATAATATATTTACATATGTGTATAATTTAGTTCAGTGATATTCTACAGTGTTGTAGCATAATCTTTTGTATTTTCTACATTTCTTTGTAAACCACACATACAGCATCCAAGCTTGTAACGCACATGATATTGCAGCCTATCCTAAATGACTAATAAAAATCAACAAAAAAATATATTTATTATATTATTATATATAATTTTATTTCAAACGAACGAGGAAAATGAAGTGAGTTGAATCCAAGCAGCTTATGATTTTGAGAATAGTCTATTTCTTTTATGCATTATTCTGAAGGAGCTCCGCCTGCACTTGCGGTGTGGAATGCTGTGTTTTTATACAGTTTGAACATGATAATTACACAAATAAAATGTTTAGCGGAGCCTAACTCTGGACAAAATCAGCAGTGTTTGAGTAGCCTATTTGTTTTATCGGAGTGTCTATTTACAATAAGTGCAAATAGCCCGCCTTGTTGGCAAAGGCTATTTACACTAACTCCGCCCACCAAGGTGTGTTTGGGATAGTCAAAAATGCAAAAAGACATTCACTCTTAACACCAGTTTCAGCGGTGTAGATAAGGCGCATGTTTTTTGACGCGATCGACCCGAGTTCGAGCCCGCATTTTGCCGAACTTTTTTCTCCCTTTTTAAATCTCATATCGCATCGGAAAGGCGTGTATTTTCAATAAAAATGAAGGAAATAATCAAAAAGTTGAAAATAAAAGTATCGGGTAGGGTTAGGGTAGGTGTAGGGAGGGCTTTATTATCCAAATAAGGTGGCATCCATTCAATGATTTGAATTAAAACTATAATTTACACTCAACAGGGCTGGACGTTATTATTCTGGCATACTGGGCTTTTATCCCGGTTGTACACTATCGGGAGGTACAGTTAGTTGCCATATATATTGTAAGTGGTGGTAGTCTAAATAACAAAAACAGCCAGGGCCGATATTTTAACATAGTGAATATATGCAGATATTCCGTTAGTATATAATGCTATTTGTAATGAGTAGTACTACAATAGCAGAACATCTTGCTATTTTAACATAGTGTAAATAGAATCTATAGCTAATTGCACTCACTGTAAATAGCATATATCGTAAAAAAAAATACTGCTATTTTTACTTGGTGTAAATAGAATCCATTGCTATTTGCACTTAGATGCATTGTGTTTTAAAAATCAAGCCATCATTGTTAAAAGAACCCTTTTTGCTTTGTCGAAGTCACAAGAAAATTAAGTTGTGATCACGAGAAAACAACTTTTGTTAAGTCGAGAAAATTAAGTCATGATCACGAGAAAACAAGACAGAAAAAATTATAACATTGTCTATCCACTTAGAACTTCAGTATCAAATATTACTTACAGAAAAAAATAATAGTAATAAAAAAATCTCATCAAGTTAGTGTTTTATTTAATTTTTTATTGTTTATTTTTTTTAGATAGGACAGTATGGTGCGTGACAGGAAACGATGTGGGGGAGAGAGAGGGAGCGGGAGCTGGAAAAAAGGGCTATCGGTGCCGACCAAGTTAGTGTTTGTAAGCATTTTACATTTATTCCAAAATAATAACTCAAGGCAGTAACAATTTAAACAATATATTTTATTTGCGAACTTATGTTCAGCTGTTATTTTTAATAGATCACTTTCAACTATTTTTTAATTTTTTTGGATAATCATCAAAGGTCCGTAAATATTGGTCACAGACAGAGATATACTTTAAATTACACCAAGCTGATAACTCACTAAAAACTTCCACAGATTATGTTTTCAAGCCATTTCAAGTCTTATTTTGATGTAACATTGTGGTTAGGCCTATATCTAAGTGCGTGAGCTGTTTCCTTTATTTAGTCTTCCCATGAACGGCATTATATTGTTTATTCAGACTGATTCACGAATGCGAAAGACAGGATTTATTGCATGAACCAATCATAGCCGAACATAACCAGTCTTATCCAATCATATCTCGATGGAGGAATTGCCTCCTCTCACGTGATTTTACCCCATTCATTCTCAATTACCCGCTCCAAACTCACGGCTCGCTTTAGAGGGTCTGTTAAAACTCAGTGGGCTCAGGGGAGACGAGAGAAACACAGAAACTCACTGTAACTTTACCTGCTGGTGTTGCTGTTGTTGGACAATGTTTCTGTAGAGATTTCTATACTCTTTAATGTTATATTTTGTAATACTGGCATTTTATTTTTGTACTACAAATTTGTTTTCTCATCCAATTTTTTGAGGAGGCACTGCCTCTCTTGCCTCCTCAGAGGAAACGCCTCTGGTAGAAATATAGTATACCAGGTTCTGGGACTGCTATTTTCAGTGTAATGATATGTGACGCATCAATTCTAATTCAACTCTAGACACAATTAGGGATGGATAGAATAAAACTGCAGGAACATGGAAGGGAGGGGTCGGGACAGGACACAATTAAAAGCACTGCTGACTTTGAGCAAACTCTACCCACAGGACTTGCATAACAAGAACACATAGAAAGAGGATTGAGGCAAAATAACATCTAAAATAACAAACTGAAAAATTATGAAAGTACAAAACAAAAATACAAGATTCACGTTGCTTTTAAACCCCTAAAGTACAAAACAAAATACAAGATGTCTATTGTACTGTAAGTTTACCCTTAACAGCAAAGTTGTTCTGTCAGGATCAAAAGTTGTATTGTATTTAATGTGCAATATTTACAGCCAACACAAAGAATTTCCTGGATCAAAAGTGATTTTTTTTGCCTTAAGACTATTATACACCAATCCTTAAGAATACAGTAACAGTTTAAATAATCCTTGCACATGGATGGTTTAACACTGCTCATATTACAGAGTTTGATAATGTAGGTCTAATGAGAAAAAAAATAATTACTTCACTATAAATTATTAATACATAATCACAATATCAATTTTTTTAGTTTTGTGTGTCTAAAAGATAATTCAACATGTTTGCACTGTGATGCCATCTTTGATTTGCTGTATCAGTTCACACTGTTGCCCCTGCAATCCAATCTATATTGTGAACGCCAACTGTCTAGGGTCTAATGTTACTCCATCCTATCTGTCTGAGGGGTACAATCTGTTGGCAGGTAAAGCCTTTTTCAACCCATTGCAATTTTTGCTGTCTATCCTAAAACTGGTCCCTGAACAGTATTTTTGGAGAACAATTTCAACTGCTGTGGGCTATTGTTTAATAGCGGAGAGGAAATCTCCAGGCATCGTGTTGGCTATGATGCAATAAAATAATTTTACTGGCGCAAACAGACAAATAGAGACAGGTAATAAGCTCTAAAACACTCAGAGGCATAATCATTTTGGTGACATATTTGAAGCTTCTTGCTGCAGGATGGTCACAGGCTAGATCACTTTTCCACCAAAGGTTACTCGAGTTCAAACGAGAGCACTCAGCATTCAGTCATTTTCTCCAGTCAAGTGGAGCATGTAGCTTTTAACGCTTGGAGATAATTCAATTTTGTGGGATTTCATTACAGTAAGCCATCCTCCACCCTTTAGCCACATGAAATGTATTACTGATTGCTTTACTTTAAAATCTAACCTTCTGCTTTCAATCTTCACCCAATGTCTACATCAACACTAGACTTAGAAGCAGCATCGTAATCATCAAAAATGCATGCATCAGAAGGGCTATAGCCTAAGTGATAGCTGTTATCGAGTGATGCACCATGATTATTTTATTCAGTGGGTACCTGACAAAGTGGCCTAATTGTACTTGTCAGCCTATGGTAAGCCGGTTTGAGGTTGCAACAGATATGAGCTATCATGTTCCAAATGGGCAGCTTGGCCAGGTATATTACTTTATCCTTGTGACTGCTCGTCTGGAGCAACACAGTTGGCAAAGTGTCACAGTGTCTGTCACTCATGTAACAGGTTCTTAGAAAGAAAGTAAGAGAAACATGCTTTACAGCAGTGTATAAATGTGTGAGTTTTGACAGATATAACCCCCCCCCACACACACACTAAAAATGTATTTTATATATTATATTAATACAAATTATATTTTATAGTATGTCTATATATATATATATCCCATATAGGATGCATTTATTTGATAAATACAGTAAAACATGATTTAAATATATTTTAAAATGTAATTTATTCCTGTGGGGCAAAGCTGATTTTCAGCAGCCATTACTCCTGTCTTCAGTGTTACGTGACTTCAGAAGTAATTTTAATATGCTGATTTGATGCTTACAAAAAAAAAAGATATTATTATCAATGTTCAGAACAGTTTTTGCATTTTAATAATTTTATGGAAAATAGGATACCATTCAAAAGTTTGGGATAAGAAAGAAAATAATAATACTTTTATTCAGCAAGGAGACATTACATTGATCAAAAGTGACAGTAAAGACATTTATAATGTTACAAAATAATTAAGATTAAATAAATATTCAAATAAATACTGTTCTTGTAAACATTTTATTAATCCGCATCCTTATTTGTTTTATTTTTTCATAAAAGTATTACACAGCCAAAAAAAATATAAATAACATAATAAGCACCATATCAGCATATTAGAATGATTTCTGAAGGATCATGTGACACTAAAGACTGTAGTAATGGCTGTGCAAAAAATTCAGCTTTGCCATCACAGGAATAAATTACATTTTAAACTATATTATCTAGAAAACAGTTATTTTAAATTATAAAAATATTTTACAGCATTACCATTTATACAGTATTTATTATTACATATATGCAGCTTTGTTGAGCATGGAAGACATTACAAAAACATTTTCACACATTTCCAACCATATTTTACATTTCACTACGAATTACTTTACATTTCACTACGGATTACATTCTGTATAATTGAGTATGTGACGAATAAAAGAACCTTGAACCGATTTTTCAATACCGTAATGCAATTTTTTTTTTATTTGTGACCTGGACTTGCTTTCAGGAGATTTACTTTTAAGCATTTGAAATGCACATTCGTTTTTATGTAATTGTTTTTGTGTGTGTGTGTGTGTGAGAGTTTGCACTACATGTGCATTGTTTGTAGAGAGCATCATTTCCGCGTCACTCAGGCATGTGTTTGTTCTTTGCCCATCACTTTAAAGTGTGTGTATTGGCAGCGTGTGACCGGCTTTTTGCTTGCTGGATCAGTAGTAACTGTGCGCTCTGTTTGGGTGAGCTGCTCTGATAGCTCATTTTCCATTCTGCTCACTTCAGATCAACCCGATCTCTCTACAAACTTTCTGCATTAAACCTGACCTCACATTTCCGCAAATTTCCAACATCCACCCCAGAGTGACTCATTTAAATGTCAGATAAGAGCACTTAACCAAACCAGTGCATTATCAAACGTCACTCATGCAACACATTAAAAGAACCAAAACCAGATTGTTGAATTATAAATGTGTTTACAGTAAAACAATCTTTGGCAACTATTTTACATTTTGGAGAATTGGTGATTAATCTCATTCATATGTTTTCATACAATCTGCTAATGCCCCAGTAATGCTTTTCTTTAATGGTAGGGCTTCATGCTTGCTTTTTTGTTTGTTTTTTGTTGTTGTATTTTTCATACAAATCGCACCAGTTTACACAACATTGTCAACTCATGAAATCATGAGATTTCATTTACTTGTGAGATTACAATAATTTGAATGTAAAAATTAACACATCCAGATAGATTAGGGTAATGAGAGCTCGATGAGAAATACTTAATTGTTATGAAAATTGTCACAGTGCAAAATGGCCTTAAAAATAGGTTTAATTTACTTGCGCAAAATAAAAAAAAGTAAAAAAATTATTTCAGAGGTGAAATATTGTGGGAGCTCGTTTCCACCCTGGAATAAAAAAAAAAGAAGGTAATTGTGACCTTTTTGTCTCACAGTTTGTCTCACACATTTTCCTTGCAATTCTGACTGTATATATCACAACTTTTTCTTACAATAAAAAAAAAAACATTGGTGGACATAAACTTAGAATCGCAAGATATAAACACAGAATTATGCTATAGGTAATCTGGTAATTCTGAGAAGCGAAGTCTGAAATATGAGAGTATTATTTACACTTTTTTATCTGTGGTGGAAACAGGCTTCTATAACATGTGACTCAATATTAGACTCAATATTTTCTTGCAGGTTGCAAAAAAAAATATATGTACTTTTTATTAAAACTGTATTCTTTTAATGACGTACATTTAAAAAAATAAAGGTTCTTTATTAACATCAATGGTTCCACATCATCCATAGAACTTTTCATTTCACAAACGTTTCTGGAAAAGGTTCTTTAGATTATTAAAATGTTCTTCACACTAAGAAAAAATGGTTCTTTTAAGAACTGTTCAATGAAAGGTTATTTGGGGAACCAAAACAGGCTCTTCTGTGGCATTGCTGTGAAAACCCCCTTTTGGAACCTTTGTTTTTAAGAGTGTAAGATTCACCCTGCACTGTTTTGCTGTACAGAGAAATTCACTTAAAAGTGTATCTCTTAACTTCACCTTTCAGAGACCTCTAAAGGGCTGCATTGTAATCTGGAAAGCCTGCAGGTTTGTTACCAATGTGTGGTGTAGGTGTCCAATTGCAAACGCCAGCTTTCCTCCAGTGAGGTTTTGTTTTTGATCCGTGACCCACACAAAAGGGTTGGTGGTTAGATGTTGGAGCCTGGAGGAGGTGATTATGGTTGGATGGCTCTTCTGCTTGCTCTGATAAGCATTAACAGAGGCTTTTATTTCTCATTAACTCAAGGTGCTTCCTCTCGGCTGGCGGAGAATGAGGAAATCACACGGGGACATCTGCGAGGACCTGTTAGATGCCAAGCACCTGTACTCAACCAGAACGTCTGCTATCAGGCTGTGTCTACACTGCATGATTACCACAACACAGATAAGAAACCTTGTGATTTAAATATTACAGCCGTCACATTGACCTGCAGGCTAGATGTAAAACAAGGGTGTAATCGATTGTAGATGTGAGCATCTGACATACTGTCAGCAGAATTTAAAATGATATGCACATACTCATCACTTTGTGGTCTCACACATCAAATGCCTAGATACTTCAAACTAGGATGCTTGTCATAAAAAACATTAAAAAATGCAGTGTTCTTATGCAAAATAGCTTTGATCGGTGAAAACCCTTACTTAAACTGCTTATTGCTAAAATGTTCCTCTGGCTGAATTAAACCAGGCACACTGAGTCATTACAAACCTTGCCAAGTCAAACATGCACTTTTCAGACAAATAAAACCACAGAGATTTAGAACATAATGTAGCGTGTCTGTGTGTGAGAGAGAATCTGCGTGTTTCTTAATGGGGTCATATGATGCGATTTCAAGTTTTGCTTTCTCTTTGGAGTATTACAAGCTAAATGTGCATAGATAAGATCCCTGAAGTTCCTAAGACTAAAGTCTCAAAACCAAAGAGATATTATTTATCAAAGTTAAGACACCCCCCCCCCCCTAAAATGGCTCATTCAAACACGCCCCCACATGTCTACGTCACGATGTGGAAATATTTGCGTACGGCGTGGTTTCAGTAACCGCAGTAGTGTTGAAGCAGCCATGTCAGGGAGACGCTTTGTGTTTCTAGGGGAAAGCAAAAGCACTTTATTTGGCCTTCCGAACGTAGATGCATTTAGGAATAATTAAGATTATTTGCAACAGAACAGCAATGCATTTTATAGATGAGAGTTTCGTGAACCTAGAAGAGGAGGCAATTCTGACTTTGCTATGACAATCTGGCGCTTCTGAATCAGCAACTGTATGTTTTGGTTTTGCGCATTTTGTGTGTGTGTGTGTGTGAGAGAGAGAGACAGAGAGAGAGAGCGCAAGTTGGTCATATCACAGCGGAGTCAGAAATCGTCTTAATCGTGGCTTTTGTGCAAACACATACAAGCATCATCACTGTGTCTGTCACATGACTCTGTTCCCCTCTCGGGCTTGAACTGATGGTAAAACTAAGGACATTATTAACTGTCTTTACTTAAATTTTGAAAGCTGAAGCACATGATTATGGTAAGGGGCATTACATTTCTGACGTGCACTTGTGGTGTTCAGCCAATCACAATGCACTGTGCCAGTTGGCCAATCAGAGCAGACTGTGCTTGTCGGAAGGAGGGACTTTGTAGAAAACGAAGCGTTTGAGAGAGGCGGGGCATAGAGGAACTACAATAATGTTCAGTATTTGAAAAATAATGTGTTTTTGGAACATTAAAGCATGCCAAAATATTCTCTTACACCAAATACACAAAATAATGATCTTTAAAAAAGCATCATATGACACCTTTAAAGCAAAAGCAGAAACTAGATGATCATCTATCTATCTATATTGGAACTATTTCTATTATTATTTAGAAATTATTTGCAGCATACATTTAACTTTTTTTAAATCTACAACTTTACACACACACACACACACACACACACCAAAAAATGTATAGCAATGTATGTGGCAAAGCTTTATTATTATATGGAAATTATTTGCAACATATTTTTTTATGTCAATAAATTATTGATATCTACAAACGTATATTTGTCCACGCATAAAAAAGGTTACAAAAAGTATGTGGCAAAGCATTTTGTTGTTGTTGTTGTTGTTGTTTTTCTGCATATATTTTATTTAATTAAATTAAGTTTACATACTATCTTCATGGAACATCTTTACTTAATATCCCAATGATTTTTAGCATAAAAGGAAAATCGATAATTTTGACCAATACAATGTTTGTTGGCTGTTGCTACAAATATACCCATGCGACTTACAACTGGTTTTGTTCTCCAGGGTCACATATTTGAGCAATATATGCATTTATATCAGAATGACATACCATAGAATATTATTAAAATATCAGAATATTTTTTTTTTATTTGTCAGCTGTTTAAACATTTTCACTCATGCCAAAGAAGATATATGCAGTGAAATCCCTTTCCCTTTTCATTACTATGAGGTGCCAGGTTTATATTGATAGGTTTTTCTGAGGATATAGATAAGCCCAGCAAGTTTCCAGCTTACTTGTAAGAATAGTCACAAATCTGTCAACCAGTTTCTAAAAACGCCTCTGGAGGCTTGAAAAGTTTACACACAGAAAGTATCAGCGATGAAAGTGACCTACAGAAGCGATGTGTCAGTGGAGATTAAAGCTCATGCGTTCACAATGCGCTCCCATTTGCTTCACATCAGGGGACCGCTTATGTCCCAAATGGCAAGGATTTGTGGGTAAATGCTGTTCATTCTGTCCCTCCCATTGGTCGAGTCCTTCAGAGCTGCCTCTAAGCTAAGGGTGAGGAGTTGAAGGACTCTGCCACCCATGGTATTCTGGCACACACACACGCATGGCTGTACCTTCAGCAGGAGGTTTTTCATTCATCACGCACCACCACATAAACTTAAATCGGCTGTCTGTGTGACTAACGGCTCTGCCCTGATAAAGCACCAATGTAGGTACACGTTCCTCATCAATCAAAAGGCAACAAGGTCATTTATATTTCACGCTCAGCAGGGATCATGCATCCTTTTGCTTCACCCTCAAGGTCAATGAATCTTATAGGTCAAGCCTTTCGCAGATGGATTTTATGAAGAAAAATCAATCATCGCGCCGATAAATCTCATCATTCATAGACGTCATGTATCGCCCGTCCCGAAGACGGACTAAAAACCTCCTAATCACTTTCCAAGTCATAAAAATTAAAAAGGATTACTTCTCTGTTCCTCTTCTCCACCATCTACAGCGAGACGAAGGCCCCTGTGGCTGTAATCAAGCCGGGTCTTTGAAGCATGGCCCCAGGGCCAGCGGAACACTGCAGGAGTGCAGAGAGACACACTACTTAAACACTACTCCTGAGCCACGTGAATTAATCATTGAGGTGGATTCCATCTTTGCTTGGTCACTCTGGATGCATTATACCAGCCTATTGGCCAGAGAGTAACAGATACATATAAAACGGTGTCACCTGTCCAAGAGGCATTAATTAGTCATCCACAGCTGTAACAGAGCAAGCCGCGTCCAGACAGGCAGCGTGGCTCGGTATCATCTGGTTGCATGTTCCAACATGGCCATCTTATAATGCATCTCATTCAACCCCTGACATAAAGGGCTTCTAAATACACATTGACACCTTTGACAACAGCCTCCATTGCCCCTGATGCTTCTGGACAATGCTCTGCTGAAGGACAAGATCGAAACAGCAGCAGAACTGGATCTACTTCCCTATACAAACTTTATTTCATCAAGAGGTTTTAACAAACTAAAATCACAGTTACAAAGTGATACAGGTGGCATTACCTTAATTGCTGATTTCTGGAACCACCATCCTCTTGTAAATGTATTTATTCCACTCACACAAAAATCTTGAAAAGGTGAAAAGGGTTTTGGCCCTTCCTGTTTTTTTATTTTTATTTTTTTGTATATTTGTCACACCTTAAAAGATTCAGATCATCAAACAAATTTTAATATTACATAAAGATAATGCAAGTAAATACAAAATGCAGTTTTTAAATGATGATTTCATTTATTAAGGGAAAAAAGCTGTCCAAACCTACCTGGCCCTACGTGAAAAATGAATTGCCCCCTCCTGTTAAATCATGAAAGAACTGTGATTAAGCACATTATTTTAGAAAGCTGATTTAAATTTAACTAGCCAAACCCAGGCCTGATTACTGCTAGACCCGTTGAATCAAGAAATCACTTAAATAGAACCTGTCTGACAAAGTAAAGCATGCTAAAAGGGCAACATCTCATGCCGCGATCTAAAGAAATTCAAAGACAGATGAGAAACAAAATAGTTGACATGTATCAGTCTGGAAAGGGTTATAAAGCTATTTCTAAGGCTTTGGGTCTCCAGCGGACCACGGTCAGAGCCACTATCCACAAATGGAGAAAACTTGTAACAGTGGTGAACCTTCCCAGGAGCATGAAGTTCATGCCATGAACTTCAGGCATGAAGTTACCAAAAAGGCGATTAAAGCTGCCTTAAAACTGTGTGCATGCATGCAATATATTATATATGGATCACTTTTAAGAACATGTCTCTGAAATGGTTTTAAAAACTGTCATGGAGCCAGCACCTCATCTAACACTCCCGATTCAACTCATCCACTCATAAGTAGAGATTTTAAGACCTGAAGTGGGTCAGAAAAGGTAAAGAGAGTTGTGAGAAAATAAGATGCGTGTCAGATCCGCGTTACGTTCAACAGAAGCAGCTTTTAAAGCAGTAGCAGGCAAATAAGCTAATAACCAACTGCTGTGATGTCTATTAATCCAAGAACAAAAGAAAAAAGAGGAAACCAATAACTTGTATAGCTTTAAGGGGTTCATCTATTTAATTTAGTGTTTGGTTACTATTCATTTTCTGTATATTTTTGCTGAAGGGCACAGGTAGCTAAATATACCATTTATTATAATGGATTAATATGAAAATTGTTTTAAGTTCACTTAAATTAGTTATGTCTAATACATTTTAAAATTGATAGCTCTTAAATATACTGTAATGCTGAATGGCTACAGTCAATGGTTAAATATTAAGGGGAAAAATATATTTTATAGAGACATCAGTAGTATTGGTATCTATTTAAAGAAATATAAAAAACATACTGTCTTTATGTTGTTTGCACATTGTACATTTGAAGATTGAATGTGAAAGTATTGCAATATAAAAGTATATTTAAAAACTTTAATGTTAGGTGGGATTCATCGCGATTGATTAAAAAAAAATGTAATCGATTGACAGCACTAATAAATGTATTTCCTTCTTTCTGTATTTATTATCATTCCAAAGGTTGACTGTAGGTGCATCCCAAATCACGTACTTATGCACTATCCTATGATGTTTGTACAAATAGTGCGAGTAGTGTGTTCACACTGAAAATACCAAAAAATACAAAGTACACTTTAAATACCCGGATGATACACTTTAATAACCGAAAAAATGAAGTATGGAATGTTGGACACTTCATGCACTCAACAGTCACAGCTTTAATTACGTTGTGAAGGAGGAGGGGCTATCAGACTCTGATTATAACCTGATTATAATTATAAAATAACCGTATAAAATACACTACATGGTTTAGTATAGAGTGCATAAGTACACAGTGTATAAGTGTTTAGTGTATATATTATTTGGGACGCAGTTTGTGTTTGAAATAATTTGCATTAATGCAAGTGCTATTGTGAGAACTAGCAGTTTTTTTCATAATTTAATCCAGAAAAACGGGTAGGAAAAGGCTAAAATGTTGTGTTTCTCTCTCTCTCTTTCCCTGGATACTGAAAAGTCAACAGTGGAGCTTACTTTCCACAGCTGGGAGTGACCTTGGTGGGGCTGATGTGTGGCCTGGGCAGCGTCTGCACATAAATTCAATTATTTATGGTGTGGCTGTGTAGAACTCGAGCATTTGCTCAGAGAAGAATGTCCTCGTCCATCGCAGAGAGCTTCAAGTACTATAGCTGAATGAAAATACATCTGTTCAACAGGAAAGAGATTAAGACAAGAGTTCTTATTTACACCAGTGTTAACTGTGCACAGATGATTATGTAATCAAACTATAAAGGACAAATAACTGAAATGTATAATGAAATTGGCCAGATTGCTTAAAACTATTTCAGATAATGCTTTTTCATGGTTATTTACATCATTTAATCAAGTAACACTTTTTTGTGTTTTCATTTTTCAAAAATGTAATGTAAATAACACTATACTTTGTATTTTATCAGCTTGCCATTAAATTATAGACAACTATTAATACTGCATGAGTGTTTGTAATACAAGGGCTTATTTGTAGTGGCAAATTTGACATTTTCTTTATATTTTTACTCTTTTGTGAATGTAAAAGAATGCTATGCTATTTTTGTTGTTGTTGTTGCTGCTAGAGCAAATGGAACCGCAACAATTATATTTTATAAATTTACCCAACCGTGCTGACTTCTGCCTCCGAGAATCCTGAATAAAGGTAAAATGTAAAAAAAAAAAAAAAAAACCAGACCAAATGAGGACTTTATTTTGCCTGCGTTTCTTTTAGGAGATTTTTCCCGTTGACTGCACACGGTATTCCAAGATTTGCTTTGTCCTTCCTCAACTTCCAATTTTAGATAACTGCAGCTGAAATTTCATCACCTTTCAAATAAACGACTCAGTTTCCCCTCTCTAATTCTCTCTCTCAGTCTTTTCTGCTGACCTGGTCTCTTGCCCAAGGAGTTGGTTAAAATAGCTCAATGTGCTATATCGAGATGGAGAGCGCTGCATTTAATCTGGACAAATAAATATGAGCAGCGTCTCATTGTTTTTTGAAGAGGATAGATAGATATATAGATCTTATTAAACAGCACTGAAACCTTATCAAATCTGTCTCTGCTCAAGCTAACACCTCCCAATTTGCTGGTAAAAATCTAGCTTGATTAAAGTTTAATGGCCCTGAGACCCTTCAATTTGTGAGTTTGGCTCATACATTAAAATAATGACTCTAATGATGAGAGTAATGAAGACTTTATTATGCGCATGGAGAGGAGATTAAAACTGCTTTATCAGCCATTATGTGTCACTGAGCTTGCTAAAAAAAGATGAAAAATAAGGTCAAAGAAAGTGTAATGAGCAAAGTGTTAATATTTAGCACCTCTACATATCATGCTATGCTATTACTGCTTTTTTAATAATTATAATTGACATGTATTTGTTATTAAAAACGTGGAAAGTAATATTGTTAAAGAAAATGTTATTTTTTAAGAAAACTTTTCAGTTATTATTTTTTACTTTTTCAGAAATCATTCTAATATGGTAATTTGGTTATTAGTACTAAATAATCAACAATTGTTCTTATTATCACTGTTGAAAACGATTAATACTTTATGGGAGATTAATATTTTATGGAAATCTTGATACTTTTTAGGATTCTTTGTTAAATGGACATTCTAAATAAAAGCACATTTTGGAAATATAAACCTTTTGTGATAATATGCATGTCTTCATTGTCACTTTTGATCAATTTAATGCAAATAAAATTATTAATTAATAGTTTTTAGCCTTACCCAAACATTTGAATGGAATTGTATCATGGTTTATACAAAAATATTAAGCATCAACTGTATTCAACATATAATAAGATAATAATAACAAAATTTATTGAGCAGCAAATCAGCATATTAGAAAGATTAAGATCATGTGACACTGAAGCCTGGAGTTATGATGCTGAAAATTCAGCTTTGCCATCACAGGAAGAAGTTATATTTTAAAACAAATTAAAGTTTTTTTTTTTTTTCATTTTGTACATAACATTATTTCAGAAAATTACAGTTTATACTGTGTTTTTAATCAAATAAATAAAGCCTTGATGAATTATTCCTAATTATTCCATACTTTTGACTGGAAGTGTACACACATACACACATACACACACATACATATGTGACCCAGGACCACAAAACAATCTTAAGTGTCAATTTTTCTAAATTGAGATTTATACATAATCTGAAAGCTGAATAAATAAGCTAAATGTATGGATTGTTAGGATAGGACAATATTTGGCTGAGATACAACTATTTGAAAATCTGGAATCTGAGTGTGCAAAAAACATCTAAATATTGAGAAAATCACCTTTAAAGTTGTCCAAATGAAGTTCTTAGCAATTCATATTACTAATCAAAAATGAAGTTTTGATATATTTATGGTAATACATTTACAAAATATCTTCATGGAACATGATCTTTTCTTAATATCCTGAAGATCTTTGGCATAAAAGAAAAATCAATCATTTTGACCCATATAATGTATTTTTGGCTATTGCTACAAATATACCCGTGCTACTTATGACTGGTTTTGTGCTCTAGGGTCACATATAGTCTATATCATTGTTATGTGATCTCATTCCTCCCTCTCTGCTCACATATCAGCAAACATTAATCTTTCTTCCTCTCAGTTGCAGTGATGGATGTCAACAGATATGTCTATGCTTCAAATGAGCAAGGCACTGCAGGTCTGGAGACAGAAACCTCAGCTGATGCATTATGGTCATGGTTATTGATTTCTGTTAATACAGCCTGTCATTCGATATCTGCTAATTCAGCAGAAATGGAAACTTGCTTAAAGTAACAGTTCACCCTAAAATGAGTTCTGTTATCATGTACTTATATGGTTTCATGTAATTTGTAGAATTTAATTTGTTACATTTATATAGCGCTTTTCTGAGTACTCAAAGCGCATTACATAGAGGGGGGGGGGGATCTCCTCAACCACCACCAATGTGCAGCATCCACCTGGATGATGCGACGGCAGCCATATTGCGCCAGAATGCTCACCACACACCAGCTTATTGGTGGAGAGGAGACAGAGTGATGAAGCCAATCAGTGTATGGAGATGATTAGGAGGCCATGATGGTCAGAGGCCAATGGGCAAATTTGTCCGGGATGCCAGGGTTACACCTCTACTCTTTTTCGAAGGACATCCTGGGATTTTTAATGACCACAGAGAGACAGGACCTCGGTTTAACGTCTCATCCGAAGGACGGTGCTTTTTACAGTATTGTGTCCCCGTCACTATACTGGGGTGTTAGGACCCACACAGACTGCAGGGTGAGCACCCCCTGCTGGTCTCACTAACACCTCTTCCAGCAGCAACCTAGTTTTCCCAGGAGGTCTCCCATCCAGGTACTGACGAGGCTCAACCCTACTTAGTGGGCAACCAATCTTGGGCTGCAGGGTGATATGGCTGCATGTGTGATTTTTTTTTTCTACAGCGGAACACAAGAGATATAACACCCGGACAATCCTTTCCATTATAACAACTGTGAATGGGAACTAAGACTGTCAATCTCCAAAATGACAAAAAAGCACCATAGAATGTCATGCAGCTTTGTAACTTTGTAACAGTAAATGATGACAGAATTTTTAGTTTCTGTCGGTTATTCATAATTTCTGTCAGTACTTCGTTCTGTTAGCCATTTGCAAGCATCTTAATAGTTTGATCCTGTTTTCTCAAGTCAGTTCACCTATGAAAAATATGTTGGGATGGCGATAGCTCTTTGACTGCTTCTCTCACTCTCACTGCCTGCCTGTCATGACCTTGACTTTGATTGACTGCCGAGCGTTGTGCTTGGTGGGACAGCTCTCTCATCTCCCCAGTAGCTCCACCGACAGTTTGAAACATTGACATCAGCAAAACACACACTCTTACACACATAAATCTGACAACACCTCTCCCACAGCTCCACTGAACGTCAGAACGAGAGCTTCCTCAGCCAATGACATTGACTCTTTCGTGAGTCTGTATATCATAAAACCTGCATGCAGACAGTTCACATAATCAGGTCTGGTTACCTGATAGAATTACGTCGTGGAAACCAGCTGTGGAAAATTGGCCAAATGACTCCGCTGGCTGTGATGTGCTCAACAAACACAAACGCAGGCCAGACACACAGCAGGATGTGCCAGTGTTCTATGACAGATGTGATAGATGGCTTTTCATTATCGACAGAAGCATACAAAGCATGTATGGCCATGCAGTGGCCCCAAAAAGTATTTGAAATCTTAAGCACTCTTGAAATGTTTGAAATTGTAATGCATTAGACAGTCTTAAATGTCCTGGAGGTCACCCTGCCCTGCATTTTAAAAAACAATATTCCACTCATACTCGTTTAGAGACTGCAAACTAAATTTGTCATAAGACATACAAAATGAGGATTACATTTTTAAGCACTGCATTAGACAACAATATCAAATCAAGAGGCTTTTAAAAAAATAATTAAAGTATACTTTTTAGCCAAAATATTTCATCAATAGATGATTACATTTTTAATTGTATTTAAACTATATTTAGAACTATTTATATACATAATTTAAAATTCAGAAAATAATATATATATATATATGGTTATTAAACTAAGTAGTATATATGCTTGATTACTTCATGCATTTTTACTGATCAGATAGCTATCCGCTAGCTATGTCTATATAAATAAAAGACTAAGTAGAAATGCCTCCAAGACGCATTCGAGACTGAAAGCAATTCAATAGCTAAGTGTCGGATTCGGGTCTGTTTAACGCATGTTTAAATCCATTCTGGAAAATGTATCCTAAAATCAGAAAAAAAAACACTTAAAAATAAAACAAAACAAAAGTAGTTTTTAAAATCATTGGGGCAGCAACCACCCCCCCCCCAACATTCAGCACAGAAAAATATATATAAAAAAAATAATAATAGACACATTTAAAAATTATTATTACATTTATCATTGCAAAAAAAGTTTTAGAAAGTGAGTTTTAGTTCTGAGAAAAGCTCGCATCATTTATTCGCACTTGGCTTTATATTTTGCCATCTAATGCAATGAAATTCTTAGATTTTTAAGAGTGGCTTAGCTGTCCAGATACGATTGGGCTGCTGTAGATGGTCTTTTGCTGTTTGCTGTTGCATCAAATTTTGACTTGCACAGTAAGCATTGCATGCTGGGACACACTGTGTCCTGCTCAGTTTGGCTTTAATCCATGTAGACAGTGTCAGGATAAATATAAATGCCTGAGGAGACAGATAAACCCACCTGATATAAAGTCAGGTGGGCATTTCTGCTGCTGCAGAACTGCTGCACTGCAATCACAAGAGTGAGAGATGCATGTGATAATCTGCTCAGGTCAGCCATGCGTACCCTGTAATGTCACATGCTATGTATACATTTAGACAAGACATGACACAAATGAGTGTATCTTCACAGAGTGGGAACACAACAAGCATTAGCTTTCTAGAATGCTGAGCTAACGCTTGAGTTAATGACACAGAATGATATAAACGGAGGATTGCGATCATTCAACATTCCTCTACAAAAAAAAAGAAACTCCCACTAAATCATCTTAATTATTTCTATTTAAACATTTTTAAACATGTTTTGCAAGGTCAAAAGTTTTTCTACATGTTTTATTAATTTTTGTCTGATTAGAATCACGATGTTTGGATATTTTGAGATTTATTAAACTTGAAATATTGTTTTTCGAATATTAATACCATTTATCAGTAAAACGATTTTTTTTTAAATGATGACAGGTAATGCCAAACTAATTTTTCTCAAGACTTTTAATGAAGCTTTGTATTTATCTCAGGACCGTTATATCATCTTGACATATTTTATTTTTTCACTTTAAGCCCCAAAAACATAGTAAATAATAACTGACTTTAATTCAGTTATCATAGAAAAGGTGTATTCAAGTAACTGCGATTTTAAATATTACATTTATAATAGTAAATCGTTAATTATAGTTCATATTGTGGTTATGCTATCTCATTCCTCTTCAACTGCTTATTTGTCAGCAAATATAAAAATTAATTAGTGATTTTAATTAATTCATCATTTAAGTATTTTCAAGTTATTGTCTGTATAAAATGCATTTTTAAATATTAAATTAATAGAGCTGGAAAAAATAGCACTGACGCCACTGACCTATAAACGTGATGTACAAATTATTATCTATCCCCACGTTTCACAGCAGAATTTGATTCTTATTTGCTGTATTGATAAGCCACTTCAGATAAGCCCTTAAAGCTTATGATTAATATCCCAAGGTATTAAATGTTAATCTTATTCCATAAAAATATATAAAAAGTTATTTCTTACATGGAGGTCACATATCCAGCCATGCTGATTATCTGCCTGTTGTGAGTCTGAACGGCCCTCAGTGTCAACATGAGGTCACACACACACACACACACACACACACACACACACGCACGCACGCACGCACACGCACGCACGCACGCACGCACGCACGCACGCACGCACGCACGCACGCACGCACGCACGCACGCACGCCACGCACGCACCACGCACGCACACGCACGCAACACACGCACACACACACACACACACTAACACACACACACACACACACACACACACACACCACACACACACTCAACACACACACACACCACACACACAACTGCCTCTCACCAGATATAAATCATATCCTCTGACTATTAAACAGATTTACCGACGCAAGAACCTTGACCAGAGGCCCAAACCAAACACTGGAATAAACAGCAAATCCAAAAACCTCACACAGGCCAGTGGTTGCAAGAGTGATGAAACTACTAAATCCACTGTCTTGGCTTCCTCTTTACCAGTTGTCATTCTTTATGAAGTACAGATAAGTCTGTTTAGTTGGTTGCGGGCACAGAGATCGTCTCATGGGCTACACTCTAGTTGTGCGAGAGTCCATTAGTAACATAAAATGTCAATGCATCAATGTCCTTTACTGGATTATTGAACCAGCATACAGAGATGAGTGAAAGTGGGAGAAGAAAAAGTTAGTCTAATGTCTCATTCACAACCATTGTTCTTAAATATGCAACCGTTTTGTATTTGTGAGTGGGTGTTTGGTGATCAATTCTCTTCTAGAACATCTGACTTAAAGGGATCCCACTGTATAGGCCGACAGCTATATATTGAACTAAATGTTTTAAGAGGTTCTCTCGCCATTGTTTATGTACTGAAGCACATTAAATATGCAAGAGCGCAGGATTCTACTTTTTCTTTTTAGTGTTTCTTGAGGGACAGTGTGATGCAATGGTACAGTATGAATAACAAGTAGCCTTTAATAATGCCAAATAACAGGCAAAAGTGGAATATGGAGTACAATCATAGCCTAAATGGATGCATTAGTTCTGTTTGTGTCATGCACTATGTCTCATATGCATGGTTGTATTCCCACGTTGTTGTCAAAGTCTGCCATCTAGAGGTATGAAAGATACTGAAATCAGGCTTAAATAATGGTGTTTGCAAGCTACTATTATTGTTACTCACACTTAAGGGATTTGAACAACCTCTAAACCCAAGTATACGTTAAAATGTACCCTGCAACATTTGTGCTACAAATAATAATGACAGATTAATAAATTATTTTTACTTGCCTAATGTTTTCCTGGGCCCCACATTATATAATTTAATATTTTAATTTAAAGTTTTACTTTTCTCCTTTTACATGTATACATTTTATTTATTATTTAACATTTATTTTTATCACTTAAAATATATATTATGAAAATATTATATAAATTATAATTAAATAAAATTTTAATAATACGTATTATTATACATTTTTTCACTCAGAAATTGTTTTTATTTTCTCAATAAATATCAAATTTTCTTTATAAACAAGTAAGAAATAATATCTGAGCCCACTGCAACATCACATTGTTAATTCATGACTTTTAATATTATTGCACATACAGTATATCTAAAAAACAGGCTTTGAATTTATTACATGTTTGATGAAACTGCTGTTCAGTTTTAGCTGTTATTTCACAGCAGTCCTTGCAAACAACGCTCCATTTCCTGCAGTTCCTGTAGTTCTTCACAGTGAGGGCCACAGTGGAGAGAGAGGAGTTTATGGGCCCTGGGAATCACAGAGAGAGCCGCCCCACAGTCTCCGCTGTCAAAGGAAAAAGTGACGCTGGGGTGAGAAGAACTGTTTTTGATCATAAAAGTATACAAAGTATATCAGATAGTTTGACACATTGAGCGCTTACCCATTAAAATGCAGCTGTGCTAGTTTAAAAAGCTGTTGTCCCAGCTCAATGCTGTCCTCTCCGAATTGGGCCTGTATGGCAACAATGCTACGCTTTAGATGGGACGCAGCCAAACTCCATTCACCTGTTAGAAAAATAATAATAATCATACTATACCTTTTCCTTGTATGAATTTAGATGTTACTTATTACATTGTTCAAAAGGCAACGTAGCACTGCTATACAACCTTTACATATTTAACATTGTCATAAATGCACATTTTTTCTGATAGTTTTACAAATCAGGCTGTTATTCTGACCTGTGGTGGCGTACACACGAGCGGTTGCATCTGCTAACTCTCCTTGGAGAGGGTGAGTCTCTGTCAGGATGCTATTTGCCTGAGAAGTAGCTGATTCTAGGATTTTTAGGGCCTCGTCTGCAAAACATTGAAACTTTATGTATATTTATCACATACACAAAACAGATTGTGAATAATATTGAGGCAGTACCAAATCTGTCTCGCTCAATGAGAGGAAAGGCTTCATCCAAGAGACACTGCAAGCCCTTTAGTTTGTTCTGCACATCAGCACTGGTGATCTGATGACCACACGACAGCCCAGAGCACATGTACCCATCCATATAGGACTGAAATGTACAGCATACATCAAGATACACACAATGAACCAACTAAATGATCATTTTAGCTTTTCTGAAAAATTTACCGTAAGAGGCTTTCCACATTTCACACACTTCAGCCCTGGTGCTGCATTTTCTGTTGCATTCTGGCTTCCTTCTATTAGGTCTCTCTGACAGGCTTGACAGTTACAGTGGAAATAGTACTGCTCCAGCAGGAGACGCTGACGCTCCTTCACCTCCATTCTGCTACAGTGAGGACCTGTGTGGAATGACATTTAATAAAATAAACAAAATCAAATGTTCCCAACCAAACAAAAACTGAATTGCCAAGATCACATAATACCATAACAGTGCAGAATCTCCTTTCCTGGAGTAAGATCTTTTGAAGCACGTACAGTGACTGTCACACCACTGCGAGAGGTCTCGGGATGGTCAATGTGACCTTCAGAACAACCGAACTGATTGAGTGGGTCAGTTTGACAGCCTGTGGTGAAGGAGATGCTTGTGTTTGGACTGCAGGAGTGGTTAAGCAGGCTGAGAACAGGAAAAATTGCTGTGGCAATGCGGATTTCACTACTGGACTGAACAGCCATGCTACTTTCTTCTGTAAGAATTGAGAAAAAAATGATGAATTATCATTAAAATTCAACAATCAAATGCATTAAACTGCAGTTTGTGTTTAAGCATGAGAGTTCTGTCGAACCTTTGACCATAACAGCAGTGACTGCTTGAGCGTTACATCTAAGCTGCATCATGTGTCTCAGAGCCGTTGCTCCTAACATGCTCATCTCAGGCTGCCATGTTTCACTTTCTCTTTCGTCCTCGTAAGATGCCCACATGTCTGGTGGGGGTCCACCTTGCAGTCTCATATAAAGCACCGCTATGGTGACTGCCAGTAAAAAGCGTGAGCTGGGTGAGTGTTGTGCCACATGTGGTAAAAGGCTGTAGATGCCCATGTACGAGTTGCCATGATAGCAGTCTATGTGGTCAGAACTTTCTCTACAGGGATCTCCAAGACTCAACTTGACTGGCGAATCATTTGTCACATGGTCTTCTTGTAAAGTGCTTTTTTTCACCCTTTTAACTTCGTTTTGTCCGGCTTTCAGGGCCACTCTTAGTGCAAGATGACCCAAAACCCCAATGGCCAGCAGATCTGCTCCAATTGGGCACTCCCATTGGTGCCAGTGCTCCCAAGCATCTTTTTGACAAGACTCTCCACAATATCGAACGTAACTGCAATTTGGACAGGGCACAAAGCTCAATGATTGGCTCAGGCAGTGGTGACAGAGTCGGTCTTGAGTATTAAATATTTTTCCTGTCTTATTGGTCATTGTATTGAGTTTGTTTCCTGGTATAAGTACGCAGCAGAAAGCCTCGTCCTCCAGAACAACCTCACCAGCTGGTTTATTTTCTGTGGTTAATATGTGGCGACCTTTCTCTCGGCTGAAGTAAACAGACACACCAGGTGAAATACAAGTCTTGGTGTTTCTGCTTTTCTGGCATGGTGGTGTTGGATGACTTGCGGTTGGCTGGTTGGATTTTTCAGGTTTTTTAAGCTGGCTCAGGCATGCGGTCTGTCTAGCTCTCAGTTTGTCCTGCAGGTGGCTTGGGTAACCGGCCTCCAAAGAGTGCCGGATGTCCTCAAGACATTCCTGGAAAAAAGGAGATTATCCCTTAAACTCATATAGATGAGTCAGGTATGCATTAAATAAGGTGGCATGTTCTTATTTGAATGTTAAAAAAAAAATTATGTTTTGTGGTGCATAAGAAAGACTCTTACTCTGTAGAGGCCTTGGTAAAAGAAGGCAGCAGAACGGTTAGCATAGCACAATGATAGCGCTTCAGTATTCTTGTCAGCATGGCAAACACCCTGAAACATCAAACAGAGAGAGTGGGAATATATTATGCTCACAGGACCACCTGCAATTTGAAATCAGTGACACTAACGCTGAGCTCAAACCAGCATAACAAGATGAACCACAGTGATTAACTTTATTCACAATATGTCATTGTGCCTCATCTCAACAGATTCCAAACAATGGATTGCATTGCCATCAACAAAACATAAATCTATATTCAGATTTCAGAATGATTACTTTGACATTTATAAAAGGCATACGTATTTTAAGGTCTGTATGCTGATCTGTTTGCCAAAGCAATGAAAATAAATGTAAATCACTCACACTTTTAATGAGCTGGGGTAAAAAAAAATCCAGATTTTTAAACAAATAATCATTTACATGCTTAGGACATTTGCACTGTTAGAATGAACAGGTATAATAAATAGCTTTAATTTCCAACTGTAAAAATATAATTAATTTAAAAAAAATAACATAAAAAAATATATATATATATTTATATTAACATTGAGCTTGATAGTACTTGGAAATGAAAAGATTAAAGAGCCGCTGCGAAGTGAATCGCAAAAAGACTGTTATCAAACAGGTTTCCAAAGTTCTCACTTCTCCCTCTATTTGTTATTGGTCAGACACGCACATAACCCCACCCCAAACTCGCGTCATTGATTTAATCAATGATTCTAGCTAGATTAATTGGAGAAATGGAGCAGTATAGTGCAACATGGTGGAAACTTTTTGTGTAAATGAATGCGGTGTATGCATGTTAAGCAGCAATAAGGGGAAATATTTTAACCACACCAAAATAAGACGAAAAAAGTTCAACTTTGTACACATTACCTGCTCATAAGCATGAAGCAGGTGTTTAGATCGCGTCTTTTCCTTACCTTGGAATAATACAGTGCAGCGGTTGTATAATCCTTCACTTTGAAGCTGAGGTTGCCCTTCTGTCTAAATTCAGATGCCCTCTCGGGAGACTTTTTAACGGAGTACTTCTCAGAGATTCTGGAAAAAGTGTTGAGATCTTCTGGGCTGAAATATGGACAAATGACAAAAGGTAGGTAGAATATTTATTTTTTGTTTAGACACGAATAATATTTAAACATTTTCTCAGCACTCTTATTGAATAACTAAAGTAACAACTAGTGCAGCAATAACGTAAAAAAGGTAGTTAAGTATTAATCACTTTATCTTACACAATTAAAGTTTAATTTATGAACAGCTCCGCACTGACCATATTAATGACAGCCCGTAGTTGAATATGGCATCTATATCTGTCAGAAGGCAGAAGCGCTCAATTCCTTCAGTTTTCAGTTCCGTCCATTTCTGCTCGACATACCGAACCCATTCTGGACAGGGCAGATCCATTCAAAAAGCCTGTTAATAATCTATTACCCTACAAATAAAAGGAACGGAAACTGTTCAAACACTTTGGATTTCGCTGCAGTAAAGTGACTTCCTGTTGAAACTTTTATCAATCTTCAAAATACAGGCCCTGTATACTTTTAATCTTTTTGCCTGCAAGCCCTGAAAGTGCAAGTATAGATAGATAGATAGATAGATAGAATAGAAAAGATTATTAGAATTAGAATTACCAGAAAAATAGTAATAGATTATTTACATCAATAATCATATAAAGTTATTAAGGGGGCGTTTTAGCATTTTATTTTAGATTAAAATTAGATTATTTTATATTAATAATAATTTAATAGTTTAAATACTTCAATTCAGCACTTTGTTTGGGCCCTTTCCAGCCCCCTTGTTGAAATAAATTTCATATTAGATGTTTTAAATTACATTCGTTTTTGTGCATTACATTTGTGATGAAATTATTATAATTTTTTTATATTAAAATGTTACATAAAATTACCACGAAGTAATCTCAAAATTAATATTTATATTTTTGAAAATGTATAAAATACGATTATTTTATTTCACTATATTAAATTATATTTTAAAGCACATATTTTAATATGTTATTAATATGTTAGAAATATTTTTTTGGCAGTAGCAGTCACGTAGCGACAATAACTTGTTTGATTTGTTTGCTGTATTCATCAACACAGAAATGCTGTGAGAGTCACTAGGGTGGAGGGTGCATTCATTTTCCCAGTAGGTGGCGATATTGTTCCACCTTACAATCTTCCTTAAAAAAAACACAAAAAAAAGGAATCTCAGGGACACTACAAAAATGCACTGTCTCGGTTGTCGCCACGCATTTTGCTCCATTAATATCTCTTAATATCCATTAATATCTCTTATATTGGTCAATTTCTCTATAGACTTCATTAGCTATTGTATCTCCAGTGGAAAATAGGCAGTCAGGGACCGTTTACAGAGTTGGTTCTGTCAACAGATGCAGTGCTTTCAGATTAGGTCTAATGCAGATTCTCCACTGAAAATTTGATTTTGTCCATGACATTATTATAAATACAGTGTTTAATCAATGTCCCAGGAATCTCTATTAAAAGTCTGAATCTCCTTCATAAGGATTTTATAGGATTTGCAAGGCTAATTTCTCTGTTGTTTGGTTTGCTGTGAGAAATTGTACTCCGAAGAAAGAGCCATTTATTTTTTATGCAATTAATCAGCGTCTGCTAAAGGAGAACTGCTATACATTTGCAAGAAAGTAAAAATGTTCATAAAAAAAACTAAAAACACTACAGCTTCCTTCATCTGCTGTCATGTATTTTTTGTTCTTTTTTGATGGTAACTTTGGCACCGTTATCAGAAGACAGGCTTATATCAATCTTAATTTTACATTTTGTTTATAACTTGCTTTCACTTTATGAAGTGTCCCTGTGTCTGCATATGAATATTAATGTTGTATTGTATCTGTAAAGAAGCTGCTTCTGTGAGGTCCTGGGGTATGGTGCTTATCACACATGTGGTTGTTGCTCTATAAGAGCTTTAATTTCTACTGTTGTGTTTCATATTTGTGTTTCAACAGCTGCTATTAATCCTGTGATCTAGGGCACATCCTGCATCTTGTATTTTCGTGACTGTCTTTGTTGTTGCCTGTGGGTGGAATGTTTTCCAAGAACGTAGTGCTTTCTGATGTTTTACCATTTTTATAAACAGTTGTTTTTATTTTACAATGTCATCTAATGAGTCTTCATTTGCATATAATCACTTCAGTTTTTCACGAATGAACTTCACTGTTAAGTTTAATATATAATGGAAATTATATTACCTCTTGTATATTAATTAAAATACTCACTTCAATTGCAATGAATGAAATCCACTCTTAGCAAACATTTTAACTTGATGCAAAAAAAAGAATAACATGGCCTGTCAGACAAAAAAAAAAGAATAACTATGCAATTGAATAGTTTTTTTTGTGATGACACCAATACATGCAATACATGCCTTTTTTACTTTATCACATTCAATTCAGACTGCAGATTCTGGTGAAATATGCTTTTTGCAATGAGGTAGACAAAACGACATATAGTAAATACATTGATGCTGTTGTAGCAGAATAGGTTTAGCATCTTAATGCATCAGTCAATAGAATTTTACATTATTTATTTGACCAAGGTAAAAACAAAGTATAGCTGCCATGCAAGATGTTGTGAAGATGGATTTGGTTTAAATTGTCACATGTATATCTGTCATTGATTTCCAGTTTCAAATGATACACTTTGACTTGCATGCTCAAACGCATTGTAGTCTGCTTTGGTCCCTTAATCCAAGAACTGGGATATCTCACCCAGTATGAAGTGACAAGCCTCAGGAGGGCTTCTTTTGTACAAAATGGCGATAAATTAGATTATATAAATAGAGACCCATTTATCTTAACGATAAAGGATCATTTAAGTTCCTCCAGTCAATTCTCAGTGAATTTTCCTATGCCTGCTGTAATAACACCAGCGAAACGGATGTGAACAGCACCCTGTAGAGCATAACAATATTGTACTATCACGTAATTGAATGGCTTTTAGTTGGTGTATGCACAGAATTAGGGCTTGAACAATCTCATTTTAATCAGAGCCTAGAACCATAATGCATTAAACAGCTGAACAAACATTTTTAGTTGTGTGGAGATGAAAATAAACGTCAAACCTCTTTCTCTCCCTTTCGTACACACTCGTTTCTCCTTCAAAGCCACACACGCCAAGACACCGTGGCTCGGGTTTCCTGTGTTTTTATTGTGTGTGTCTTGTGAGATTTGGTTCAGCCATGGGATAATGAAGTCCTGATCCATTTTCTGTCCAAACAGACTGTTTGATTTCATTTTCTGGGTTGTGAAACCCAGTTTGCTCAGTTAAGTTCTAACCATTTTAGAACTTTTATAAATATAGATATCTTTCATAACGCAAACAGGTAATTATTAGATGACGTTTAAAATAAGAATAACAATCACATTGTAAAATTTTACAATTTAAGTAAAATTAAAATTGCGAGATATCAGCTACATTCAAAACTGCAAAATATTGTAATTTAAATGTTTTTTTCTGTATAAATATACTGTATATTAAAATGTAAATTATTAATTGATGAAATGCAGAATTTTTACCACTCAAAAAACGTTTCTTCTTATAATCAATTTTGAAAACAGCTATGCTTTTTAATATCTTTGTGATACATTTTTTTCTGGATTCTATGATTTGAGAAATCCTCTGCAAAATTGTTAATCATGGAGTCAATTTAATGCCAGTTTTGATGAATTTAAAGGGATAGTTCACCCAAAAACGAAAATGTTGTCATTAATCACTCACCCCCATGTCGTTCCAAACCCATAATACCTTTGTTCATCTTTGAAACACAAATACAAATATTTTTGATGAAATCTGACAGCTTTCTAACCCTCCATAGACAACAATGCAACTACCTAATTCAAGGCCCAGAAAGGTAGTGAGGACATCATTAAAATAGTCCACGTGACATCAGTGGTTCAACCATAATTTTCGAGAAATATTGTCACAATTGTGTAAATTTGTTTGATTCAAAGTCATAATGGTAGGATGAACTATTCTGACAAACCTATAGTATTTGTAAAATGTATGTATAGTTCTGCCATTCTCGTGAATCTGAATAAGCCTCTTTTGGCCTATATGTGACCATGGACAACAAAACCAGTCATAAGTGTCAATTTTTCAAAATTGAGATTTATACTTCATCTGAAAGCATCTTACTAATCAAACAATTAAGTTTTGGTATATTTACAGTAGGAAATTTACAAAATATCTTCATGGAACATGATCAATAACTTTGACCCATACAGTGTATTTTTTGGCTATTGCTACAAATATACTCCAGCGACTTAAGACTGGTTTTGTGGTCTAGGGTCACATGTGGAATTGAGTGATTATGCATTCAGAGTTTAGTACAGTAATACCATGGGTTTGATTCCAAGGGTACAGTTGTATACTTTGAATGCATTGTAAACCACTTTGTACAAAAGCGTCTGTCAAGTGCTCGAATGTGATGTAAATGTAAGCATCGAGCAGCTGTTTATAGCATTCCTTTATAGTCATAGACAGCATTCATATCCACTCTTGGAACAACATTATTTATACAATATCTAGACAAGAATCGGAGAAGACAACTGTTGATTTCATGTGAGAAGCCTTCCATGCCCTCATGTCTGATCACCTTAACCGAGAGAGACTGCCGCTGTGTGCGTGTCATATCCACTTGACAGGCTTTGGCATTTTCCCAGGGTTGTCTGTAGTGCACGTGTCGCTGTGTGTGTGTGTGTGTGTGTGTGTGTGTGTGTGTGTGTGTGTGTGTGTGTGTGTGTGTGTGTGTGTGTGTGTGTGTGTGTGTGTGTGTGTGTGTGTGTGTGTGTGTGTGTGTGTGTGTGTGTGTGTGTGTGTGTGTGTGTGTGTGTGTGTGTGTGTGTGTGTGTGTGTGTGTGTGTGTGTGTGTGTGTGTGTGTGTGTTATGAAGATCAATAAAGCACATCTGTCTCCTGAAAAAAAAGCTCTTTGTGTTTCAGTATTAATTTTGGTCGCATTGGTCGGTGGTCAATAAAGCAATTAATCTAGGTGAGCTGAAGAGAAAAGAAAGTAAAAATCTATCGAAAGCTCTCTCTTCTTGAAATTCAAGAGTTATACTCTTTAAATATCAAAAGTTTAGTGCATTTTTATGATGAAACATTTATTTTGTTATAGTTTCCAAAAGCGTGTTTGTTTTCTTTGTTACTAACATTTAAATGTTGTTATGTAATATAACAAATATTGTAAAATAGTTATAATAATATTAATGTAGCAAAATAATATCTAATCCATAAAACATTATATACAATATACTCTAATATTTTCCTATTTTTCACAATAATTTTTCCAAGTTTTTCCACAAGCAATAGTTGGTGCCTAATTAATTTAGTTTCATTAATTTGAACATGCTCCTCTGGATCAGGGATGGTTAAAGGATCTTCTGCTTGACTAAAGGCAAATAGAGCATCTGCTTGAAGTTAATTTGAGCTGCAAAGCGAGATAGCTAAGCTCACATTACAAGTTTGGTGGTTCAGCTGAGAGAAGCTTATGTAACATAACCCTCAGGCCTAGATTTTCACTACATTTTCCTTTATTGATAATGTTTCGACAGGTTATTTGTCTAGTACAAACGGTATGTGGATGAATTGTCCAGAAAAATTATTAGCATTTCAAGAAATAGGATGAAATAAATTAAAAAGAGAAGAGCCAAGTTATAGAGAGCTGATAATAAATAGGATGTATTGCAGTTTAATCATAAGAAATTAGATGCATATAACATTATACATTTAAATGAACATTTATTTTACAAGATGTTTCCTCAAAATTCACTTTGATTGCAATTGATTAAAAGTGACAGTAAACACGTTTAAAATATTACAAAAGATTTCAAATAAATGCTGTTCGTTGAACTTTATATTAAGCAGTCAAATCTGTTTTCAACGAATTTAGCAACAGTTGAGCATATTTTAATAATTTGTGAAGGATCATGTGACACTGAAGACTGGAATAACTCCTGAAAATTTGGCTTGCCATCACAGGAATATATAACATTTTAAATGTGATACCTCATATTACTGTATATTTGATAAAAAGGCAGCAATTGTTAGGCATGAGAGACTTCTGACTTAATTAAAAAAAGCTTTGGATATTATTTTTTTTTTACCAATATATATATATATATAGATATATATATATACATATTTATACTGAACAAGTTATGTTCAGTAAAGACCGTGACATCCATGTGTCATTTCTTATTCAGTGAGCAATATCGTATCGGAAAAAAGTTCTGAAAGATCTCTGATAAAGAAACCTTTTATGTAAGGTCAATGTTTTCCATCTAGAGATTTTTACGTAACCAGATCTTTATATAACTTGTGTTGTTCATATTTTTTATTGGCTTAAAAAAAATGAAAATGTAATTTGAATCATGCTAGCATTTCATTCCTTACAGTTATGATTCAATTTTCAGTTCTCGTTTTCCACTGTTTTTGTGTATGTTTGTGTTTACAGCATGTGGCATGTTAATAGTGTGTTTGCTAGATTAGGTCTCGAGACTCTGCGTATGTGTGTGTGTGTGCATGTGTGTGTGTGTGTGTGTGTGTGTGTGTGTGTGTTGTGGTGTGCGTGTGCGTGCGTGCGTGTGTGTGTGCGTGCTGTGTGTGTGTGCGTGCGTGTGTGTGTGTGTGTGAAGAGGGCTGGGATCAGGTCGGTGTTATTGATGATGTGTCATCTCTAATGTAATTACCTCAGCACTCTGGGCTCATTAGCTCTGTCCGCCTCACACTTGCTGTTTGTGTTTCTCATTTACTGTAATGAGATGGATATGAAGTGTCTCCTTCTCCACAAACCCTTTTACTCTCTTTTCTGCCCTTCTTGCTCCCTCTCTTTCTCTCTTCTTTGTCTCACGGCTTCTCCGTCGGTTTATTGTCGCATCTGTGGTGTTTTGATAAGGCCGGTTTGCATTGTGCTGGAATGAGGCTTTCTGGCTCTCCCTCCATGTGACTGTCAGAATCGCGCTCCATCAAATATTCACCTCGCTTGTAAATTCTCACTTACACGGCGTTGACTGTTTGTTAATTAAACCTATCATCTTATTGCTGCATGTGTGTGTGTGTGTGTGTGTGTCACAGTGCTCATTTAAATAGTCTGAGAAATAAAAGCTGTGATAAGATTCAGATGCCTAATATCACAAGGCACAGTAAACAATTTTTTTACTGTGTAAAATGAGAAGCAGTACTTTATGGCTTTTTATTTATTTTTATGCTTTTGTCTTTATCTGTAATTCCATTTGTATTGATCTTTTTCCGTTTTTCTCTATATTGTCCCACTTTTTTGTGACAAACCATAGAAATCAACATACAAGCAATAATGCTATAAACAATGCTATAGTCATTAGTTTTATAAAGGAATATTCTGGGTTAAATACAACTTCATCAGTTATGTCTGTAACATGCTATTATCACAAACAATAATTTTGACTCATCCTTTTGTTGTTGTAGTAAACCAAACCAAAATACATTGACAGAAATTTACAATGAACAAGCTTTTATGCCATTAATGGAACTTTTTTTATTATTACTACCACTACTTAATTTAATTTTAGTATACTTTGGTATTTAGTTTGCTATTTGATATGTAAAGTTCTTTAAATAAGGTGTTTTCAGACTTTCAGACCACAACATTTGGTCACGCTTAAAGGGACCCATAACTTTTATGGAAGCCTGTTTCTGCCAAGGAATAAATCAAACTTAAAAATGTAATAGCGACTTTTGATCTGACGATTCAGACTTTATCTCTCACAGATATAAACACAGAACTGTGACATATAAACTTAGAATTTTGACCCCCTCAGAATTCTCGCAATTCTGTTTTAATGTCCCCCTATATGGAATCAAAATAGTTAAAATAAACTTTTTATTTAATTATTCTTATTTTTTTGAGAATTGAGAATTGCAAGGAAAATCTCAGTATATTTGCATATAAAATATATAGTTTATGAAAAATATGTATGATATTAGAAAGACAACAAAATTAAATAACTATTTACAAAATTATATAATTGGACTTGATATTGTTATTGTACTAAAGCAAATTATATAAATATTGTGTGGAAAAAAATGTACTGAGTTATGTTACTGTTTATATACACTGAAAAATATTTTTTAAGGTAAGTGGTCGCAAACAATTTGTGCCCCTCTCTGTGAAAACCCAGCTAAAGTCATTTTTTTGTGATTTGCTGTTTTCTACAAAAAAATCATCCTTCATATGGTAAAGAACATTCTGTGAAAATTGAACCTTTATATCTTTAATATTGACTGAATAAGGTAATGTCAAAGATTTAAATTATAGTGAAATTAATGGTAGAAATCAAACTTTAAAGCTTGTTATCTCATAATTAGATTTTGAGACTTTAGCCTGGATTTCACAGAGGGTCACAATTATTTGAGCAACATTTAACAAAAAAAATGTTTAAAGTTAGTCAACTAATTTTTTATTTTTTTATTTAAATGTAGCTAAAATAAATTGATTTCAACCACTTAACTTAAAATAAATAGTAAATTCAATGAATACGTTTTTTAGTGTATAAGTGAATGTGAATGTTTGAAAGGTACAGATTACAAAAAAGTTACAAATTGTGAATTTTCAGCCAGGCTGAACTACTTTTCTTGTTGAATGAACGCCTGGATTCGTGTACCTGACGTCTTTCTTGTAGGTGCAGTTGAAATACTTGAAATGGTTATGACATTAAAAGTTAAAGGTCAGATATAACTTTGCACAAGGTCACTATAAAATATTGGAATTACTTCTTGTAATTGGTAATATTCCAAACATTGCTGTAGATAAAACTTGTATTTACCCAGAAACATTGTTTTTGTAAAGTTTGTTCCTGAAATGTACACCATGCCCAATGGCTAAGTAAGATAAATCAACAATAACACCGCAGAAGGGAGAGCAACAAAATAAAGGGACAGAGACATTCAAGTAAAGCAGTCTATTATATAAACTTCAGTAAAAGTAAAAGTGTCGGTGTGTGTACGTGTGTGGATTGGAATTAGGCCACCTAGGCAAGCAAAGCCGAGCGGAACAGCGAGTGAATATAAATGATGGAGACAGAGGCATGGCCAAGGCCGTGTGTGCGATGAGCCCTATAAATCATCATTAGACGGAGAGCCCAGAGACATGGGGAGACGACCCACCAAACTCATGCAAAATGTGGCCGTCACATATGAGCTACTGCGACACCGGTCATTTGTCATGCGTCAAAAAATACATGTGCTGGTAAACAACTCATGCTACCTGCTGTTTTTAGCAGCTAGCATGTGGAGATAAAGGAAGACAACTCTCAGGAGAGCGATTTCACAACCCACACAGTTTGATCTCCATTTTAGGATGTCATGCATTAAATATTCCAGGCCAAACAAAGTTACTCTCTTTATTGGATAAACACACAGCAATTCTGGACTGAAGCAATTCATATATCATTACTCTGTCATTATTCTGTTTAGATACAGTCCTACAGATCTTGTGTGTGTTTTTGTGAAGGTTCTAATTTATTAAAAAGAAACAGGCATGGTTTCAGGATATGTTTTTTTCTCTGGATTTGAACACATAATATCCACAGGAGCACCACGGGTCAGCATGCACGACACATGCTGGACGCTGTACCATTAGGCCATGGGTTCACAAATTACCTTTTTATTGATTCACCTTTTCTCTAAAATTTGTGTACATTGAACTATAAAACATGTTGCACCAGGTTTAACTTAATTGACATAAATTGTGTGATTTAGTGCTGCCAAAAAATATTCAAAATATTGTTTTGTTTACATAATAGGTTCAAGGTTCTTTATTATTTGTCACATACACAATCATACGGGGTATAATCAGTAGTGAAATGTAGGTAGGACAGGTCCGCTCAATGGAAAGTGCAAAAAAATAATAATAACAATAAAATAGAAAATAAAATAAAAATAACATAAGCATAAAACAATGAAACATAACACAAGAGAATATATATATATATAGGTGAGAATGAAAAGGGAACAAATAATAAAATAAAATGAGTAAGATGTGCAATGAGATAAAATGTGCAATACAGTATACGTGGATTAATAATATTAATAAAAAACACGGATGTGCAAGAGAATGTGCAAATAGGTTGTACCGGGTATGTACACATAGCAGCAGTGTGGATGATGGAGAATAATGGATGTGTTTACAGTTTATTAAGTTGAGTCCTGTGGATGTAATGATGTTATGAGACTGAGTTTAGGAGCCTGATGGCCTGAGGGAAGAAACTCCTCCTCAGTCTTTCAGTTTTTGCCATCATGCTCCTGAAGCGCTTGCCAGATGGCAGTAAACAGAAAATGATGGTTACCAGGGTGATTCGAGTCCTTGATGATTTTTGCAGCTTGCTTTTACAGCGTTTGAGGTAGATGTCCTGCAGAGAGGGGAGAGCAGACCCTGAGATGCGCTCAGCTAAGTGCACGACTCTCTGTAGAGCTTTGCAGTCCTGGGTTTGTGGCATTATTATACCACACGAGATGCACTGAGTCAGAACACTTTCTATGGCCCCTGAATAGAAAGTTTTCAGGATAGCTGGTGGACCCTGAATTTTCTCAGCTGTCGCAGATGGTACAGTCTTTGCCTGGCTTTCTTAACCTGAGTTGAATGTGTGTAGTCCAAGTCAGGTCCTCGGAGATGTTTTACACCGAGGTACTTGAAGCTGCTCACCCTCTCCACAGGGGTCCCACTGATCTTAAGAGGAGTGTAGGGCTGCTGCTGTCTCTTCCTGAAGTCTACAATCAGCTCTTTGGTTTTGCTCACGTTCAGAGAGAGACAGTTGTCCTGGCACCATGATGTGAGTCTCTCCACCTCCTGCAAGTATGCGGCTCATCATTGTTGGAAACGAGGCAGAACCACAGTATCATCAGCAAAATTTGACAATAGAAGTGGAGCTGTGAGAGGACACACAGTCGTGTGTGTAGAGAGGTAGAGCAGGGGGCTCAGGACACAGCCCTGTGGGGCTCCTACGTTCAGGGTTATGGAGTTGGAGGTGAACTGGCCGACTTTACCATTGTGGTCTGGCGGCGGTGAGGAAATCTTGAATCCAGTCACAGAGTGAAGTGTTTAGGCCGAGGTCTGAGAGTTTGACAGCCAGCTTGGTGGGGGATATAGTGTTGAACGCTGAGCTATAGTCTATGAATAGCAGCCTGACATGTTTGCCATTTTACTGTCAATGTGTGCCATTTTTTACTATAATATATGAGTGTGTACTGTGTATATTTCTTATGTATATATAAATACAATCACATGCATGTTTATATTTAAGAATCATATGTTATGTTTATATATTCAATATATTTATATATAATATAATAATATAAATGTTTATACATGTAAATATTTTCAAAATATATACTGTATGTGTGTGTATTTATATATACATAATAAATAAACAGTACACATACATATATTATATAAACAAAAACTTTTGTTTTGAATGCGATTAATTGCGATTAATTGTTTGACTGCACTAGTTTGATTTCTTCCTTGCATAAAGCGTTTGTATGTTTTCAGAAGGCTTGTAATATCATGGGCCACTTTTGCTGCTTTTTGGACAGTTTTTGAAGTATGACAACCCTTTTTGCTTTCATGGATAAGAATGCATGAAATTAAACAAGAAAAGTAATTAGAATAGTAATTTGAGTGGATTTTGCCATTTATTTCAGGTCCTCAGGTGATATAAAAAAACAGCCAACTTATTAAAAAAATATTCAAGGTGTTTCTCAATTTATTTCTCCCCCTTGTTCTTAAATGAAAACGTCTCAAACAAAACATGTTTTTGTGGCAATAGTGTTTGAACTGCCAATCTTACTTTAGTTTTATTTATGTACAATTATAGCATTTATTAATATTTAGAATTAGTGTTTATTTTTATCATTTTATTTTAATAAATCTATCAAGAGCAGCACAAAGCAGAGCCGGTGATAATCAGGTGCAGGTCATCTACTAACAACACAGGGTTAAGACTTTCTCTTTAGACGTTAAATAATTAATCAATTATCAATTTTAATTAAATTCTAGTGATTTTTTTTACTTTTGTAAAAGAGAAGAATTGTTGAATAAAGTCGTTATTTTTGTTTTCTTTCTGCACAAAAAGTATTCTCGTAGCTTCGTAAAATTACGGTCGAACGACTGATGTCACACGGACTATTTTAACAATGGCCTTACTACCTTTCTGGGCCTTGAACGTTTCAGTTGCGTTCGCAGCTCTCGGATTTGATCAAACAAATATCTGAATTTGTGATCCGAAGATGAACGAAGGTTTGGAACAACATGAGGGTGAGTAATTAATGACAGAATTTCCATGGGTGAACTATTACTTTAAGTGTCGACTTATGGGGGCCAGATTTACTGAACCAGGCGAATAATTGTTAGAGCGCAATTCCTTAAAAACGTGGAAGAGATACAGACCGTGCGCAAATTAAAGAACACAGACACAGCCAGTGTTTTTCTGTAATGACCAGCGCAGTCTATCAAGAGCAGCACAAACTAGCGTGAAGTTGCAAACCAGCAGAGCCAGTGATAATCAGGTGCGGGTCATCTACTAACAACACAGGGTTAAGACTTTCTTTTTAGACGTTAAATAATAGTGCAAGGAAACTGACTACAGTGAACCTTAGTAAATCACCTTGCAGTATTGATTTTATACTTTCCATTCAGCTGCAGTAGATAGTGTCGCCCTCTGGAGGGCTCTATAGATGTGAAATGCAAAGTAATCTTTGATGACAGCCCGATGTTAATTGAGGTGTAAACCTAGCTGTAATTGATAGATGTGAGAGGCATCGAGGGTAATAAAAATGTAAATAACAAAAAAAAATGTGTGAGAAAAAAACATATTTGCTCGCTTGCGATTGAATATGTGAGTTTATGCATAAGAATGAGAGTCTTCAGGTTATGCTTACATGTCCTTCCTCCGCCTGAATGAAAACAAATGCAAATAAAGACAGAGAACAATGAGCAGAGTCCGAAAAAAGGCTAAATAAAACAGCCTCTCTGCGATGTAAATGCGCAGTGAGCCATGATGCCCCATTTGCCTCAGTTCCTGCTGCGCTCTCTCTAAACACCGGCTTACTTAACATTTCTAATGCATGGAAAGAAGCTTTGACCGGTTACATAAATGTAATTATTTTGATTGTTTGTCTCTGGTGTGTAGCAGCATTGGGAGATTCTTTGGCCAGGATCACCCACTACTGCTCTCTACATCATGTAACGATGCTTGAGGGGACACACTTACAGCTAATGAGGCGCATGCTAATGAGAATGTGACGCTAAGAATGTTCTTTTTCATTATCTTACAGTCTCCACAACAAGAAAGAAGAGTTTAGTCCTACCAAAAATAAACAGAAATCGGTGTAGTTAAAGTTGAGGTAATTTATAGTGTTTTGAAAACATTAGGATAAAAACAGTAGAGGTTGTATTAATTTGACATTAGCCGGCAACATAATTGCCTTTTAAGATTAACATTTAATTTTGTGTGTGTGGTAATTATTGTGAGTAATGCATAATTTTCTACACTGTTTTAGTCTAATTAATTCCTTTTTGCTTTGAGAACTGGAAGAGACACACTCTGTAGCACACTTTCCCCATCATTTTTGCATTAATTTACTGAATAAAATATTTACTTTAAAAAAGAGAGAGAGAGAGAGATTGTATTAGTTCGTTTTTTAGTATTACAATATAATAAAGTAAATACAGAGATTAATAAATAAAAATTGTACTGTTTTAATTTGTGAAAATTTTAAGAAATAATATAATGGTTCTTTTTTCTGTTGCTTTTTTAACAAAATATGTTTTTATAATATTATTTTAATTTATAATTATTTTAAGGGTTTTGTCATGTCTCCTCAACATCACATTCCATCTAGTAAGTCTCTTGTTACCCCAAACTGACAAAAGCCAAAGTCACCCAAAAATAAAAATTCTGTCATCATTTACTTACACTCAAGTTGTTTTTTCTTTTGTTGAACATAAAAGAAGATATTTTGAAGAATATTTGTAAACCAACATTTGCTGGTCCCCATTTACTGTAACATTTAATAGTATGGAAAAAAGCTGATAGAACAGCTGATAAAAACATCACAATAATCCATACAGCTTCAGTCCATCAGTTAATGTCTCGTGAAGTGAAAAGCAGCACGTTTGTAAGAAAGAAATCCATCATTAGGGTGTTTTAACTTTAAACCATGATGTTTTTATCAGTTGTTTAAACTCATTATCACGGCACCCATTCACTTCAGCGGATGTATTGGTGAGAAAGTGATGTAATGCTACATTTTCAAGAAAATGTTCATTTTTGGATGAACTATTAATTTTATTTTAATTTTTGTTGAAATAATTAACTTACTAATAAGTGTATGTGCCTGTACTAAACCAGAATTATTTTATAGAAACACTTTAAATTACAGCACAAGTATATACAGAGGACACTAACTCCTCACAGAGTTACTTCTCTACAGTATGTCAGTTGACTGAAGTAGCTCTAGATGTGCTGTTGCCCGAGGTGTTAATGTTCCTGTGAATCACCACTATTCAGTTTGCATTTCAAATAGATTGTGTTTGCATGTAACCTTCAACTGAAATTCATATCTTGGCAAACATATGTATGTTTCCCACTTCATTTTTAATATGCCTGTATCTGTGATTTGTGTTGTTAAAAAAATTGAATCCCCTCAGCTCCTTGAACCACTTCCCAGAATATTTCAGGGAGTGTTGTTCTGATCTCTCACACACACATTACAAACACATTTGGCCTTTCCCTCTCATCTCCTGCTTACAATCTTTTTTTCCCAGTTCTTCTTGCCTCCAGTGTCTTACAGTCATAATTAAATGCATTTGATTATAAAACTGAAGAAATGTTGTTGAATTCTGTGTGGAAACACTTTCATGGCATGGCCTTTCATAGCACATTTGTTACTGTAAGATATTCAACAAATGTAAAAAAAAAATATTATATATATATATATATATATATGCAGCCTTGGTGAGCATGGAAGACATTACAAAAACAATTTCACACATTTCCAACTATATTTTTCATTACCGTAATGCAAATCTAATTTGTGACCTGGACTTGTTTTCATGAGATTTACTTTTAAGCATTTGAAATACACATTAGTTTTTTTAAGTGTTTGTGTGTGTGCGTGCGTGCGTGCGTGCGTGCGTATATTAGGGCTGTCAATCGGTTAAAATATTTAATCGCATTATTGTCATGAATTAACTCGCGATTAATCGCAACTTAATCACACATTTTTATTTGTTCTAAATGTACTTTAAATTAATGCTTTTCAAATTGTTTATACTTTAATCAACATGGGCATGGACAAATATGGATGCTTTATGCAAATGTATGGTTATTATTACTGAAACCATAGTCAACATAGAGCATGAAGACTAGACATGTTTCAAAGGTCATAGATGTTTTTCAAAGAACATGTTCATGTCTATTAGACACATGAAAAAATAATTCCAGGTTCCCATTACTTCCCTTTCTTTGCACTGAGCAATTTACTCACACAAACCTGTTTACATTTTTTGCACGACAGGGCAGCACTTCTTCTGAACATGCAACATGAACATAGCCTATATTATTTATTATTTAATTAGTTTGCCTCTCTTTGCCCACATACTGTATTTTCATGCGCCTAATTTCTTAATAAAACTATTTTCATTGATATATTTTACTGTTTCTGTTGTCTAACAATGGAATAAATAGGCTATGAAATAATGACTGAAACGCAACCCATTAAGACTACATAACCAGCACTCCCTTCCAAGATGTTAATCTGCACAAAAATCCTGATAACTGTGCCATCGTCTGATGAAATCAAATACACAAAAGATAAAGACAATAGCTGTGCTGTGATTTTGGCTATTTGGATGTAAAATTAGAGAAGCAACATACTGTGTTTAACTGAAAGCACTGCTCCTCTCCACCGCTGGCTGGACAATGCAGCTGCACAGAGAGAGAGAGAGAGAGAGAGAGGTGTGCGCGCGCTGGGACAGCAAGACCTCGCGTGGCAGTAACGGCGAGTCTCGGGAACTAAATAAATTTTGGGTGCTTTTTTGAAGGGGGAAAAAGTCGCTAAAGGGGTCTGCAATGTCACTAAATTGGCAACACTGTGCATCTCAATTTCTCCAACTACCAGCTAGGCCACGGGTCAAACAGAAAATACACACTGCGTTAATCGCACGTTAATAAAATGAGTGTCGTTAAATTATATTATATAAATTATAAAATTATTATTTTATGGTGTTTTTGACATTTTTGCACATTTGTGAATGTATTATTGTATAAGGTGCAATTCATCAGCTTTGTGTATCTTATGAGAATTAAAATGCATGATTTTGTAAGGTATACTGTGCAGAAAATTTCAATGTGTTTATAATTTTAAGGTAATTTTACAATATTGTTGTATATTTAATTTAAAGTATTAAAATGTGGTAGTGTTTAGTGTATCATCATTTGATTTTTTTTTACTTTTACTTTTGGGACAACAGGGAATAAACAATTCAGTAAGGTTGCTTTAGCACTATACATTTACCAATATACACTTTTAAAATGGGAAGTCATGGCCTAATGGTTAGAAAGTTGGACTCGTAATCCAAAGGTTGGAATTGTAGGTGGGGGGAGTGAATCTCCAGCGATCTCTCTTCATCCTCAATACCACGACTGAGGTGCCCTTGAGCAAGGCACCAAACCCCCAACTGCTCCGGGTGTGTGTTCACGGTGTGTTCACTGTTGTGTGTGTGTACTTTGGATGGGTAAATGCAGGGCATGAATGGGTCACCATACTTGGCTATATGTCACGTCACTTTTAAATTAGGTAAAACAAAAAATGTATGCTGCTTCTATTTAAAATTGGGCCAATAACTTGGTTTGGTGGACTTTTTTCCCAATTGGCTCAACATGTTATTTCTCATTGAGCCAATGTTAACAGACTTTTGCCACAATTGATAAAATTCAGTTAGCAGAAATTCAATTGGGCCAATGAAAAAAATTAGATGTAATCAGTCACTAGAAAATTTTGAGTAGGGGAGGTCTGACATTTTTTACAGTGTGTCAAATAAAAATACAAGATCTATTCTGCTAAGCTCAGTGATCTCCATATGTTTGAAGACAAAAACAAAACTGTCCCACATCTTCAGTAGGGGCTTCAACCTGATTTCACAAATGTGCATGAAAAATAAAAAATTATCTCTCTTTGCACTGTATGTTAATGCTTTTCCTCGCAGGGCTTTCAACAAGATTTATTTTTTAGACTGAAAGAATGGTTTCCACCCTGCATGCTTTGTGGGTCACACTTACAATACAACAGCTCTGCTCAATAGTGACAGGGTGAAAAGGTATTCTTGCATTTCATTTTCAGCACTGATAACTCTAAAGAACCAAAGTGATTGTGACTATTAGAGTGGCTTTTTTTCCTTCATGCACAGGAAACAAACACATTCGAAATGAGAAGCTCATTTTAGTTGCATTATGTATGAAGGTTCACGAGCAAATAACAAAATCCCAATTTTTCTTTCATCTCGAAAATCATGAAGAATTTTGATTAAGGTCCCTCTGAACAAGATGACAGCTTGCATGACACGTATTTGCTGTCTTTAGTTGTATTTCTTAAACATCTAAATATTTATGAATGCATCATTAATTCAGCGTAATACACTTCATAAACATTCTACTGTCTTACGGCAACAACATTTGTTGGAAATAGATGTTTTGGAATCTTATGCTTTTGTTAAATAGAAAAATGAGCACATTATCTCATGTTTGCATCACATTCTGTCCATCCATACCCTGTAATCACTAAACTAACCTGCAGTCCTGGACTAGACGTGGAAATGTTTAGTAGAGCATGCAATACATCTCACCATCTAAGGGAATCAGATAGATATGCTGAGTTTCAAGGCAGGATAAGAGTTTTATCGTAGTCATTTGTGGCAGGATTGTCTGCACATCCTGTCTGTTATCAGGTGTGGACAGATCTGACCAACTCGGAGCTCAATTTTACCTCCAGTAGAGAGATACTAATCTACATAGAGACAGCCTGTGAGAGAACGTAGAAAGATCTGATGAATATGAATATGTACTAAGGCTGTGCTCGGAATAGCACACTAACATTCCATACTTCCTTCTGGACCCATTATTTATGGAAGCCATTTGCCCCTTAGAGTCAAACTAAAATTTTGACTTTGTTACTTGTAATTGAAGATTTATATCTCACAATTTCTACTTGTATGAGTGAATTTTGCAATTGCAAATGTATAATTTATAACTCATGTTCCTGTGGCTCAGTGGTTTAGCATTGCGTTAGCAGCGCAAAGGTTGTGGTTCGATTCCCAGGGAACACATATACTGACAAAACAATGTAAAGCCTGAATGCACTGTAAGTCGCTTTGGATACAAGCGTCTGATAAATGTTAAACTACACCTTAATATCCCACAGTTTTTTATTTCTTATAATTGTGACTATTACTTTTAATGGTGTTTCATCTCATAATTGCAACTATGTATCTCAAAATTGCTACTTTGTTTTTGTATATACTGTATTTCTTATAATTGCAACTTAATATCTTACAGTGTGACTATTTCATATTTTAATTTTATATTACAATGAGACTTCATATCTTGTAACTGCAAATTTATTTCTCGTAATTGCTACTTAAAATCTCAGATTTGCAGCTTTATTTATTATAGTAATGCCTTTATTTTGTGTAACTGGTGTTTCCATCTCACAACTGCAACTGTATATCTTAAAATTAATACTTTTTTCATACTTGTGACTGTTTCTCATAATCTCAAAGTGTGACTATTTTATATATATTTTCATTTATCTTAGAATGAGACCTTATATCTCATAATTGCAAATGAATATCTCAAAGTGTGACTATTTTATATTTTTAAATTGATCTCACAATGAGACTTTATATGTTTAAACCAACATTGTAAATGTATTTCTCATAGATGCAGCTTAACATCTCACAAGTGCAGCTTGAGTTCTTGTAGCTGTGACTTTATTTCTCATAATTGTTACTGTTTATCTTATCCACAACTAGGGACTTTGAAAACTGCAAACCTTTATTTGATTCTGCAAAGTTTATTTCTCGTAGTCATGTCTTTTTCTCTTAATTTCTTCAAATAGTATCTTATAAATGCCAATGTATCTCACAATATGATATTTTTATTTTCCACCATATCTCATAGTTTTGTTTTGTAAGAGTTTTGTGTTTGACAAGCACACAATTATTTGAAAAAATATTAAATTTGAATGCTGAATTAAATATTTAATATAATTAGGAAATGTGACAGAAATGTAGCATCATTTTTAAACGTTTAGCTTACATAATGCACAAGAATGAAAAATAATAGGCTGTATACAGTTTATTTTACCCAGTATGCATTGTGCTTTGTATTCTATTCTGAACATAGCCTTTAGAAAAGACATAAGATCTATGCCTTCCGCTGTGGCTGGTATAACATTAAAATGGTATGTCATTTAATATTTCATTCGCTGCGAGTTAAAAGGCTTTGTTGCTGCCTGTGTGGCACTCTATGTCCGTACGTTGTGTTTATGTATGAGTGTGTTCGTTTAAAGCTTGACAGTGCTATCCATGGAGAATGCGGTTTTGCCATGTCTCTGTTGGTGATGAGTGCTTTCCACGGGAGTGGCCAAAATTAGCTGTAACACCCTTACTCGCTGATGTCAAATCTGCCCTCACACACACACACACACACACACACACACACACAGCACAGGCTGAGACATCTGCAGCACACTAAAAATGAACAAGTCATTTCAGCGTGTCGAGCACATTTCACACCCATCCAAGGCCTCTCTCTGATCTTCTTAAATCACTGCTTGCCTACCGCTTCCTTAATAAACCCCCTTCTTTCATATCTGCAGTGTTTCCTGCTCTCCGTGACCCTTTCCGGAAGCTTCTTCTCCGCTCTGAAGTGCAGAGCATCATTGAAAAGGATATGTGTCTAATTAAACATGACCTTATTTACATACCATACCAGAAAAAGGAAGGATTTTCACTCGTGGAAGTGGTGGAGAAAATTACTCTTGGTTTAAAAATGAAAGACAATTAGATTCAAATAAACAGTCAAAAAACATTCAGTGTATATACAGCTACCATATATATTACAGCTTTTTTGGAGATGGTACCATCTATATTATCTATGTTTGACTATTGTCCCAAGCAGCTGACAACTTTTCTTTCAAATTAATATTTCAATGTCAATTTAATGTAAGATCTTAGTTTTTTTTATTTTGATTATTTATTTTCCTTTCTTTCTCTGTATACCCTTTTTCATTTGTTTTTGTTATTTTCTTTCTACTACTGTTGTGAGATGTATATGTTTGTTTTATATTAATATGTACATAATTGCACAAAAAATTAAAAAAAGGTTCCCATAGAAACTTGAGGCTGGACCAGTGATATCACCGACTTCATTGCAGATACTATTTAAACTGAACTGAGCTGAACGATGACATCACTGAATTCAATAATGATATGCCTTTAACTGAAAAATGGGTGTTTAATCTTGTCAATTTACATTAGTGATAGACTATTTTCCTTTTTTGATATTGTGCAGTTGCTTTGACACAATTTGTATTGTTAAAAGCGCTATACAGGCTAAATAACGGTGACTTGACTTGACTTGACCAGCCGATGCGCATGTGCAGTCACCCGTTGGAGCTACGCATGCGCATTGGCTGGTCTAGCCTGAAAAATAAGCGTTTTAAACGCTATTTGAGCAATAGAAACAACATCCATGGGTCAGTTAATTTCAGATTTTGTTACTGATTTGAAATATGTAATTTAATTGTGAGTTTAGCGAGCCGCTTTTGAGTTTTCTGTATTCCCCATTCATTTAGATAGATAGGTAGATGATAGATCCACTCGCCGCTCAAAGTGCCGGAGATTTTGTTCAGGTATTGTGTTCAGCACAAATCATTGCATTATAACAAAGTGTTTTCGTGATGTAAATACGAGATTCATTGTGCAGCGTAGAGAACTTTATTGATTATAACGTATCTTTGTGAGACCACGGTGAATTAAGATGAGAGACCGCTTTTTAGTGATTATAAACGGAGCGCTCTTTGTGCCATAGCAACGGATGCAACTATATTAGCGAGAGAGAGAGAGAGAGAGCACCCTCACTGATTTAAGAAGCACCCTCAGTGATTTGATTCTGGAGCCAGGCCTGGGACAATTATAGATGTATGATTCATATACACTCATGATTCATTTTTAGATGAATTGTCGCAATAGAGAATGAGGAGTTACGTCTGAATTTTTCACTCCGCGTTGCATTTCGGGAAGGCGCCGCCATATTAGCAGGATACGCTATGCGTTCCCATGGTTACTTCTTATTCTCTATACGGATAACTGCTTATCTTTTGTTTTATTTTTGCCTTTAAGTTAAATAATCATTAATTCTTCATTGTATCGTTTGCAGGGAAGAGAAGCTAATTTATCGCATTGCATGATAATTAGATTTTTTTTTTCTTTGGTTTTGTAGAATTTCATTTACAATGTTGATCTGATTACCGTGAAGACAGTTGCTGCATCCCAATTTGCATACTATCCGTCCTAAATAGTATTCTAAAATATAATTAGTATGTCCCAAATCATAGTATGTTTAAAAAAGTATGCCAAAGATTACCGGATGGTCTACTACTTCTGGTCAGAATTCGAAGTGCAGATCGATGCGCACTCTATGGTCATTAACTTTTAAGTGCATCATTATGCAAATACATGAGCAGAGTTCTCGGCATGAAAGACCCGCGATGTGCCTCTTAATTTCTCTCCAATATGGTAGAAAATCAAATTAAACTAAATGTGGATGATGTTAACTGTGACAAGATGATTGACAGGGCAGTTTAAACAGTTACAGGATGCACGTAACTAAGCAATAGAGCGTCCGTTAAAAAGCAGCAATGACGAAGTAGTGTGTCCCAAAGCGTGCCTACTATTCTGCTACATACTCAAAAGTATTTTTCTTCACAAAAAAGAGTACATACTTTTTTGGCATTGTATACGTAGGCGAATTTGGACGCAGCAAGTGTCACCTGCTGGACGCTTGCTGCTGCTTCAGCCATCATATGTAGCCTATTATCCAAATAAGTGTGTTCAACAAGCTGACAGAAGTCTTTTAAATGACAAAGTATAGTTGTTTTCATCATAAATATTCCTTTTTCCGTGGCCACGGAGGAGAATCAGAGATTGTGGGTCACATTCAGTGAACAGTCATGAACTCACTGTATGTTTTATATTTATTTCAACAAATGACACGCAAAATCAAATCCCTAGGAGTTTGTGAACAGTTTTATAGCATTTTAAAATGCTGGTTTAATGTACTAAGACAGTGATGCTAAAAGACATGCAGATGAGTCAGAATATTAACGCGAAATGTTTAAACAAAGCGTTTTCCTCCCTTTAGAAATGGATTAAGACAGTGATATTTAATGTTCATATTTTGGGGTCATCTGTTTTCCTGCACAGATTATGATTTATTAGAAAGGTGTGTACAGAAGTGGTCTTTTATTATCACTGTCTCGGTGCATTAAGCGTGTTCTTATGAGAGGAAAATGGTTAACTTAAATAAGCGCGTTGCGTTCACATTTTGAGCTTATATGCATATCTGCACATAGTATATGCTTTACAATTTTGTCTTTATTACTGTCTTGGTACATTAAGCCACTTTAAGCATTTTAGAATGTCCCCTGGTCAAGTTCTAATTCACAACCCTAGTGAGAGTCATACTCGCAAAGAAGGTAACGTTAATTATTAAACCAGCAAAATCAAATATTTCAAAAACACACAGAAATGTGATACTTTTATTGAGTGAGAGGCAGTGGGTTTAATCAGTGACATTAACAGATTTATTCGGCGTCTTCTCCACGACCTGCTTCCTTTGGTGTTTTTACACCGAAAAAAGGTGAAAAAACATACTGCATTATCCAGTTTTCTCTCAGAACGATGATCTGAGTTACTATTGTAACTCTCGATGCAGCATGAATGACATATAATTGAGTAATTTTTCACACAAAAATAATCAAATACTGCCCTATAAACTCAATAGTGGAAAGGCAGCGCTATCCTGCAAGTATGGCGGATAAACAAAGCAGTTTCTCAGAACTCAATGCGGCATTACGTCACATTCTCATTCTAAAATCTACCTGTGTGTATCTCTTGCAGGGCATTTGCTGTTGCAAAAGCATGTTTTGAAGGTCAAATACTCTAACTTAAAAAAAAACTTTATTTCATGTCATCTGGAGATTACAAGCTCTTGGGAAGCTTACGTTAAGTTTTAAAGAGTTTGCTCAGGCTCTCCTCTTGTCTGCAGACAGATAGAGGGAGACAGAAAGACGCTGGTTATCACTGGAGTCATGGGCCCTGATCAGAGGCAGGGTGCTGGTCTTATCTTAATGAAGCTGTGCTTATCATGAGCTCGAGGTCACTGCTATCTGTCTAACCTCTGACTGCACCCTCTTTCTTTCAATTAACCCACTCATAAAAGTCTGTCTACCCTTTCACACTTACATACATACATACAGTTTCAATAAAAAGTTCTTGTTCTGCGGTTTTGATTAAAAAAAGAAAAGGTTAAGACTTATATTTTACATGTGTTTTGCAGAAGAACTCTATTGATCTTTAAACTCAAAGGCACCTGGCTTCTTGGCAACAGTGGGCCCCAATTTGTGAGAGGTCCTGGGTTCAAATCCCGGACAAGTCCCCAGAGGTGTTAATTTTCAGGCAGACTGTCTGTAGCCTTTAAGCTATCGATCATCAATTGGAAACCGGTGCACCAACCCCTGTGATGTGTAGCGGCAGCCACAGACAGACACAGAGCCAGTGTACTAGCATAACATTCCCAACTTTGTTAACGAAAATGGCTCATATTTATACAACACATATTCATACAGTAACATACGGGACATCTTGGGTATGCAATCAAAGTACTCAGTGTTCAAACATTAACTTATAGGGATATCAAGAAATATATAAGTAAGATGTGCGAGTGAACATACATGTGAGTTTAGTTACCGTTTGCTTAATAATTATATTTTTTCTTTTTAAAATTCCTTTCAAATGCACTTCTTTCACTAAATTAAAACTTAATTTTAACTGCTATAAGAAACACACATTGACTCATCTGAGCTTAGCAATTAGGACTGCATCGAGAAGGGTCTGGCTGCAGACTTGCACTCTCAGACACTTGCGCTTCCGCGAGTGACGTCACTTGCAGTATTTTTTATTTTGTTCTATTTATTGATTATTTTAAGTTTGAATCTCTCAACATTTTACAACAGCAGCCAGGTGGTGAAGACAAGAAAAAATTAACTAAAATACAATGTCACTTGCAATCGCCGCTTGCACTTTCCGCTGCCTGCGACGTCAGTTGCATTCGACACGAATCGAGTGCGTTGCCAATGGAGACAAGACGCTGTGGTTGTTAAATGATTAAAACTAATTTAATATCATAACATACAGGGTCTCGCAAGTCATCTGTAGGAGAAAAAGACAAGACCCGCAAATCAGTGGCTACAGAAGAGCAGAATATGAACGCAATGCGCTGTTTCTCGTTAAGTTTTCCTCCCGTAGAAAAACAGAAACTTAATATGGCTAAATGTATTAAGATACATTAAGTGCAATTAAAAGATCAAATTCGATGTATACTTATTATTAAATGTACTACAAGAAAGCAGACGGCCATGAACACAAAACACAAACTTTTCACTTTTTTCACCTTCCATACAGCAAAACGCTTAATGTGGCATAATGGACTACATTTATAATATAATAATAATAATATGGGATTAAGAGTATTCTATAGAGTTTGACTAAAATGATAAAGACAATTCATTAGCCTATAAGTCTTGTTGTTGACACAAAGATACTGTCCAGCAGATATGAACATGCATTATGAAATGCATTAAGTGATATTAAAAGGACGCAACCCATTCAATTGCACGTTAAATGTATTAACGGACAAAGATAATGATATAAAAGAGCTGTAGACCGTTTATTCTAAATGGAAAAAACGTTTAACGTGAAACTTTGCGTTGCGTTTATTCTGGGCTCACCTGCCTGTACATTAGTTATGTAACGTTTTATTTTAATAATGAAGAGAAGCATATTGAGTTTGCTCTTTGTCTTCTTAGTCCATTATGCCACATTATCCCACATTTTTATTTTTTTTGGTATGGGAGAAAAACACTATATACATATGCATTATATTAATATACTCTATATTGTTTTTGAAGCCATATTAAGTGTTTTTGTTTTTCTTACGGGAGGAAAACTCTTAAAGAGAAACAGCGCATTGCGTTCATATTCTGCTGTTCTGCAGCCACTGATTTGCAGGTCTTGTCTTTTTCTCCTACATATGACTAGCAGGACCCTGTTCGTTATTGTACTAAATTAGTTTTAATCGTTTAACCACCACAGCATCTTGTCTCCATTGGCAACGCACACGATTCGTGTCGAATGCTATTGACGTCGCAGGCAGCGGAAAGTGCAAGCGGCGATTGCAAGTGACATTGTATTTTTGTTTCATATTCTTTGTCTTCACCACCTGGCTACTGTTGTAAAATGTTGAGATATTCAAACAAAAAATAATCAATAAATAGAACAAAAGAAAAATTTAAAGACTGCAAGCAAGCGGAAGCGCAAGTGTCTGAGAGTGCAAGTCTGGGAGTGCATTTTCCGACAGAATTTGATTTACCCATTAAGATAGTCCCTTTACAGTTACTACTGCTATGCTATCATAAAAATAACCCTACATTTAGGTTTAAAATTGCCTACAAAAGGCACATTTAATGTCCAACAACGACTCTGAATTATTGCGCTACGTCTGTTTAGCGCGCATGCGTGCAGCAGCTCATCCACTAGCGTTTAGTGTAAGCCCACTCCTGACAGAAAATAGATATATTTGCACGACTTTCGAACAGTTATCGATTAAAAATATAGTCGTGACATGTCAGTTATGTACTGAGGAAACAAAGCATATCAAATGCATTAAAAAGCATAAATATATTCGCTGTTTTGCCGTGGTGGATCGATTTGATCCATGATCAACTTTAAGGGCTGCTTAAGAATAAGTGTGCATAAATTAGTTAGATTGTGTGAACTTACATTGTCCTTTATAACCACTTTAGCCCCAATTGATTTTTTAGGTTATTTCAAGTCAGGTTTTGGACTTTATCCCTGCTTTTCCTCGGGTCTCCGTGCTGTTTTGATTCGTCATATCGCTCGCAGCAGTGATGCGAGAAACTTGAGAAACAGTTTCGAGAGGCTATCTACATATACAATATTGGTCCCAGATTATTGGTCACTTTGAGCCACCTAGAGCACAGGGGTTCAACATCTTTTGCTCAAGGGGACAAGAAGAAGGTCACTTTAAGAAAATGTAGGCTACCCTGTTGTGTATGCAATGCATATCTATAATATTAATGAGAGCAGAGTGGTAATGTAGGGGTATAATAACCTCCGACATCTGCTAAGCAGCTTTCTAAAAGATTCCTATGAGGGTGGCTCTCTGTTCCTGAACCCTTTTTAATTGGATTCTCCTTTGAATGGCTGCCATCACTTTTTTTGTTACACATTTATCACTAGTGACTGATTGTCACCATGGCAACGAGTTCATTCATTTTATTACAGGTGCTAATGACAACTGTCAAACAAGAATCTGTTGGTAAAAATAATGAGGTACAGTTCTATGATACTTGTGGGGATTTAATTGTATATATTGTTTTATTGTATTACTACTATTCATGAAGATATTAAAATTTCTTCATGAGTGTATTGGCTCAAATTGTAATTCTGGTTCATTTGACGATTAAACTTGGTGCGTCCAGTCGAGTGAAAGTAATAGCCGGCCGCAGATTTATCCGCTCAAAGGGGTTTCAGGGCAATGATCCATTCAATGATAGAGAAGACCATTTCATATTCAATACTATTATAGGAGATTTCTGAGCCCCCCCCCCCCCCAAAAAAATAAAAATTCAATTAAAATAGAAAAACACAGTATGACATGTTCAACCCATCACTCAAAACATACACACACACGGACCCATAAAGCTGATATAATAGGCATACTAAATAGACTTATGGCAAATTAGCATGAGTGTGTTTGCGTGTGTGTGGGGGATGATAATAACTGAGAGCTTTAGAATTATTTTAACTCTGACATGTTTATTGTGGCTATTTTCCTCAAAGGCCTGATTCAGCACTAATTCTGCAGGCATTGTTTCTCATTTGCACAGTGAATTCAAGCACGGATTTGGACAGTGAGTGTAAGAAACTGTAGCCAGTAATTATATTTTACAGTTTGCAATGCTGAAATGTTATTCCAAACCTATTTTTCATTTTGATCCTTTATCTGAATATTAGTATATTCTAAATAATTCCATGCACTGTGAAAAATTTATTTCTGTAAAAGTTAAATTGATTCATACAAATCAAATGACAGAATTGTACGAAATTTATTTATTTATTTATTTATTTATTTATTTATTTATTTATTTATTTATTTATTATTATTTATTTTATTTATTTATTTAATTTATTTATGCTAAACACCTTAGTTGTTTGGAATTTGCTTTGGTGAGCTCATCAACTATAATAACAATACATTAAAATACAAACATTAAATGCATACACGGCTATATATGTCCCATCAATTATAAGGAGTGAAATACAGATGCATAGACACCCAGAGGAATTAAAGGCGTGAACAATCCTACAATTAAGTATTGTTCAGAAACCGTGTGGACTTAGTTTTAATTGCTCTAAGGCGTCTGCTGAAGTTGAGGCGTAAAGAGGTGTTGCTGGATGTAAAGGATCGTGAGACAAACGTGAGCATAAATCTCATCAATAGTGGGAAGATCTAACCAATAATTTTCGAAGCAACCCAAGTTATATTATTAATCTGACTTCTCTGCTGAGCTGTGGAGCTACCATACCACACTATAAGTGAGAAAGTCAGCACGCTTTCAATGACAGCTTTATAAAAATTGAAATACCAACTTTAGATATGCCAAACTTTTTAAGCTGTCTTAAGAAAAAAAGCCTTTGATGAGTTTTTTGATAATGCCTCTTAGGTTGTCATCCCACTTTAGTTGCAGAGATGGTAGTCCGAGAAACTTAAAATATTGAACATTTTCAATGTCCTGACCATTAATAATCAATGGCAAAAAACTGTTGTCCTCCGTCTGCAATCAAACACCTTTCCTTTGTTTTTTGGTCATTCACCTGCTATTAATGAGTGCACTCCAATCTACAGTGTAGAAAACCTCCCTTCTTAGTCCGATTCGTTATCATTTGTTATATAAACCAATCAATGTAGTGGTCATCTGCAAACTTAAAATTGTGCTCTGTATTTACATTGTGAAACCAATCATTCATGTTTACAGAGTTAAATATGGTGCAATTACACATCCTTGTGGGGCCCCACACTTATTGTCTTAAGACTTGAATGTTTATTAAGCATTTAACTACTGGGGCCTGTTCTGCAAAAATCCAAATCACAGGAAAGCAAGGGAGTGTGGATCCCCATTGCTTCAACTATATCAAAAAGTTTTAACTGGAATAATTGTATTAAATGCGATTTATAGTCTCACAAAAAGGACTTGACATATGTATTAGGGGCTTCAAGTGTTGCAGAATGAGTGGATACACAGGGCCACAGCATCATCAACCAACCTATTAGCCTTATAGGCGAATTGGTGAGAATCCAGACCAGATTTTAGAAATTAGATACCTAAGCACCATCGCTCAAGATTTTCTAGCAACTGAAGTAGGGCCACTGGTCTGTAATCATCTAAGCAACTAATATTCGACTTTTTCGGCACTGGAATTATAACATGCTTTAAATCATGCTTGGACTTGAATACTCTTAATGACCAGTTATTATGTCAGTGAGTACTGGGGCAAGGATGAACGCATATTGTTGTTTTTTGAACTTTAACACTAACTCCTTTAATAACATATATCCGTTTAATAAGTAATATCAAACATTGTTTCATTTTATCATTTCAAACTGATTGAAGATTTATTATGATAAATTGTATTTTTCGTTTCATAAATTGAATTACATAATTTTCTTTGTATTTAGTTAAATATTTAAATAAAATGTAAATATATATTTTAATCTAATAGCTGATGAAATGATAGTTTCCTCAATCATTTTCTTGTCATTGTTTTTTATTCAGTCAGGAGAATAGTGGCGATGACAGGAAATGGAGGGCAAGGACAGGAAGTGACACGAGCTGGACTTGCATTGACTACCTAAGCAGCGCAGTTCGGAAGTCATGTGCACTAGGCTACGGCTCTGACACAACATCCAATTCTCTTTAGTCAGTGCTGTGTTCTGGCCTCTGTTGTGTTCTTTGCGTGGCAGCTTTATTACTCCATTGATTATGTCCTAACAGTGGATTTGTTATACGTCTCCATATCATCGGTGAACATACTCCCTATATTCAATGAAACTCTCTCTGTAGATCCTGTCATTGATGCTGCTGTGGGATCGAGGAGAAGCAACTCTTTGTGGCATGAAGGCATCTCTGTTCAATGTGATGCTCGGTTGAAAAGCCCCCTGCTGCTCTCAAAGCCTTTTGGAGGCTTTAATTATTTTTGTAGTTTTTTAAGACTTACGTTGCACTCTGAAGTAAGTTTCAAAAACCTGTGTGTACCAAGTGTTGAGTTGGGGCGGGTCAGCCTGTTGAGATTTGACTATTCCTCTGTCACAATAAATTAAAATGGTCTTGCATGAACAAGGTGGTAGGAGTAAACATGTTTACTTACAGGTACACTATGGAAAGTTTTTCATTGAAATGAACTAGATGCTAGCATGTAAAAACATTTAATTTACAAATAACTTATTAATAAACAAATAATTCCAGTGTGCTTTAAAGGGACAGGCATATATTTTTAGATCTACCTTGAGTCCCGCTTATAACAGAATTGCAAGATGTAAACTCAGAATTCAGAGAGAAAGAAGTAGAATTGTGAGATGTAAACGTAAAATTGCGAGAAAAAGTCAGATTTGTGATTAAAAAAAAATACAGTATCTCACAATTCTGGCTTTTAAAAACTCACAGTTCTGGGTTTATATCTCGCAATTTTAAGCTGATATTCTGACTTTTTCCTTTCTGGGAATTTTCTTACGTGAAAAAGTCAGAATTCTGAGAAATTCTAAAAAGTAACAATTACCTGTTTTATTCCGTGGCAGAAACTGGCTTCCTTAGTCCTGCCACCTGTTGGTATAGACAGGTATTTCCTCTCAGGACCAGAATATACATGCCAGTTGTCTGTTGCCCGTTCACAGCGTGTTCAGGGGGAATACAGTCGGCTTTCGTCAGTCGTCTAGTTCTTTGATGTCGGTTTGGTGTCACAGGCTTTAGTCTTCTACCCGTGCTCACTGAGGCGGATCTTAAGTGTCACAGCTTTCAATCATTACGACTTTCGGATCAACAGAAATCCAAACTGACAGCATGACAGATAAAAGTATTTGTTTTGTTTGAGAAAGACTGTATGGATGTGGACATTCACCAACAGCCCAAGTCGCTGCCAATTACAGCTATAGAAAGCGGACAGAGATATGTATTGAGACATGGATACTGTGTGTGTGTGGGCATGCAAAATGTCTCTAGGGTCACACTTGACAGGACACCTCCAGACACGTGACATGCCTAGAATGATGGACATTCGGTGCATTAGCAAAGGAGAATAAATAATAAAGGAAAATAGCCTTAGAAAATGAGCAAACTGCGTCTATCTGCTCTGAGCCATCAGCAGCTGTCCTGAGGGCTGTTCCGCTAAACGCATTCATCCCTCCACTGCGGGCTGTTCTGTTAAACGCTTGCGCCTCCCTCCACCAGCGATGAGTCACAGTACCGGTCTGTCTGAAATGTTCAAATTGTCTCTGGCTCAGGCGATGAAGCTGCATAAAGAGGATTAGCTTTTCTCAAGGGTCCAGCCCTGCTTCCCCGAGATTGAGGCCTTTACATATTTCAGCATGATTTCATGTAGATTTTGTGGATCTTTTTGCAAAAAAGAAGTTGATGGCCTATAGGTTTTGGCCTTGCTTCTCAGAAATAAATTATTTTGTGTGTGTAGCATAATTTCTGCCTCTGTGTGCGTGTGTGTGAGCTAATGCCTGAAGATCCATCAAATCGAGAGCAGAGTTAAATATTATGGCATCAGAAATCTGTCTTCAAAATCAGAATATCACAATATTTCTCACACACTATGGTCAACGGGGTAACATGAAATAATTCTCTAATATTCACCAAGGCTATATTTATTTGATCAAAATGATGTAAAAACGTGAAGTAATTATTTCAATGTAAACTGCTTTTTCTCTATGAATATTTTTGTATTAATTTATTTATTCCTGTGATGGCAAAGCTGATTTTTTTAGCATCATTACTCCAGTCCTCAGTGTCACATGATCCTTCATAAAGCGTTTTAATATTGATTTGCTGCTCAAGACAGATTTCTTATTATTATCAGTGTTGAAAACAATGTGCTGCTTAACATTCCGAGGAAAACATAAATTGTTTCAGAGGCTTTGAATGTCATTTGAAATGGAAATCTTTTGTAATGTTATATTATATTTACTTTCTTCACTTTGGATCATTTTAATGCCTCCTTACTAAACAAAGAGTTTAAAAAAATCAAACTCACCCCAAACGTTTGTATGAAAAACGTGAATGAAATTATAGTACACTGCAGTTCCTTCACTTTTTGTCATATGTGTGTATACTGTAATTAAAGCTGTATGGTTTTTATCATTGAAAAACTATAATTTAGTTTTCATTTGGCAGTTTATTTTGGTTTTCCAAGCCAGAACTTCAAGAATATGTCAGAGCGCTGTCAAACGCGTCTACCACCCCTGCTGTGCCTGCGTCACAAAGCGCCCTTCAAGTTTCCAGTGGCGTCGTGCAAATGTGTTCTTGCACCTAAATTTGAGGGGACTGATCGGTTTTGCGCTTGACACTGTCTGACGAGATGGAAGGCTGTCATACTAACCATCTTTGCCCTCGGGCCTTCACGAGGAGGGAATTTTGTTATGTTTCACACTCTTTCAGTTTGTTCTTCTCTGCTCTCTATATGCTAATCTGTATGCTTGTAAAGTCATATGTGCATAAAATAACATCTGAAGAAGGTACCGGTGACTCAGTTAGCTTGGTGCATTACAGATCCCAAAACTCTTGTTCATTCCAGAGCAGGCACCTCATCAGAGTAGTGTTTGTTTTTGTTCTCAACCACAGGCTTTTTATGCCAATTTGTACTTGGAAATATATTAACATGAAGTTGCTTGACTACTATACTGACTATCAGCCGATGTTAGAGGTTTTGTATGGGTCAATAGTGGATATTTAATTGTGTATTTCCCCTGATTTTATATTAAGTTTTGATTTAAAGGAATGGTTCGCCCAAAAATTAAGATTCTGTTATTAATTACTCCACACTTTGTCGTTCCAAAACTGTAAGATCTTTCTTTGTTGATGATATCCGAGAGCTTATGACCCTGCACAGACAGCAACGCAACTGAAACATTCAAGGCCCAGAAAGGTAGTTAGGACATTGTTAAAATAGTCCATATGACATCAGTGGTTCAACCGTAATTTTTTTAAAGCTATGAGAATACTTTTTGTGTGCAAAGAAAACTAAAATAACATAACTCTTAAAACTGTAAAAATAACCGTTTTCTCGTCTTGTCTGATCTCTGCCTGCCCTGAAGTTATAGCTGCCTTGGATCTGTCTTCCTCTTGTCGTTTGGACTCTGTTTGCCCTGCCTGGACTATTATCGTGTACCTGGATTATCTCTCTTTGCTTTGCTCCCTGGATCACGTTCGCCGCGATCGACCCGTCTGTTCACTGGACTACTCTTTTGTCTTCCCCGTGCCATACCTGTTTGCTGGTGTTCGAACCTGCCTGTGATTTGACCATGTTTATTAATAAAAGCTTGCATATAGATTCGCACGCCGCTGTCTCCGCGTTACACATTGCATGTATCAGAATTAGGCTACCTATTTTCTAGAGCACGAGCAGCTCTGTTTCCCCTCTGGAGATGCGTTCAGTCTTTGTGCTTGCAAATGCTGGCGTGTAAATAGCAAATCCGCAATGGTGCAAGTGCAACTGGCTCTTAAAAGGAATGGGAGATGTCTGATTGGTTTGTTGCACGTTATGCCCAAAACACACCCATTACTCATTAAGAGAATAGGGACAACCCTTTTAGACCATGTGCTGGGCACGTTGACCGTTTTTTTCGTCGTTAAACTAACAAAAGTGGATTCGGACACGGCCAAAGTACACTTGCGCCTTGCGCTATAGACCATGCTCTCAGATCGTTAAAATAGGGCACAATGTGTTACTTGCTGGTTCTTTGTAATCGTTTGTCAAATTTACTAGTGGAAAATTGCTTCTACACCATTTTGTTCAGTGTACAGATTATTTTACAGATATAACACAAATACAGATATGAGAAAAGCTAAATAGTCAGTTCTGCTGTGAATATCTTGTTTTAATTGCTACTAAGTGCCTCAAACAAAACTCAGTCACTAATGCAGCAAATCCGTGACTAGTTCTTCCTCAAAAGTGCCAAGTACCTGCCAACTTCACTTTAGCAGACTGGCACACACACAAAAGTTGTGTAAATCCAGTCAATCAGATTGAAACGGATGGTTTTTAGTCAGCACTTAGCATTTTTTGTGTGCAGTAAGCATCAGGCGGTCCATGAACGGACTGTGGGTGGTTTGTGGGTATGCCGCCTCGGGCTCAAATTAGACATGCTGTACCATGTATCCTGCCAGCAGAATCTGCATCCTGCTCTGAGTTTAGCTGAGGTCTTCAAAGAACAAGCTCTTAAGCCTCACTTCAACCCAAACCTGAGTGAGATGCCAACTGAAACTACACAATGATGTCCAAAATGACACACCTATTAGGCATTGCTGAAATCTCACCATTCCTTCACACTTAGAAATGTCTCACGCTGTTTGTAATTGAACATTGTAAAGAAATCTCCTGCTTCTCAGATTTTGTTTTCAGAAATAAAGACTCTCACACATTTTTTTTTGTTGTTTTCATAAATAAAAACTCACACTTGTTTTCTTGGTAAATGATCACAATGATGTCTTGCACTGTTCATACTGTGCTGAGTTTTTCATTATAGTGTCTTAAAGCTGCAAGGGAAAGTTGTTCAAATCTTTATTGTGCAAAGGATTTTCTTTTAGCTAGCACAAAATAACAGTCAAACAATCAGTCTGTGCAACACTGGTGAAAAAATTGTGAGATTAAGACAGCATCTGTCTCTGGTAAACAGTTGTCTGTAGAGTCCAAGAGCAGTTGTTTTGTGTGTTTCATATTGCCTTGTAAATCTTCACAGATCAAAAACAAACTGCTTCTCCCTCCCTTTCATCTCTCAACCTTTCTTTTCACTCTCATGCCATCATTTAGACATCTGAAAACATTAATAGACTCCCCTTATGTTATTATGAAGGCACTTTCTGCGTAACTTGCCCCTAGGTATGTCTGTCTACATTTATTATCAGAATACTTTTTTTTAACAGTACAAAAAGAAATAATAAAGCCAGCATGAATATAAAAAGACTCAAAGTCGTTTTTTTACCCAAAATAAAACGTATTTTAGATGTTGCGTGAATAAAGGCAAATTCAGTTCCCTAATATGAATGTATTAATACAAATTGGATTTTTTTTTTACATTTTGTTGCAAAATAAAAACCTTTAACATTTTAATTGGACCTTTAGGGGAAAAATTTAAATAAAGGAGTCATATCATACATTTTTCTATTAAAACAAAAAGGAAGTTGTATTCGAATATAGCACTTATGTCACCAAATAGTTTTTTTATAAGTTTCATTTTCAGGGTTATAATGTAACAAGTGTTATCTGGTTGACTGAGCTTGGCTGCATGTTTTGACTGGTTATTATGTTGTTTTGACTTTTTCTGATGCCAGATTTTCTTCAAAGGAATAAGAATGATGTTGTTGTGAAAAAAAGAGGTCATGAAGTATTATTTTTACATTTAGCTATAAAGGCATCACCATTTTTTACTTTGTTATGACATAAGTGGATCTAATGTGAGCAGTTCTCAGCTAATTAGGATACTTTCTTCTTTCATCCATGGTTTTGAGAATTGGTTTGGACTCTCGGCTAATGAGCCTGTCTTAATCACACATTCCATTGTACGTAGACATGAACTGAATACTTGAAATATTTCATTTGTTCAGTGGTCCTTATCCAATGGGGTGGCTTCATTCTCAAAGCGTTTTCTTAAAAAAGAATGCTAAAAGTTTGTAGCCTCCTAACATACAAGACAGTGTTGTTTGAAGATAAAAAAGAAAAACTGGTTGGTTCAGTGTTTTTGAAGGAGGGAAAGATATCGTTTTAGAATTAACCGCAGTCTTGTGCTCTGACTTAATGTACGTCCTCAGACGTCTGTCTAATTGTTAGAGTCTCTTCACAGGCACATCCAGTTCTTTTTCTGCTTCCTTTTCCAAGATGCGTGTGGAAACAGAATGTCACTCACAGCTGGTAATGGAATACGGATTAGATGCTACTGTATCTTGCATACTTTTTATTTATTTTATTTATTTATTGGTCTGAGAAATGCTACAGTGGACCCTCTGAATCAAAGCCAAAATTATTATATATATATATGAGTTAATTTGCAAAATAACTTTCAAAAAGCAAGTTTTTTCTTTGTGCATTCCTAATCTCAATCAAAGTTGGGTTTTTTATTAAGTAAA
>JAPDDN010000604.1:2500-66797 GCA_027422405.1 Ptychobarbus kaznakovi
CGTATACGCAGATTACGCACACACACACACACACACACACTGGAATGTAAAGCTTGCTTGACGACACACATTCCCGCGCGCAACACACACACACACACACAAAAGAGAGACTGACACGCATCAGAACACAATCAGACATCAGTCGCTGTGATTCGTTAGAGAGGTTTACTGTAAGCAGTAAGAGTTTCTCTGGAAATCATTAGTGAAACTATCTTTGTGTAAATATGACTTTCAATATGACAGTTGCATAAGATCCGTCTGACGAATGATTGAGAGAGAAATCGACTTCACTGATTGATTCCGTTTCTGCAGATTTAAAATAACGTTTACTTTTTACATGTATTCTTAATAATGGCTTAATACAGTATGTAATAAATGAATGCTCTATTAATATTAAATAATACAATGTATTATTATAGTATATTAAAATAATTAACATATATGATTGTATTTAATTATTTATAATGCAATTGTAAATAATTGTACAAATTAATATTTAATAATGGTTTAATATATAATAAATCCGTGGTATTAATTTTAAATAATGTTAAATATATTTTTTTATGTTCATATATTTATTCATTAAATTAATATTTTTTTTTAAATATTAATTGTATAAATATAATTAACATATTTATTAGTAGTCATTAATGTTAAGTATTTAAATAATTACTTTTAATAAAATACTAAATGTTTTACATTTTAGTAATAATAAATACTAAATGTTAAATATATCAATATTATTAACCAACATTGTAAATGTTAAATATTTAGAAATATAAAAAAATTTAATAGGTAATAAATCAGTGCTATTAATATTAAATATTGTTAAATATATTATCGTTATATTATTGCAATTATTTAATATCAGTGGCATTAATGTTAAATGTTGTAAATAGTTGCATTTCATATTTAATAAAAAATATAAATTTATGTTAAATAATATATTATGATAATAGTAAATATTGTGATTATTTTAATGGTTGATTTTACTCTTAAATAAATAAAAATGCTACTCTATGAATCAATCTATATAGTGTTTTATTGTTATACGCACCTATTGTACCTGAAAACAAAGCACTGTTTGTTTTACTTGTAAGGTGTATTTTTGTTAAGCCCACGTTGGGCTAAATATCCACCATTTTGTTTTATATTTAGTTAAGGTTTGGGATCGCGCAGCGCTAATATGCATGGCTGTGTGGTTTTGTCCTGCAGGTGGCTATAAAGTGGATCCGTAAGCAGAAGATCCAGGACGAGCAGGACCTGATGCACATCCGGCGCGAGATCGAGATCATGTCGTCTCTCGCTCATCCGCACATCATCAGCATCTACGAAGGTACAGATTCGCTCGCTCTGCTCTCGTTACGTAATACCGCCGCTATAAACTACTACAGCTGACCTGATTGTGTTTCAGTGTTTGAGAACAAGGAGAAGATCGTGATCGTGATGGAGTACGCCAGTAAAGGAGATCTGTACGACTACCTCTGCGAGAAACAGCGCATCGCTGAGAGCCAGGCCAGACATTTCTTCAGACAGATCGTCTCTGCCGTTCATTACTGCCACCGGGTGACCATATTAAGCACTTTATTCTGTACAACTCAACCATTGAAGTCATTGCACACCGAGTACAAAATGGTCGCACGTTAAAAAAATTAATACGACCTCACGTTGTGTCAATCACGTGTGCACACTGCCTCCGAAACTTTCGTCCGTCAAAACTTTGTTTTTCTGCGTTTTCGCATGATACTAGCATGTTGCTATCATGATTACCAAGTGCCTAGTATGTTGATAACATGTTTCTAGCATTATTAGCATGTTTCTATCATGATTAGCAAGTGACTAGCATGTTCCTAGCATGATTAGCAAGTCACTAACATGTTTCTAGCATGATTAGTATGTTACTAACATTTTGCTATCATGATTAGCAAGTGACTAGCATGTCGCTAATATGTTTCTAGCATTATTAGCTTGTTACTAGCATGTTGGTATCATGATTAACAAGTGACTAGAATGTTCTAACATGTTTCGAGCATGATTAGCATGTTACTGGCATTTTGCTATCATGATTAGCAGTGACTAGCATGTTTCTACCATGTTACTAGCATGTTGCTATCATGGTTAACAGTGACTAACATGTTGGTATCATGACTATCATGTTGCTAATATGTTTCTAGCATGATTAGCATGTTACTAGCATTTTGCTATCATGTTTCGAGCATGATTAGCGTGTTTGCTATCATGATTACCAAGTGACTAGCATGTCGCTAATATGTTTCTAGCATGATTAGCATGTTACTAGCATGTTGCTATCATGATTAGCAAGTGACTAGCATGTTGCTAACATGTTTCTAGCATGATTAGCATGTTGCTAGCATGATTAGCAAGTGACTAACATGTTTCTAGCATGCTTAGCATGTTGCTATCATGATTAACAAGTCACTAGCATGTTTGCTAGCATGATTAGCAAATGACTAGCATGTCGCTAACATGTTTCTAGCATTATTAGCATGTTACTAGCATGTTGCTATCATGATTAGCAAGTGACTAGAATGTTGGTAGCATGATTAGCATATGACTAGCATGTTGCTAGCATGATTAGTATGTTACTAGCATGAGGATTTTGTGCGGTTTCGCATCCGTAGCATGCATTTTGATAGGAAAGGATGGGGAATACGAAAAAACGTATGCGACAATTTCAGACTAAGAGTGCAATGACCTTAAAAGTCTTTCTACACTCTTAAAAATAAAGGAGCTTTACAGCGATGCCACAGAAGAACCACTCAGTCAAAGAACATCTCTTTCTGGCCTTTTTATGATCTGAAGAACCTTCTTTCACCACAAAGAAGCTCGAAAGGTTCGTCAGATGTTAAAGATTCGTTATGGAAACATTTAGACAAAAAACGGTTCTTCTATGGCATCGTGAAGCACCTTTATTTTTAAGTGTGCTTATCTTTATTTTCTATTGCAAAATACTTTAAAATACAATAAATAGATTTTAAGCGGATTGAAGCTATAATAATATACGTTTGAAGTGGATCAAAAAATGATCAAAGTTGTCCTTTACGACAAGAACGCATTTTGGTTTTACGACTTTTTAATTTACGGTTTTGATGCACTTCAAATGTTGACTAGTGTGTTTTTAAATCTTATTTAAACGTAAAACATTTGAATAATTTTAGCGTCATAATGTATCTGAAATTGTATAAAAGTTAACTGAAATTAATTAAAATATATATATTTTTTTATAGTTGTACTAAATTAGCTAAAACCGAAAGACAAACTAATAAAAACTAAATAGAAATAACGTTAAAAAAATGACAAAACAAATTACATTGTTAACTATTTTTTTCTTTATTAAAGTTAATTTAAAATACTAATAAACAGTTCGCATAATAATAATAATAATAATAGTACTAGAATAACACTGCTGTAATTTCTATTCTTTAATATCTGACGTCACGGAAATAAATTTAAATGTTAAGAAATTATTTTATTCTATTTATCGTTTATTTTGCGAAATTTCTAAATTGTTGAAGTACTATAATTAAGTGCTAAAATGACTAAATATATAGACAAACATTAAAAAAAAACATTAAAAATGATAAAAACAACAAACTTACGAACTTAAAATAAAAAACTGAAAATATAACAATTCTAAATAATAATTAAAAACTATATTAATTACATTAAAATAACACTGCTGTAATTTCTATGCATTAACATCCAAGGTAAATTAAATTAATTATATATATATATATATATATATATATATATAAAAACGTATCAGTTATTTTTTTTAACATTTCTAATTTTTTAGTTTAACTACTAAGACTAAAATAAAAATTAACGATTTTATTAAAAAAAACAAAAAAACAATACAAATACAACTTAAAACGTGCAATTTTTTTTCATTGCATTTCTTTTTACTAAGTCAAAATAATAATTACTAGAATGCAATATTTGTTATTTTATTGACTTTATTAATCCCAAAGGGAAATTCACACGTCACAGTAGAGCTCACCACACAATAAATACATAAATAAATAAATAAGATAAATCATAAATACTGCATTTCATACAGCACCCCTTTGATGCAAGCATCACCTCCGTAATTATCCACACAATTAAAAATCTACACAAGTCATCTGATACCACACAATCTGGCGTTCTAGTATATCGCTCCTAAAGTGGCTTTAATAGCTATAACACTGGTTTACGATCGAAAACGGCGCTCTTCGGAGGTATTTAGCAGGTTTAGGGCTTCGCAGATATCTGTGAGCTGCGGAGGTAAAGACTAGCCTGACGTCATGAGAGCGTTTCTCACAGCCAGGAGAACTATGGGATGGCTTTGTGAACGCTTGCATAACACACTCATCAGCCTCCGCATGACTGAGAAACACTCACGCAACACAAACTGAGCGGCTCTGTCCGGATCACATGTGACCCTGGAGCACAAAACCAGTCATGAGGGTCAATTTAGAGGAATTGAGATCATCTGAAAGATTAATAAATGATATTTCCATTGATGTATGGTTTGGACAATATTTGTAAATCTGGAATCTGACGGAGCAAAACAATCTAAATATTGAGAAAATCATCTTTAAAGTTGTTCAAATTAAGTTCTTAGCAATGCATATTACTAATCAAAAATTAAGTTTTAATGTATTATATTTACTAATATCTTCATGGAACGTGATCTTAATATCCTAATGATTTTTGGCATTGAATAAAAATGATAATTTTGACTCATACAATGTATTGTTGGCTATTGCTACAAATATACCCCAGCGACTTAAGAGCCGCCGTTTTTCTGTATTCCTATATGATCTTCCCTCAACTTAGATGAGTTGATACGTACCGCTCACGTCTCTAATCGCTCTAGCGCGCGGCGCCACTATGCTAGCCTTTAGCACCATTCATTCCTTAGGACCCAAACAGGGACGAAGCCACCGAACACGTCCATGTTTGCCCTAAAAGACGGTTACATGAGTACGTATGGTGACACAAAATAAAACGTGCCGATTTTCTAAGCGGTTAAAGTTTGATAACGATAATGTATGGCGGAAGAGCACTTCGACCTCGGCGCAGTAATATCATCACTCCTCCTCCCCCCCTCCCTCTTACTACTATTTTTTTATATATATTTGTTCCTTTTTTTCTTATATATATTTTTCAATTTGTTTTTATTTTCTTTTATTACATTTTTTATTTTATAATTTTTTTTTTTTCATATATATATTTTTTGTCTTATATATTTTTTATAAATGTTTTCCCTTTTTTCTTATATATTTTTATATATATATATTCCTTTTTTCTTATTTTCAGTTGTTTTTTTTTTAATATGTTTTATATATATTTTTTATGTTCAATATATATATTTTCCTTTTTTTCTTACATTTTTCTTTTCGTTTTTTTTTCCATTTTAAATTTGTTAATATATATATATATTCTCTTATATATATTTTTTCTTTTTTGTTTTATATATTATATATTTTATATATATATACTTTTTTTCCCTTTTTTTCTTATTTTTATATATATTTTTATTTTTTTATATATATATATATATTTTTCTTATATGTTTTTCTTTGTTTTATATATATATATTTATTTTTTTTTTTTATAGATATATTGTTTTCTTATATATTTTTTATATTTTCCCTTTTTCTTATATATTTTTTTTCTTATATATATTTGTTTTTCTTATATATTTTTTTTTTCTTATATATTTTAATATTTTTTTTCTTTTTTTTCCTCATTTTCGTCTATATTTTTTATATTTTCTTTTTTTTTTTCTTATATATGTTTTATATATATTTGTAGAGTATTAACTACTCTTCTGTAGTTACATCGAGTACTAAGACTGACGGAAAATGAACCGTTGTGTTTTCTAGACCGATATGGCTAGGAACTATATTCTCGTTCCGGCGTAATAATCAAGGAGCTTTGCTGCCGTACCGCAACGATATTACGCCGCGCCTGAAAGTAGTCCTCAGCTAGGTAACTAGTCATGATATAGCTATAGGGACTACTTTCCGTCAGTCTTGGTACACGATGTAATTACAGAAGAGTCAAGGTTGAAATAGTAAAAATATTGAAACGCTTTGGTCATTTTTTTGCGAGATGCTAACACTAAATCAGATTCAATAACCTATGCTAAGCTACGCTAAAAGTTCTGAGTGTTGCTTTAAGACTGGTTTTGTGCTCCAGGGTCACAAATATAGATTTGTGCAAAAGATAAACGAGGCGTTGACCCCCTGCAGAGAAACACAATCACGAAAGACTGGTATTCCAGCTCCGACGCCGGATTTAGAGAATCAGAGGAACGGCTGGGGATTTTCCAGATTGTTTGTCATTAGGAGAGTGTTTAAGAGTGCAACTGAAAGTAAAGGAAGTTGTGAAATTCCCTCTAGACGTGAGTGTGTGTGTGTGTGTGTGTGAGAGAGAGAGAGAGTGTGTGTGTGTGTGTGCATGTGTGTAAGAGAGTGTGTGTGTGTGTGTGTGTGTGTGAGAGAGTGTGTGTGTGTGTGTGTGTGTGTGAGAGAGTGTGTGTGTGAGAGAGTGTGTGTGTGTGCATGTGTGTGTGAGAGTGTGTGTGTGTGTGTGTGTATGTGTGTGTGAGAGTGTGTGTGTGTGTGTGTGAGAGTGCATGTGTGTGTGTGTGAGAGTGTGTGTGTGTAAGAGAGAGAGAGTGTGTTTGTGAGAGTGTGTGTGTGTGTTTGTGTGTGTGAAATTCAAATGTAACCCCTATTGTAATCCTTAACATTTTCATACACAACTGTAATTTTATTACACATTTTTTCGCATTTATTTTTATCAATGTGCGAAATGTGTGTAATATTTATCTGGTAATCAAATTAAGTAATTACGTTACCTCTAACTAGTTACTCCCCAACACGGATTAGTTGACCCAAAAATAAAAATTTGGTCATTAATTACTCACCTTCGTGTCGTTCCAAACCCGTAAGACCTTCTGAACACATTGTTGAATAAAGTCGTTTGTAAAATTACGATTAAACCCCTGATGTAACGTGGATTATTTTAACGATGTCCGTACTATGTTTCTGGGCCTTGATCGTGGTAATATCCTTGCATCAATGGAGGGTCAGAAAGCTCTCGGATTTAATCAAAAACATCTTAATTTGTGTTCTGAAGATGAACGAAGGTCTTACGGGTTTGGAACGACACGAGGGTGAGCAATTAACGATATAATTTGTAGGTGAACTATCACTTTAAAGCAATAATCAACAGTAAAAAAAAACTCTGAATAATGATTGCGTTTATAAAATTACACCAATAGCAGTATTATGAAATATTCCAGTGTGAATATATAATAATAATAACGTTCATTAGTCTGTGCTTGCTAGGTAAGCGACGTAAAAATTGGCGTATATACGTCAAAAACGTCTCATCTAGACAGAATTTTTCTAATAATATCTCTGTTTTTCCAACAGAACGGGATTGTTCATCGCGACCTGAAATTGGAGAACATCTTGCTGGATGACAACGGCAATATAAAGGTAAGTTCGGGACAGAATTAATGTTTAATTAGTGAAGGTTTTAGAACTAGATCATTGGACCTCATTTAAGAATGATCAGCAGAATAAATGTGTGTTATTAATACACACTACATTGTGGAAACTATTGGGACGCCTCCTTCTGATGAACATGTTGGACTGCTTTAGTAAATTACACGAGTACAAATCTTCTAATTTTTTAGACATGACGATGCATTTGAGTATAAGGCAAGGTTAAAAAAACGAAATGATTGATTGATTGAGTCAGTGTGGAAGAACTTGACTGGTCTGCAGAAATCTCTGCTGTGACTTTAAAGGTGCGTTCACACCAGACGCGAATGAAGCGTTACGCGCGAATGATTTACATGTTAAGTCAATGCAAAGACGTGATAGACAATCCTGCGGCGCTAAGGCGCTTACGCGGCACGAATTGAGCGTTTGGGGCGATTTATTCGCTTCATTCGCGTCTGTTGTGAACGCACCTTAAGAGCCAAAAACTCATCACCAAACGTGACGTGTACATATGGGTACAGTCATTTTAGACATTTCCAAAACTGCTGCAACAGAGGTGGAAATACACATTTTTAAATCCATCTTTAAAAGCCACAGTCGCCACAGTTTTGGAAGTGCATTTTTAAGAACATACTTTTGTCCATATCGTGCATGTACAAGTCATTGGTGTTTGGTGCTGCTGAGTTTTTGGCACAAGGTCTACATTTAAAGCCAGTTTCATAGTCTATTTGAAACGTTATCGCTGATACTTCCCTAGAGTTATTAAACAAGACGCCACCCTTTCGAAACATGCGGCATAAATGTACTTTCAGCCATAAACCTGGCAGTTGAAAGTCTAGATGAGAAGCACTGATCGAAACCATTATCTGTTTTTCAGATCGCTGACTTCGGGTTGTCAAACCTCTACCAGGACGATAAACTCCTGCAGACGTACTGCGGCAGTCCTCTGTACGCTTCGCCTGAGATTGTGAACGGCAGGCCGTATCGAGGTCCGGAGGTGGACAGCTGGTCTTTGGGCGTCTTGCTGTACACCTTGATTCACGGAGCCATGCCTTTCGACGGACAAGACCACAAGAAGCTGGTTCAGCAGATCAGCACTGGAAACTACCGCAAACCCACCAAACCATCTGGTGAGGCTCTTAAACTCAATAGAAGACGACCGAGACTCAAGAGAGACCTCCTTTGTGCAGTTTGCCCTATTTTTGAACCAAGGCATGAAACTGGTTTACTGTGTTTGTCGAAGCTCCAGCCATGCCATGCAGCAGTTTTATAGATGGAGCTTATCTATTTCTAGCAGATAACGTTATGAATTACGTGCCTTCCATCTGTTGACCATTGCATGGCAGTCTCATAAATTTGAGATCTGATTGTTGAGTTGGCAACTTTATTGCTGGAGGTTGCCTTGATGTTTGTCCAATTTCTCACATGGTTTTTCATGCATCATTTTTAGCTACGTCCCTACGTTACAGTACCGGGAAACTGCCCAGAGTAACATGAACTAATCTTGCCACGCAAAGTTTCCCAGCCTTGGACACATTTTTGGATGTCTCCCTTATCCGTTGGGAGTCTCTACTAACAAGCCGATGAGTTGCATCAGCTGTGTTTGATTGGGAAGAGTTTGAAGAGGTGTACGATTGGTGTGCCTCCAGGAACAAGGGTTGGGAATATGTAGTATGTGCTCCCATGCTTTCATTCCCATTAGTGGTCAAAACTCTGCATTGGTGATCATTTGCATAGTTACATAACCGTCCCAACTTTGCACTGCCAACAGTCAAAAGAACGACTTCCAGAAGCCACACAAACCAGTCTGTTTGAATGCAAGTCTGTGATGTCGTAGGCCGATCATTTTCTTGCAGAGATTATCTCCAACACACCTACTCTATTGATCCTGACGACATTGATTAGTTGGTTTAACCCTAAAAGAGCCAACGTATCCTGGGGGTGTACAAACATTTGATAAACTGTGTGTACACAACGTGTAGCTCTTATTTCTTGGTTTCATTTTGAAAGGGTGTTTGTTGTGAAGGATTTAAATTGGGTATTTTTTCTTTGTTTAGCTCACAAGAAGCATTCAATGTTTTAAATGCTTCCTGTGAGCTAAACAAAGACGATAAAAAATCGAAATAATGGGAAATCTACTCACCCTCCAATAGAAGTTCATATCTACACATGTTGGACGGGACTTACCTGTTTTAAAAGCTGTTATTCTGTATTGGCTTATAAGGTTTACATTTAAATTTTATGAATTAAATGCTTACATTTTTGGGAATCAGTCTCTAAATGTTTGGATACGTCGCTCTTTTATGGCTATACATCAAGATATTAAAAACATACATAGACTGTGATTTTGTGGCTTTGTAAACACTTGATAAAAGAGCTGATAGTCAAGGTTCCATGTTTTGTAATAATAGTGATTAGTGATCGACCGATATTGATTTTTTATAACCGATACCGATTATTTGTATGTTTATGTACCCGCTAACCGATATGCAGAACCGATATTTATTTACTGTTATAAAGTAAGTGAAGTAAGTCCATTCTTCACTTTCAGTCGTCTTAACAACAACAAACAACTGTTGAAAATTAACATTCTTTCATGTAAAATGTAATCTTCAAATTACAACAATAAAAACTTTTATTTATAAAAAGCATCATCAGCAACACTGATATTAACAATAAGCTAAATAATGTTTTCAAATGGAGAAAATAAAGGACAGAAGTCATATCAACTTCATTTTAAACTACAGTTTTAGGTTTATAAGCTGTTTAATATACTAAAGAGTGAATAATATATACTAAAGAGTTCTGATGACGAAATTTGCGTCACGCGCACTGTACTCTGTCCTCGCGTACGCGTACAAAGTGAAGTATACTTTGGCCTTTAGAGTAAGCCAGGATTAGATCAAAGGTCAATTAGGACATTTAATGAACGTGCTTAGAGAACATTACTTGTGCGCATCTTGAGACAAAGGCACCTATATATTTTACGATCAGTCAGTGTACGTTTCTTTCAGCTGATACGGCTCAGAGTTTGGGTGAATCCCATTTCTCTGTCTTACCCCTAGCCCTTGTCCCTCGAAACCGAGTGGTAAGCGCTAGGGGTGAAAACATACCCCTATGAAATGAGACGCCACTTGGTTACGGTTACGTCATCATACATCGTCGCTAGCGTGCTGCTACGTCACCAGAGGCGACAAGTGTTGATCACAAACGTCTGTAAGTGTGTGTGTGTCGATTGCGTGGGTTTTAGTGATGTTTTCTCTAGTCAGAGAAACGCGGGACTGTTGTGCAAATCAGCAATGTAATGTTAGCGTGGAAAAATAGCGATTTTTAAAAACGTTTCAATTAAGAACATGGTTGCAAATATATATGTACAGGACTGTGTAGAGCACAAAACAAGACTGTCGTATTTTTTAAATCAATTATTTAAGCCGAAAATACTTACATTTATGGGACTCTCTGGATGATCTGGCCGCAGTGTGTTCTGGGTACCCTTGGTTTCAAGTAAGCTCGTGAAAATGCTTGGTTTTAAGAGGTATCTACTCTTTCCCCTTACCCCTACCCCTCGATCAATACCAGAACTAGCCCTTACTCTCACGTGAACGTGCTAAACTAAGGGGAAGGGGTAAGACAGAGAATTGGGATTCACCCTTACATTTTACTCTAGTCTAACCGGGGGGAAATTATACTTGATTTTTAATTTTTGTTTAACTTTGTCGCCCCACAGATGCATGTGGCTTGATCCGCTGGATGTTGATGGTAAACCCAGAGCGTAGAGCTACTTTGGAGGAGATCGCGGGTCACTGGTGGCTCAACTGGGGCTATCAGCGCCCTCTACTGGCTCAGAGTGAACCCGCAGGTGTGCATCAGGAGCCAGGACACGCGACTGCCGGCCCGACTCGCATCGCGGATTGGCTACGCCGCACATCTCGCCCTCTTCTAGAGAGCAGCTCCAAGATGCGTTGCCTGTTGCGGACAGGCGGTGCCACCGAAGGGGAACCGGTCCAGCGTCAGCGCTCAATACGCAGGTCGCGCAAAGAAAACAACATCTCGCAGACCATGCAGGATGCTCCTCGCCCGTCTAAAGGAATTCTAAAGAAGCGGGGGAGCCTTAAACAGAAAGCGCCCTGTGACTCCCAGGCTACACCCTTGGAGGAGAAGAGCCAGAACGCTTCGGCGCCGTCTGTCCTGCCTCCACCTCCTAAAGGAATCCTGAAGAAGCCTTCGGAAAGCGAGTCGGGATATTATTCCTCTTCTCCGGAGAGCTCCGAACTGACTCTTGGAAACCTAGAGCCAAACCGTAAGGGGATCCTCAAACGGCACGGCAAGTTTTCCGGCGGTCTGCAGGAATTCGGCTCGCTGGATCAACTTGCACCTTCGTTACCGATGGTGGTCAACAGATCCCGACCGAGCAGCGCGATCAGCCAGGATAGCATCCTCTCCTCAGAGTCCTTCGATAGACTTGATCTACCTGATCGTGAGGTTCCAGTCGCCTCAATGGAGCGACCAGCAGGTGGACGGAGGATGCGAGGATGCGTGTCCGCTGATAATCTCCTGGACTTGAGGGAAGAGTCTCAGGGACACTGGGAAATGGACATGGCCTGCTACCGCGCAGGAGTTTCCAATAGCGTGTTTTCAATTTCTGACTGCGAAAACGTCACTCAGACTTACAAACAAGCCTTGGGAGCAACCGGGGACTACGATATGCAGAGATGATGCAACAACAGTTGCGCTTGGAAAAGAACGCCGGTTGGAAGCAAGGAAAGTACTTCTGGAGCAATGCCAGTGGTCGGGGAATGGTTTCAGGCCCAGCAGGAAATGGGAATTCGGACTTCCTGTATAGGACATGCATTGAATTCTGTGGGAACTGCATGCAAAACTTGGTAGTTTGGTATCATGTAGGCTTGGTTTGAGAAAAGTGCTTTTTATATTTTCAGCCGCCCTGCTCACAGTGACGAACAACTGACTGGTCATTCTCTGAATTTTTTATTAATTACTGTTTAGGGTGTTGGCTAGTCAAAAAATACCAAAGATTACTAAAGTTCAGAACCATTGTGAGCTCAGTTTGTGTTTAAGGTGAATGCTGGTGATTGAACTTAACAAAACTCACAGTGCAAAGATTGACTTAAGTGCTCTCGAAGATCGTTCGACGTTTTACAACATGCTCCGGAGACAATAACCTGCTGTCTGTTTATGACTTTATGTAGTCCAGATGTTAGTTTTAAGTCTGTTTCATGATAAGAATTGTGCAGATAGGAGTGTTTGAACTGCTTCCATGTCGCAGTTTATTAGGATGGTAAAACCTTTCAGAACAAGATCAAACTAAAAGCGCTTCTCAAATTGAGTTGTCTTTGAGAAATGTGTTGAAATGGTGACAACTATTTAGGAATGGGTTGGAAAGGTGCTTGGGGGTCATCAGTAAATCTAAACTCTTCATACAGTGTTTGTAAAATCACGGCTCGAGATAATCCGGGTTTGCTTCTGTTTGGTGTCATATTTTGTTCAAATTCCTGTGTGTTTATTTGCCAAAGTGCCTGATTTATTTGCCCTAATGTGTCTTTGACTCAGTGGAACAATAAAACGGCACACATGAAGTGGAAAATGCCCTTTGGCTGTTCATCATTGTCTCCTGGATAACCCTAAATTACATTTATACTTAATAGTATGTGAGAACTGTGATGCATCTATTGTAATTGAATGAATGATGAATGGTGCATTTATATTAATATAGCGCTTTATTGTGTATTGTTGTACACCCTCATCAACCACCACTAGTGTGCAGTATCCACTTGGATGATACGACGGCTGCTACAGGACAATGGCACCAGTGAACATTTGCATCTAGCTAGTCTTTATCTTAAATGTTATATTCATTTTAACTAAAAATAAATCGTGGAATCGTCACAATGTTTTTTTTTCCGGCTGTACAGTCAGTGTAGTACACTACATGTATACTATAGTGTGTAGTACACTACATGTATACTATAGTGTGTAGAACACTACATGTATGCTATAGTGTGTAGTACACTACATGTATGCTATAATGTGTAGTACACTACATGTATGCTATAGTGTGTAGTACACTACATGTATGCTATAGTGTGTAGAACACTACATGTATGCTATAGTGTGTAGTACACTACATGTATGCTATAGTGTGTAGAACACTACATGTATGCTATAGTGTGTAGTACACTACATGTATGCTATAGTGTGTAGAACACTACATGTATGCTATAGTGTGTAGTACACTACATGTATGCTATAGTGTGTAGTACACTACATGTATGCTATAGTGTGTAGTACACTACATGTATGCTATAGTGTGTAGAACACTACATGTATGCTATAGTGTGTAGCACACTACATGTATGCTATAGTGTGTAGCACACTACATGTATGCTATAGTGTGTAGCACACTACATGTATGCTATAGTGTGTAGCACACTACATGTATGCTATAGTGTGTAGCACACTACATGTATGCTATAGTGTGTAGTACACTACATGTATGCTATAGTGTGTAGAACACTACATGTATGCTATAGTGTGTAGTACACTACATGTATGCTATAGTGTGTAGTACACTACATGTATGCTATAGTGTGTAGAACACTACATGTATGCTATAGTGTGTAGTACACTACATGTATGTGTGTAGTACACTATAGTGTGTAGTACACTACATGTATGCTATAGTGTGTAGAACACTACATGTATGCTATAGTGTGTAGTACACTACATGTATGCTATAGTGTGTAGAACACTACATGTATGCTATAGTGTGTAGAACACTACATGTATGCATAGTATGCTAGTGTGTAGAACACTACATGTATGCCATAGTAGAACACTACATGTATGCTAGTGTGTAGTACACTACATGTATGCCATAGTGTGTAGAACACTACATGTATGCCATAGTGTGTAGTGTGTGTAATAGTGTGTAGAACACTACATGTATGCTAGTAGTACACTACATGTATGCTATAGTGTGTAGAACACTACATGTATGCTATAGTGTGTAGTACACTACATGTATGCTATAGTGTGTAGTACACTACATGTATGCTATAGTGTGTAGTATGCTATAGTGTGTAGTACACTACATGTATGCTATAGTGTGTAGTACACTACATGTATGCTATAGTGTGTAGTACACTACATGTATGCTATAGTGTGTAGTACACTACATGTATGCTATAGTGTGTAGTACACTACATGTATACTATAGTGTGTACTACACTACATGTATTCTATAGTGTGTAGTACACTACATGTATACTATAGTGTGTAGTACACTACATGTATGCTATAGTGTGTAGTACACTACATGTATGTCACTACATGTATGCTATAGTGTGTAGTATGCTATAGTGTGTAGTACACTACATGTATGCTATAGTGTGTAGTACACTACATGTAGTGTGTAGTACACTACATGTATGTATAGTATGCTATAGTGTGTAGTACACACTACATGTATGCTATAGTGTGTAGTACACTACATGTATGCTATAGTGTGTAGTACTACACTACATGTATGCTATAGTGTGTAGTACACTACATGTATGCTATAGTGTGTAGTACACTACATGTATGCTATAGTGTAGTACACTATATGTATACTATAGTGTGTAGTACACTACATGTATGCTATAATGTATGCTATAGTGTGTACACTACATGTATGCTATAGTGTGTAGTACACTACATGTATGCTATAGTGTGTACTACATGTATTATAGCTCATCTATAAGTGTGTAACACTACATGTATGCTACTACACTACACTACATGTATGCTATAGTGTGTGCAAGAAAGTATGCAAGAAATATTTAACACATGATATATCACGATAGTGTTCGGGTTCCGAATTTAACTTATGCTAGTTTTAATTACAATCTAATCTAACGAACAAGCATAATAAAAAAAAAATTCTCAGCTTAAACCACAACACTTAAAACATTCAACGTCCAGATATATGCTGTTTATTTTCACATATCTATCTTTAAAATCATAAAAGAGTTAATCAATAACATATATTCAAGTGCATGGAATTAATCACGTCTGCAATGTAAATATACGCTTGGGTGCAGACATTAAAACTAATGCGAACATCGTGCAGCGGAACCGTCAACAATAAGAGAAAACAAGCGCGGGAACACATTGGTTTGAGCGTATCTGATGGGTCTGCGTCCAGCTGTCAAAGCGTGAGGTCCTGCACCTGCACAGGTGAGCGGAGGAGCTCGGGTGGAGACGGCAGCATCTGATCGATGGAGTTCTCCAGCGACGAGAAGCAGGAGCGCAGGGACGCCTGGATCACAGAGAGAGTCACGTTCACGTTTGGGAATCAAAAAAACACTCCAATATCTAATACTAACACTGGGTCCTAACCAGTTTTGGGCTAGTTACTTAAATAATGTAATACTCATTACTAGTTACTCCTTTCAAAGTAATATTGTTACTTTCTGGCAACAGTAAGTAGTTACACTAATATATCTTCACGCCCCACGTAATCTGTAAAGGTGTGTTCACACCAGACGCGAATGAAGCGTTACGCGCGAATGATTTACATGTAAAGTCAATGCAAAGACGCGATAGACAATCCTGCGGCGCTATTCGTGTGAATGAGGCGGTGCAAATGTATTTCACGAGCGAATGAAGCGTATTTCACGCGCAAATTAATGGTATTTCACACGCGAATGAAGCGTATTTTACACGCGAATGAAGCGTACTTCACGCGCAAATGAAGCGTATTTTACACGCGAATGAAGCGTATTTTACACACGAATGAAGCGTACTTCACGCGCGAATGAAGCGTACTTCACGCGCAAATGAAGCGTATTTTACACGCGAATGAAGCGTATTTTACACGCGAATGAAGCGTATTTCACACGCGAATGAAACGTACTTCACGCGCGAATGAAGCGTACTTCACGCGCGAATGAAACGTATTTTACACGCGAATGAAACGTATTTTACACGCGAATGAAACGTACTTCACGCGCGAATGAAACGTATTTTACACGCGAATGAAACGTATTTTACACGCGAATGAAGCGTACTTTTACACGCGAATGAAGCGTACTTCACACGCGAATGAAACGCACGCGAATGAAACGTTACACGCGAATGAAACATATTCACGCGCGAATGAAGCGTACTTCACACGCGAATGAAGCGTACTTCATGCGCGAATGAAGCGTATTTTACACACGAATTATATTTCATTATGCATTATCAAATCACATGTGTTTGTAAGAAACTGTTTAATTTTCCAAAAATATTTAATAATGTGCCACATGGAACGTAACTTATATAGACATACGGCTTTAATTTTATAGCAATTTTGGATTTACCAGTATTTTCTAAAGTATGTATTTTATATCAAATAAAAGTGCATTTTCACTACAGTAAATTTTAACTTTTTTTGATACTTTAATATTTAGAAATTATTCCACTTCTGTGGTAATCTGCAGATTGTTCTCTAAGGGGTTAATTTGGGTATTTTTATTTGCTCATTGTGATTTATTTGGTCACATTTTTAATCACATTGGAATCTAAAAGAATTGGAGTTGATAATTTTCAATTGATGAATGAATGCCGTTACGAGTGAATCCTCACCATGTCCGTGTTTAGGACGTCCCTCAGCAGCTGCAGCAGGCCGTCGGGGCCGAATTCATTCTTTAGGACGTCCAGTCTGATCACGGCCGCCGTTAAACACGAGCAGGCCACCGCAGACGGAGGGAAGACCGAGAACCTCAGCTCTGAAAACACACACACACATCGCTCGTGTAAGCCCCGCCCTGAAAACACATTGCTTGTGTAAGCCCCGCCCTGAAAACACACACATCGCTCGTGTAAGCCCCGCCCTGAAAACACACACATCGCTCGTGTAAGCCCCGCCCTGAAAACACACACACCGCTCGTGTAAGCCCCACCCTGAAAACACACACATCGCTCGTGTAAGCCCCGCCCTGAAAACACATACACACCGCTCGTGTAAGCCCCGCCCTGAAAACACATACACACCGCTCGTGTAAGCCCCGCCCTGAAAACACACACACACACACATCGCTCGTGTAAGCCCCGCCCTGAAAACACACACACACACATCGCTTGTTTAAGCCCCGCCCTGAAAACACACACACACCGCTCGTGTAAGCCCCGCCCTGAAAACACACACACATCGCTCGTGTAAGCCCCGCCCTGAAAACACACACACACATCGCTCGTGTAAGCCCCGCCCTGAAAACATACACACCGCTCGTGTAAGCCCCGCCCTGAAAACACACACACCGCTCGTGTAAGCCCCGCCCTGAAAACACACACACACACACACATCGCTCGTGTAAGCCCCGCCCTGAAAACACACACACACACACATCGCTCGTGTAAGCCCCGCCCTGAAAACACACACACACACATCGCTTGTTTAAGCCCCGCCCTGAAAACACACACACACCGCTCGTGTAAGCCCCGCCCTGAAAACACACACACATCGCTCGTGTAAGCCCCGCCCTGAAAACACACACACATATCGCTCGTGTAAGCCCCGCCCTGAAAACACACACACACCGCTCGTGTAAGCCCCGCCCTGAAAACACACACACTGCTCGTGTAAGCCCCGCCCTGAAAACACACACACATCGCTCGTGTAAGCCCCGCCCTGAAAACACACACACACATCGCTCGTGTAAGCCCTGCCCTGAAAACACACACATCGCTCGTGTAAGCCCCGCCCTGAAAACACACACACACCGCTCGTGTAAGCCACGTCCTGAAAACACACATTTGCTTCGAAATTGATGAATTAAAAGGAATAAATTAATTAATGATTAATAAATTAATCACTAAATTCATAAAAATAATCTGGTTAAATGTAATTAAATATAAATTAGTAATAGTTCTATTCATTTACAATATTCACAAAAAGAAATAGCGATTAATCGCATCCAAAATAAAAGTCTTTGTTTATATAATATATGTGTGTATATTTATTATATATATATATATATATAATACAAACACATGCATGTAGATATTTAAGTACAATATATTATGTTTATATATTAAATATATAAATGTATATACATGTAAATATTTTCAAAATATATACTGTATGTGTGTATTTATATATTAATAATAAATATACACAGCGCTCACACATATATATTATATAAACAAAGACTTTTATTTTGGATGCGATTAAAATCCACAACCTAATTATGCTAACAACACTTAAATAAGGCTTTGTTTAGAGGAAAGCGCCGTGTGTTAGCGAGCGACAGACGCTGATGTGCGGAGCTGCAGAGGAACGGATCGGTACCTGTGGAGCTCAGAGCCATGTAGGAGAGCACGTGTCTCCGGACCGAAGCCGTGTCCTCGGCGCTCAGCGGCAGCGTCTGCAGCAGCGGCTCCAAGAAATCAGACGGCAGAACCACGGCCAGATCCCAGTCCAGACGCGACACCAGCAGCACCTCCCACTGCTGCACACACACACACATGCACACGCACACAGACAGACACAGAGACAGACACACACAAAGACACACACACACACAGAGACACACACACACACACACATGCACACAGAAACACACGCACACACACGCACACAGACAGACACAGAGACACACACACAAAGACACACGCACACAGAGACACACACACACACACACACAGACAGACACACACACACACACACACACACACACACACACACACACACACACACACACACACACACACACACACACACACACACACGCACACAGACAGACACAGAGACAGACACAGAGACACACACACACACACACACACACACACACAGACACACACACACACACACACACACAGACACAGAAACACACGCACACACACACGCACGCACACAGAAGCACACGCACACACAGACACACACACACAGACAGACAAAGAGACAGACACACACACACACACACACACACACACACACACACGCACACAGAAACACACACACACACACACACACACACAGAAACACACGCACGCACACACACACACACACACACACACACACAGAAACACATGCACACACACGCACACACACACACACACACAGAAACACACACAGAAACACACACACACGCACGCACACAGACAGACAGACACAGAGACAGACACAGAGACACACACACACACACACACACACACACACAGACAGAAACACACACAGACAGACACAGAGACACACACATACACATACACACACACACACACACACACACACACACAGAAACACACACAGACAGACACAGAGACACACACACACACACACACACACACACACACACAGAAACACACACACACAGAAACACACACAGACAGACACAGAGACACACACACACACTCACACACACACAGAGACACACACACACACACACAGACACACGCACACACACACCCACAGACACGCACACACGCGCACACGCACACACACGTGCACACATGCACACACACACACACACACGCACACACACACACACACACACACACACACACAGACACACAGACACGCACACACACAGACACACACACACACACACACACACACACACACACGCACACAGACACACACAGTTAAATAGTGAATCCAGGGTTATTAGTATTGAATAAATAAATAAATCATGTTTTTTTATCATCGTTTATTATCATATTTATGCCAGGGTTATTATAGTTAACAAAAGATCAACCATAAAAAATATATAAAAAAACATTTATCAACAGAAAAAATTATAATTTAAAAAACATTAATTAAAATGAAAATGAAAATATATATATAAAATTAAAAGTTAGCATAAAACAGTAAATCCAGGGTTATTAGTATTAAATAAATAAATAAATCATGAGATTTTTTTATCATAGTTTATTATCATATCTATGCCAGGGTTATTATAGTTACCAAAAGATCAAACTATTTAAATGTTATTTAAACATTTAAATAAAGTAAACAACAGAAAAAAATTATAATGAAAAAAAAAAGTATTAAAATTAAAACTGAAAATATATATAAAAAAATTGAATTACAAAGTTAGCATTAAATAGTACATTTTGGGTTATTAGTATTTCATTTATTAGTATTTATTCGTATTTTTACTTTATTATTTTAATTTCATTTTTAATTTACGTTTAAGTATTTCCTCTAATATTTATATTTCCTTCAAATGTAGGTCATAATGCTGAAAATATCAAGCTAGAGGCATAAACGGATTGCTCACTAATATTACCCACAATACCTTGCATATTAAACAAGTTTAAAAAAAGGAGGGGGTCATGTGACGAATAAGCGGGTCATGTGACGTTACCAGGATCTCTGGGACGGTGACGGCGTGGTCGGTGTAAACACACAGCTTGGAGGCGCTCAGAGGAAACGATTCCCGCAGTTTGGATGCTAGGAACATGCAGACGCATCCCAGCAGCTGCAGACGACACCTGCGCACGGCATTCTGGGACATGTACCTGTCCAGGTAGTGAACAGCCAGAGGAAACACCTCCTCCTCACACTTCTGATCCTCACACACCTGCTCCAGAACAAGCACTGTGATTCGGGATTCATATCAGAGTGACTCGAATCACTGAGTCAGATCAGAATGACTCAAATCACTGAGTCATATCAGAGCGACTCGAATCACTGAGTCATATCAGAGCGACTCTAATCACTGAGTCATATCAGAGTGACTCGAATCACTGAGTCATATCAGAGTGACTCAAATCACTGAGTCATATCAGAGTGACTCAGATGACTGAATCAGATCAGAGTAACTCGAGTCACTGAGTCATATCAGAGCGACTCTAATCACTGAGTCATATCAGAGTGACTCGCGTCAGATCAGAGTGACTCGAATCACTGAGTCATATCAGAGCGACTCTAATCACTGAGTCATATCAGAGCGACTCTAATCACTGAGTCATATCAGAGTGACTCGAATCACTGAGTCAGATCAGAGTGACTCGAATCACTGAGTCATATCAGAGTGACTCGAATCACTGAGTCAGATCAGAGTGACTCGAATCCCTGAGTCATATCAGAGCGACTCGAATCACTGAGTCAGATCAGAGTGACTCGAATCACTGAGTCAGATCAGAATGACTCAAATCACTGAGTCATATCAGAGCGACTCTAATCACTGAGTCATATCAGAGTGACTCGAATCACTGAGTCATATCAGAGTGACTCAAATCACTGAGTCATATCAGAGTGACTCAGATGACTGAATCAGATCAGAGTAACTCGAGTCACTGAGTCATATCAGAGCGACTCTAATCACTGAGTCAGATCAGAGTGACTCGAATCACTGAGTCATATCAGAGTGACTCGAATCACTGAGTCATATCAGAGTGACTCGCGTCAGATCAGAGTGACTCGAATCACTGAGTCAGATCAGAGTGACTCAAATCACTGAGTCATATCAGAGCGACTCTAATCACTGAGTCATATCAGATCGACTCGAATCACTGAGTCAGATCAGAGTGACTCGATTCCCTGAGTCATATCAGAGCGACTCGAATCACTGAGTCAGATCAGAGTGACTCGAATCACTGAGTGACTCAAATCACTGAGTCATATCAGAGTAACTCGAATCACTGAGTCATATCAGAGCGACTCGAATCACTGAGTCATATCAGAGCGACTCTAATCACTGAGTCAGATCAGAGTGACTCAAATCACTGAGTCATATCAGAGCGACTCGAATCACTGAGTCATATCAGAGCGACTCTAATCACTGAGTCAGATCAGAGTGACTCAAATCACTGAGTCATATCAGAGCGACTCGAATCACTGAGTCATATCAGAGTGACTCAAATCACTGAGTCAGATCAGAGTGACTCGAGTCACTGAGTCATATCAGAGTGACTCGAATCACTGAGTCATATCAGAGTGACTCGAATCACTGAGTCAGATCAGAGTGACTCTAATCACTCAGTCAGATCAGAGTGACTCGAATCACTGAGTCAGATCAGAGTGACTCGAGTCATTGAATCAAATCAGTGCGATTAAAATCACTGAGTCAGAATAAGATACATTAGACAGCATTATCTAACACTAGCTTGCTCTATTTCTTTTTATTTATTATATAATTATAAAAAACAATTGCTATGTTTACTGTATTAAGCTAACTGTGACTTGTTATAGCACTTGCATATCATTACTCGTTTGTTTACTTTGATTGCTTCCATTGTCCTCATTTTGGATAAAATCATCTGCTAAATGACTCAAAAGTAAATGTATTTAATCAGAACACGATTCATTAGACATCAGTAAGATTCAAAAATTATTAATTAGACATCATTAGATCAAAATGATTCAAATCACTGAGTCAGAACACAATTCATAAGACAGCATTAGATCATGAGAATCGAATCACTGAATCAGAACACGATTCGAATCACTGAGTCGGGTTGATATGATTCATAAGACAGCATAAGATCATGAGAATCGAATCACTGAATCAGAACACGATTCGAATCACTGAATCGGGTTGATATGATTCGTTCAATCTCTCCTCACCTGCAGCATCCATCCCGTTAAGATCGGGCGCACGTAGCGCTGCTCGTCGGTCGGTTCGGTGCCGGGTTTGATGCTCGGTCTCTCCGAGCTCAGCAGGTTCTGACAGACGCGCGAATCTCGGGTCAGAACCGCGTCTCTGAACGCGCGAACCGGTCTAAAGCTCGAGTCCGGTTCGACCAGCTCGTGACAGAACAACTCCATCTGAGGGACTGATTAAAGCGGTCAAACTTACTGTCAGTCACGAGCGAGACGCGGGGTTTACGTTCACACAACTCCTAACAGCTCTACAAATATATATACAATACATTTAGTCACATTCACAAGTGTGGAACACATGGTTTTGTTCGGTTAAAAGAAGGTTCGTGAGCGAGCTGCGGCGCGCGGCGTGCCCGCGCTCACGGGATTGGCAACGATTGTTGTGACGTCACATCACCGGTGATTCGGCTTGCGGTTTTCATAAAAACAAAATTAATATATGTTATGTATACAAGTTCTCAGTCTAATGAAGTCAAGAAGAAAAAAAATACTGCTTTCACGATTACTTGCTAAACTATTGAAATCTGTTTCCGCGAGACTTCTCGCGAACTCTTGCGAGTTTATGACTTTATGCGCAATATACATAAACTCATATATAGATATGAATTTTCAATGCTGAGGGAAAAAAGTCAGAAGTGTTACATATAAACTCGCAAGGGCACGAAAAAAGTCTGACTTGTGAGATTTTATTTATTAACTCTTATACAAATGTTTTTGATTCATAATGCTGCGACTTTATTCTCAAAATATTACACGTTTTGTCTCGTATTAGACTTTATTCTTATATTGCTACAACTTTTTAACTTTATTCTCAATTTCTCAGTTTAATCTCATCATTTTGACTATGACCACAACACTTTATTCTCAAAATATTGAAATATACTGTAAAACATAAATTCAATCTCGAATAGACTCTTATTATTTTGATTTATTCTCAAAATATGAAATTTAATCTCATCTAAAAAAAACGTATCGCTTCAACCTCGTTATTATGACTTTATTTGGCCAAATATTATGACTTCAATTACACAAATATCATTGACTTTATTTTCTAAATGTTACAAGTTTAATCTCGTATAAGACTTTATTGTTCTATTGCTGACCTTAAATGGCAATTTTAACTTTTCTCAATTCTTAAAATATAGTAACTATAAATCACCCAATGCTACGACTTTCTCAAAATTGACTTTATTATCAAAATACGAGGTTTAATTTTGTACAAGACCTTATTCTCAAATTGCTACGACTTTGTTCTCATAGTTTTGAGTTTATTCTCAAAATATATTTTTTATCCCTTCGTAGGAAAAAAATTATAATTGCGAAATGTAAACTCTGCAATATCAGAAAATTATTTGAAAAAAAATAATAATTGTGAAATGTAAACTCATCAATCTCAGAAAATAATTCGGAAAATAATAATAATTGCAAAATGTAAACTCAGCAATCTCAGAAAATAATTCAGAAAAAAATAATAATTGCAAAATGTAAACTCAGCAATCTCAGAAAATAATTCAGAAAAAAATAATAATTGCGAAATGTAAACTCAGCAATCTCAGAAAATAATTCAGAAAAAAACAATAATTGCGAAATGTAAACTCCGCAATATCAGAAAATAATTCAGAAAAAAATAATAATTGTGAAATGTAAACTCAGCAATCTCAGAAAATAATTCAGAAAATAATAATAATTGCAAAATGTAAACTCAGCAATCTCAGAAAATAATTCAGAAAAAATAATAATTGCGAAATGTAAACTCAGCAATCTCAGAAAATAATTCAGAAAAAAACAATAATTGCGAAATGTAAACTCCGCAATATCAGAAAATAATTCAGAAAAAAATAATAATTGCGAAATGTAAACTCAGCAATCTCAGAAAATAAGAAAAAAACAATAATTGCGAAATGTAAACTCCGCAATATCAGAAAATAATTCAGAAAAAAAAAATAATTGTGAAATGTAAACTCATCAATCTCAGAAAATAATTCAGAAAAAAATAATAATTGCGAAATGTAAACTCAGCAATCTCAGAAAATAATTCAGAAAAAAATAATAATTGCGAAATGTAAACTCCGCAATATCAGAAAATAATTCGGAAAATAATAATAATTGTGAAATGTAAACTCAGCAATCTCAGAAAATAATTCAGAAAAAAATAATAATTGCGAAATGTAAACTCAGCAATCTCAGAAAAGAATTCAGAAAAAAACAATAATTGCGAAATGTAAACTCCGCAATATCAGAAAATAATTCGGTCAAAAATTATAAATGCGAAATGTAAACTCCGCAATATCAGAAAATAATTCAGAATTGAGAGACGTAATCATGGAATTGTGAAAAAAAAAAAATCTAAATTTTTTTCAAAATCTGAATTGTTGATAAAACAAGCAATTACCTTTTTGATTTGGGGCGAAAACAAACAAACAAACAAATAAATAAATAGTAATGTGCGATGATGAAAAATACATAATTTTCGTCAACTTTTATCAGTATAAAAATGTCATATCAATTCTTCGTAAATAAAACCAAGATTATATTAATTTTTCTTGTTACACAACCCATTTCATTCATCATCGAAGCAAAATTAATTAAAAACTAAATTTCACGCCATTGTTAAAATTCATGCGCGCTTGAATAAAACCAAAACGTTCTGAAGTTCACATAACGTAATTTTATTACCAAGTCACACAAGTTTTAACCAAAAGCTTAGTCCAAAAATACAAACAATGCATTGCGAAATATATTGCAACACAATGGCGTTAGCGTCAGTCGATGATCACGGTGGGTGTAGCGTCCTCCAGGTCACGCGACGCGGCGTTTTGCAGCTCGCGCCGGATCTCGGACGAAATCTTTACGTGCGTCAGCAGGCTCTGGTGCCATAGCACCGGCAGCGTTCGCTTGTCCGCGCGGAACGACAGAAAGTGCACGACCAGAGCGTCCAGCACGCGGAAGGGCAGTGCATACTTCTTATCCAACAGCAGCCGCAGGAAAATGCTGTTGGCTCCGTTGTACTCCATCTCTGCGATTTTCAGCATGGCAGCACTGCAACGTATAACGGCGGATTATTAGCACGTAAAAACTACAAGTACGAGAATTAACGTCGTATATTTGTGTATAACGGCAAATTAGTAGCACGTAAAAACTACAAGATTGTATTCTCAAAATATTACAAGTTTAATCTCACAATACTACGATTTTATTTAGGTTTTCTGGTGTTCACCTGGAGTGCAGCACAGGGATGGAGCATCGAGTGATGATGCTGCCGATGATGATGGCTTCTCTCAGAGAACATGTGCCGGATTCACACAGCGGCAGCAGGATTCCTGCACACACACACAGAGAGACAGAGACAGACACACACACACACACCAGTGTTATACTATTACAGTAGTTAATAATGCATTAAATTCACTTCTATTCTCAGCATTTTAGATTCAATTTTTATGCAAGGCAAGACAGTATTAATAAATTGGTAAAAACGTACTACATATTATGTTTAAACATGCAAAAGAGCCATTATTTAATTAAATATGCACTAATTTGTACAGACATTGGATAAAGCCAGGTGCATAATTCATGATTCTGTCGTCATATTACAGTTAAAGGTTTGTCTAGAGAGGATTTTGGATTTCTCTTTCATAACCAGTCATAAGGGTCAATTTTGTGAAATTGAGATGTATGCATCATCTGAAAGCTGAATAAGTAATATTTACATTGATGTATGGTTTGTTATGATCGGACAATATTTGAGAATCTGAGGGTGCAAAAAAATCTAAATATTGAGAAAATCATCTTTAAAGTTGTTCAAATGAAGTTCTTACCAATGCATATTACTAATCAATAATTACGTTTTGATATATTTACGGTACAAGACATCTTCATGATCTTAATATTCTAATGATTTTTGGCATAAAATAAAAATCTATAATTTTGACTCATAAAATGTATTATAAATATACCAGTGCTGCTTATGACTGGCTCCAAGAACACAAATCAGTGCGAATGATACAAGAATAAACCTTCAGGAATAAATCTGTAAAGTTTGGTGTAAACAAGTTCTGCTGAAGTGTAAAATAACCCGATTACAGTCCTTTCTGAAGTTTAGATTCGCTCGGTTTCTTCTCTGGCATGTGTTAAGATCAAGGGCGTAACCATGGTATAGATGGGGGGGTCCAAATGTGAGCCCTCCCCCAGATATTTTTTTTTAAGTTCATCGCGGATCAGATCGTAAAAACAAACAGGCCAGGCCATCAACGGATGAATAGAGGCTTATCAATGGAGTGGGAAGTGCGGGAACTCCTTGGTCTGTGACTCCAGCAGTTCATTATTCAGACTATTTTCAGGGTATCATGCTAGAATTAAATTGCCGCGGTATTTTTGACCATGGCACTACTTTTTAGGTGTCTACTTGCTTACCGTCTGAAAAGGCGAATGTCCGCCTGTTCGTCCTGCTTCTTTCTTTTAGCTCCTACCTTCATTTCATTTAAGCACCAGTGACAGTCGGAGTCGGACTGAGCGGTTATTCAAACGATGCCGCGAGCCGGCGTTTACGGGCTCAACCAAGTGTACATTCGAGGGGGGTTGTCACACAGTTTTGTTTTCCCTTGTTTTTTCCTAAATTGAAAGTAAATCGGAAATAACAACAGATCCATAGGCTACAAACAGGGTTCATAAAAGGAGGGCATATCATAGTCACATATTACAATATAATAGGCCTATTATTGGGGGGACAGATTGATTTTTCCAATATTGGGGGGGACACGTCCCCCCAAAGTGTATGGTGGTTACGCCCATGGTTAAGATACTACAGTAATGATTTGTTTAAGAGTTAACTATGAAGGTATTTTTACGTCATAAAGATTTGCATGCGTATGGTAAGATTTGTGAAAGTGTACATAAGACTGTTCATGAAGCATTTAAAACTAAAACAAGAGGCGGACACTCTAGTGCAGCTCAGGAACTGTATTGAGGCAAGCAGCCCGGAACAAGACAGACAGGAACAATCGACTGTCTATCACATGATATATAAACATCCCATAACAAAGACTGCAAGCGCAAATAAAATTTGCAAGCGCAAGAGAAGATTTGTAAAGGTGTAAATCGTGTTTTAAGCGCAAGAAAAAAGTATTTGCAGCATTTTGCTGTTACTCGTAAGTGTAATTCATGTTTTGTGAAACTGCAACTTCATGCTGACACTAAATAAATATGATCTGCATTCGTATGACTTCCATTTTTCAGCGCTTACACTTTTGGCACGTTTTTTTCGCCAAAATACGGTCAAAAGCACTGCAAGGCTGTGAACAGTGATTTGCAAGCGAAAACAGCAGTTTAAAGAACTGCAAAACGGATTGACCGCGTAGAACCAATCTGTATGTGTAAAAAAACAGACTGTCACATGTCTAAATGACTTGTTGTGTATGTAGGGTAAAAAGTTCCTGAGATAATTCGATTTGTACAGCTCCGTCTTTCTTTTATCTGCGCTTGCAGTTTTGGCACGATTCTCGCACTAACTGAGATTTGCAAGCGCGAAGGGGAGGCGGGTCCACCTTCCTTCAGCCAATCAAACGAGGCTCTCGCTGACTCTCCATTTACTCTTATCTGATTGGTTCAAATAAACACATCAAACGCCAAGACATGTATCTTCATTTAGTTCGGGAACGTTCTTGCTGACGGAATGATACTTTTATCGTACACATGCAGTAAAAAACAAATAAATACCAACTTCATTAAAACATTATATTTTATACCATTAAGCTAGACTCCCATGTGTTCAAACTGAATTACGAGTTGTGTAGTATCCTTCTCTTGCTAAACAGGCTATATGATATATTTCGTTTATTTTAATATTATATTGTAATTTTAATGATAATTAAAGAAGGCCTAGCATCTGCACTAGCCTAATACATGCATAATTTCACCTGTTTACTGATCAGGGATGGTTAAATGTTTTAACAAACATATGGTTCAATAATAATTGAACCAAAAGAAGCAACAGTAATATTTTCTTTCTTTAACATGTTGTAATTTAAGGGGACTTTACAAAATATTACTAAAATATTTATCTATAACTTATTCACTATTTATCATCTGTAATACCATCGTGTAACCACTAGATGACTGTTTAGCTCTCTATATATAAACACAAACATGTCTGTGTGGCTGGGAACTTTGGATTCCCACATAATTAGTTACTTGAATTTGGATATATATTTAGACATGATTAAATACATATTTATCAAAGTTTTTGCATTAGTCATATCTGGACACAAATAAAGTATTTTGTTACTCATTCTTGCTTCATATAATAGCTTGATCGGTCACATGAACGTTATCAGAATCAATGCTGACATTTCAAAATATACAATTGAGTGTTAAAATCCATAAACAGAGACATGGTTTGAAAAATTGACAAGTTCAGATTTAAGTAGCTTTATTGGCATAGCAAAAAAAGGTTTTACAAAGTGTCAGACATGGAACTGTTCAGAAGTGGTATATTCTTCCCCATTCTGGACTGTCTGAGTGGGGAGATGCAGAGGCGTTTCAGTAAGTCAAACTGCAGTATAATGCAAGGTATACAAGCACTGAACCCTAAAAGCAGAAACTTTCTGGATGAAGAGACCATTTTTGGCTTTGCTAGGATTTATGAATGTGATACTGATGACATAAAACATGAACTGCATCAAGACTGTAATTGAATTGTCTAGTCTCCTAGAGTTTACCATCTTCCTTGAGCCATTCAAAGAAGTGTTTTATCAGCTTTTTCGTTTGTGCTGCATAGCTGTGGCCTTACCAGTCAGCAGTGCAAGTTGTGAGCGCAGCTTCTCTGCACTTAAGCTCATAAAAACACATTTACGCACTACCATGACTGATGACAGACTCAGTAATCTTGGAGTCTTAAGCATTGAGGTGAGGAGAGCCAAATGTCTTGACTTAGATGATTTTGTTAGACGGTTTGCCAGTCACCACCGAAACAGAAGAATCCAGCTGTTTTAGTTGAGGTCTGCCTTCTTTCTTTTTCGACTGTCTTCCTCTCTTTCTGTTACTGTTTTTATTGTTTCTAAACTAAAGACTGTTCTTTAATATATTAGCAGAGCACTATGTAATGGTTCCATATTTTATTCTTAAACTGTGGTGTTTTCATTTGAACTGTTACAGTGCTAAAACTTTAACTCTGTGTTACTCAGCTTTTTTGTAAATTAATCTGAAATAAATGTTGAATGAAACACTATGATGTTTTGGCCAAACCATTTGAATTATTACAGTGGGGGATTTATTTTTATTTTTTTATTATTATTATTTGAAAGAGATTGTGAATAAAACTACTGTATATTGTAATGGCCAAACTACTTACATGAAGAAATAAAATAGTTGACATCGTTTCTGCTTCTGGGTTTTTAAAATTGCTCATTATTAAAATTGCTTTTATTTTATAAACTTGTTAGTTTTATGAAAACACTAAAAATAATAAACACTGGCTCTCAAATTTAACTTAATGGATATATACAGGGATGACAAAAAACAAAATTAATAAAAAATGTGCTTTATTATTTGTTTACAAGTAACTTTATTCAAGTTAAAAAATAATAAAATCAATAGGATTTACGTAATATACTGTAAAATTTAGCTTTTTTTTTGGTCACTGGCGGCCACCCCGTTTGGAGGCAGTGCCCCAGCATGCCCCCCCCCCCCCCCAAATAAAGTTCTTAATACAACATATTTTACCGTTTAAACATGTATACAATATTTCTTATATTTAAACTCGTTTAACAAGCATTTTAGAAGTAAAAATAAAAAATGTAATACTCGCAAAATGACTGATCTGGCTCGTTTAGGTGACTTGGTTTGCTTTGCATAAAATAAAATTGTTTACGGTTTTATAGATTAAATGAAACAAACCTATATTTGACCAAAAAAAGTATGTGGCACTGGGAACTGCTCTCACCCGAAGAGAAGGCAAAATATCTGCGTGCACTCAATGCAAACGCAGACTCTGCGACTGTCATATAGGATATGGGTTACACAAAAACTACCCAAACATTAAAACAATTGTTTTTATAAAATAACCGTGATTTTTAGAGTATATATGCACACAAGAAAAGCAACTGATGGAAGCTGGTAATCACTTAAGGGGGTCAACCAAGTGTTTGCGCGAATTATCCCTTACCTCTCCATCCTCTGATGCCGGATCGGTCACCCCGCTTTATTACACAAATTAAACACTGTATATGATAAGGGCTAAATATTTAGTATTCCACTTGGCTAAAACACAACAAAACATTATTTTGGATGTTTAATAAATAGCATTACACTTGTTTTATCTCCCCCGCGCTTTCTCTCTCACACACATACATTATGCTACAATCTTACCTTTCAGAAGCGCGTGTCTGGCTTTAAAACCCATAAGACATCACCAGCAGTAAAAGGAATTCATGTCTGGATAGTTTTATTTGTTTTGATGACATTTATTAATGTACATTATAATGTTTTGCATGTAGTCTATTGATGACGCTCAGTTGGGGGGTGCCGCGGGAGCAGCATTACTATGAAGCAAAATTAATTTAGATTTGGAACAACTAAGGGGTGATAAAGAATGACCAAAAGATAAACTAAAAACATCTGTCCTTTTGCTCTGACTGTGCTGCAAAATGCACGCGCCGGCCCTGCTCATCGACAGCCCGCCTGTTCTGTCAGGGTGCCGTTATGCACATGCTGTGCAATAAAATACATGACACGGAACCTGTTTGTTCTTCAGTGTGTTTCGTTCTGCAGGGTTCTGGATCTCTCATGTTCTCTCTGTCCTTCAATAAACTCTGTCTCTGCAGATTTCACTTCAAACTGATGCTCTGATGCTCGTCTTCACGTGTAGACTGAAATGAATAAAAATAAATACATCCATCCCTGATTAAAATAGTATACTTAGTTACAACTTAATTATAATATTCACCTATCTATCAAAGTGTTCTATACTAATTCACAAATTATATTTATTTTGTGTTTTATATGAAACAAGGTTTACCAGTGATTCATTAAATAAATGCAATTATGATACTTAGTTATATCTTGTAATGCCAAAATAACTGATTGTATTGTTGACTTAAGTCTGTTAATAGCAATAAAACGAGCTTAATGTGGCAATTAACAGATCTGAAGTCATCAGCATAATGAATGAGGTGAAAACAGGATCTATGGACATGAAATAAAGAGTATTTTCAGCAGCTGATAATATCGATGATAATCAGACTATAAACACTCATTAAACAAGCCATTCAGGATCAGCAGCAGATCATCTCTCTTTGTTTGCTGATAGAAACTGATTGTTTGACTCACAATAAATGATGAAATCCTGGGAAATCGTTCTAATGTGACAATTACTTCTCAAGTGATACAGAAAAAACAATAGGCTAATATAAAGACACTGACATCTTTATTTATGTATTTGTCTGATTGAATCTAAATATAATTGTATTTTCTAATAACTAATGTTACATTCACAACAACAAAACAGTTGTCTCTTATCGTTTTGTATGAAGAGAGACCAAAAAGCCTTCTTTAGATAGCTATACATGTTAGCAGGCACACAAACAGCACTGAGTCCGATAAAAAAAAAACTATTCATTGGTGAATAAACAAATTATGTAACGTGTATTTTACAATTATGTGAAATAGCGTGAACTGCTCACCTCAGAAACTCCGCTGAAGCGCGCGAATTATGACGCCATCACCACGAGGCGAAACCAACGGTAGCTGATCAAAACCGCGCCAAATTCTGTTTAAAACGGACAAAAATATTTATAAAACAACATATCAAACAAAAATTATCTTAAAATGTTACTTTAGACAGGCAGACAGTCAGGTGTGCGATGAAATATAGTTTATTAAGCATTTCAAAGCTTTATGAGAAATGTAATTACAGACAACCCTGCAAAAACTCATTTCAGGGAGGGCTTAAAGAAAATCAAATATGTGATCATTGATCACATTTAAGTTCTTGACATTAAATGGTGTTTGAGTGTGGTGTAAATATTGCAGACGTTTGGTATTTTGTCCCTGCGCGTGCACCGTAGTTCATCAGAAACATCCAACAGGATTATGTGAGCACTGTGGAGAAGAGGAATCAGTAGAACATGTTATATGTGTTTGTCAAAAGTATACTAATGAACGAGAAATAATGAAAAATGAACTTAGAAAGATGGGAGTGGATTAATTAAAGCTTAAAAATATAGTTACTCGTGGATTAGAGAGTTTATTTCTTTATCTCAAGAGAACAGAGCTGTTTTTATGGAATGGGTAAACTCTGGTCCACACTCCAATACAGTAGGTGGCGATAATGCACCTTAATGTTGGTGCTACCAGCCATAAAATCGAAGAAGAAGAAGTAGTTCATCAGAAACCGAGCGAAGCTACAATGGGTAAGCCATCTTTTCTCTCCCTCCTGTATATTGGTTATTAAATTAATGTAATTTCTATGATTGTAACTGTTTGGTAATGAGTATATTAAGAGAAAAATATACTGTGTGTTAGATGTGCTGCAGGTGTGACGACAGTTTGATCAATTACAGAAACGTTAGTACTTTGTTAATGAAACGTGTTAATGTTCTTCCACAAGCTGCATCAATTTTTATTCCCATCAACGACTAAAACACCAAAATAGCCATTTCTTTATATAAATTCATGGGCGATTTTTTTTTTCCATTTTCGTCCAGTGTTTGTTTTCTGTACATTCGTGTGTATGATTGTTTCAGTGTTTGGAGTCAAAAGCTAAAGTATGAATCTGTGGGAAATTAATAGAAAGCAATCTCAAGATTTGCTGATGAGATTTTAATGTTATTTAACGCTTTTTCTTTTTTTACATTACTGTTTGTAAAAAACAAGTTTAGTTACTTTACGTTTTTAGATTTGAATAAGACTGCAAACAGAAACTGTAAAGATAAGTGTATCAGTCATGTCGTGTGAGAAGTGTTTTTTTCAATAGAGCTGTATTTCTAATGGAAAGCATTATAAATATTATAATAAAGAGAGATGATCTGCTGCTGATCCTGAATGTCTTGTTTAATGAGTGTTTATAGTCTGAGGCTCATCAATATTATCAGCTGCTGAAAATACTCTTTATTTCATGATAATAGATCCTGTTTTCACCTCATTCATTATGCTGATCTCCTGTAAATTGCCAGTTAAAGTTAATTTAATTCTTATCATCAGACTTAAACTATGCAGTCACTATTGTGATATCTACAAGATACAGATGTCCTAACAGCATTTATTTCATTAGTCTGTGTTAAACTGTTTAATGTAAACCAAAACAAAAGTAAAAACCAATGAACAAAACTTTAAACTCTAATGGAAGGAATTATGGAAACACTGATTTATTTCTTGGTTACATAACTGTACTTCTGTTTATTCTTTTGATTTTATTCTTAAAATTGTAATATTTGTAAATATTAAATGCAAAAATCTAACAGACAAACAGAAATGCATGTGTGAATTTGTATTCAGATATTTTACTATAAATAGAGAGAATGAGAATAAGCTTTATTGTCAGGTATGTTTACACATACGAGGAATTTGCTATAGTGACAGAAACATGAATGCAGGTTATACATTTACATTTATGCATTTAGCAGACGCTTTTATCCAAAGCGACTTACAGTACATTCAGGTTATGCATGTTCCCTGGGAATTGAACCCACAACCTTTTGCGCTGCTAACGCAATGCTCTACCACTGAGCCACAGGAACACAGCCAGCAGGTAAACATAAATGCTTAATATGTGAATTAGTAGAAAACAGGGTTTCCTCGGGTCCTTAAAAAGTCTTAAATAACGTTTTCCTAATAAAAGGCCTTAAAAAGTCTTATAATGTGTTAAATTCAGATTCAATGGGTCTTAAATATTTTTGGTCAGATTACCGCTAAAATATATAATCGATTTAAAATGCTAAGAATTGAATGAATAGTGATTTCTATTGCGATTCAATGCTTTCAAAATATATACACATTAAATTACTACAAGCACGAATGAATGGAGACCTTGAACAGTGTTCGTGCCTCACATCTCTCCTTCACGCGCTCCACTATTAACCGTCTGTCACAGGATTGTGTTCGTCTCACTGATACATTTGTTGAGCAGCTGATGTGTGAGCTCTTAGTACTCGTGGCCAGTAATGCTATAGTGATGTAGTTTTACTTTTCTGTAGTTTTTCAATGGCTCTCGGTCATACCGACTAGAGGCTGACATTTTTTCGGGAATCCCGCGGGATGGGAAACAAAATCGCTACGAATCACGTGATTGGGACGGGAGAGGAAAAAATGTAATCGGGAGTGGGCGGGACCGGGAATAGAAATGATACCCAACTTTACACACAAATATACCTTTTATATAAATAAACTATAAACTGTATATTTTAATTCTGAACTCAATTCTAGTTGCCCTGTCTCTTTATGCTCTCCTCCTGTTTGCTTTGGTGTGGCTGGTTAAGTGAATGACGCAGTCCGTGATGGACAGATTGTTAACGGCTGGTCTATGTGGTAATAAACTCGGGCAGGACATCCAAACGCTCACCTATCATTCATCAACCTCAAATATGGCTTTTCATCTGAAAGATGTATGTAGTAGCAACTTTAGGGGTCGTTTACATATCGCGCCTAAAAACGCGTGGAAAACGCTAGGCGCGCTGCTTTCTCCTTTTTTCCAAAGCGCTCGGGCGGTTGCGCTCCGGAGGCGTTTGTCGTTGAGCAACCATCAGCTGCGCTCTCCGTTACAAGAAGGACATTTCGTCACATGACCTGCGGTGCGCTTGCGGCATTCTGAAAAGTTTAGATGTTTTTATCTCGACGCGGACGCGCCTGGAAAAAGACGAGCGCGTCGCTTCCATTATGTGCGCGCTGTAATATCAGTTTAATATAGAGCTATTGTTTCAGCTCGGGAATTAGTTATTAAAATTTTATATTGCTTGATCAACCTTCAGTAATATTAATATTTTACCTACAGTTTACACCTTATTAAGTGCTCGTCCAGCAATCACTAAAAGGTATATTCTGTTATTAAATCTCGCTTCTATTGCCCCGTGGCCCCGGTAACAATAAAACCAGATTAATAATTTCTCATGTTCGAGCTAGGTTGCGTTATCTTTGGGCAAATAAGGATGAAAATACTTAAAATCACATTCCAGAGACACTTCTTTATAAAATGGAAAAGGTTTATTTGTGATATTGCTATTCTAACATAAATGGATTACCTAATAAAAGCACAAACATACACACACATACGAGAGTTTTGAGGTTAACTGTTGAAAGAATACCATTCTTTCTATTTCATAACTTAACTAACCAGAAAAAGATCACGAAAGATGTCTAGGCTTTCTTTTCTGCATTCAGATCAATTTTTACCAGTTTAGTCAGAGTTAGGAATGTTTGGTTTGTTACTTGCTTTCGCTGTTGAAGCAGGCTGGATGCTTTGGTTTCGTTTTCACGTGAGTTCGATGTGCTCCCTTGGTTCTTTGTTACGGTTTCCACGTGGTTTCCACGCGTTGCTCTGGGAAGCTCTGCTGGCTGCGTCGCTGTTGCGTGACGTCACGGGGAAAGCTGTATTGGAGGCTGTTTGATGCGGGTTCTTCGATGTTACGGCTTTGGCACGGTTTTGGACTTCTTCAGATGGTTGGTTTCAAAGTGAGAGTCCAGCGGGCCGGCCTCCAGGTCAGCCTTGCAGCGTTGGAGGGCGCAGTTGCGAGTTCAGGAGCACAAGAGAGTTACAAGAGATGTTCAAGCCATGTTCAAGAGAGTCCAGAGCGAGAGCGCGCGCACTCGCGCGTCGTTTTAAACTGTCCGTTTTTGGACATCCCCCAAAGGCGGCTGGTCCAATCAGAGCGTCGGTACGGGGCGGAGCCCCGCCCATGTCCAGGCTTTCTAGGGTGGAATTTACGTGATCCGACATTCCATTCATTCCGTGGAAGATACAAACTTACAGATTTTATATGCCTGTTTAGTCACACATGATGCTTCCCCTCTTTAAAGCTTAACGGTCATGCACACCAACTTATGGCTTATGACGCCAGCTTCATTTAGAGACTAAACATCGCATTTCAGGGCTCTAGACTAACTTTTTGCACTGGTTGCCACTGGTGCGCCTAACTTTTTTCTTAGGTGCACCGGCACAAAAGTTAGGTGCACCCAAATTTTTGCTGCTATATAGGCAATATTGACTAGTAACTGACCACAGATTAACTAACAGCCATCTGGTCAACATAAGTTCTTTATTTGAAGCACAATTCTACAAGAAAGGTAACTTACTGAAAAAAGTGATTCCTCGGTGCTTAAAGTGCTTCACTGAGCTAATATTTAACTTAAAAAACATCTCAAGATAAAGGAAATAAAAAGAACATCTAAATTAAGTGTTTTAAGGGCTTCAAACTGAACATCTCATGGCTCAATGTCTTATGGACTATCCTCCATTGCAGTCACATGCCTCTCGGATGGCCAACTCTGTAGTTTAGCATTCTGATCTTTGGCCTCGGCTAAACCAGCTGACCACACTCTCTCTAGCATCAACATCTTCCAGACTTGCCCCCTCTACACTGATTCTGATCAGATCTTCCACTGTGTCTGAATGAAGGGATGCTCTAGTGCAGTGCTTCTCAAACCCTCCCATTAAACCTATTAAAAAATCCTTCAAAATATACCACAGACAACATTCTTCTAATATTGTTATGACTTTTCTGACTTCGAGAACCATTGTAGGGCTCCAGACTAGCATTTAAGGACACCAGCACCAGTGCCTTTAAGTTCTACAGAAGGTGGCACCAGCACCTGACAGTAAAGCACTCACCCTAATCACACATGTACATCTTGTACACACATGTACAAGACGTCTTACAGATATACTTGTGCTGTCTGGGTAGTTGAGATGCAGTTCAAAATTAACTTTTATGAATGTCATTCATAATGTCTAAATATAATTTATAAATACAATATATATATATATATATATATATATATATATATTATATTAGGGAGTGCAAATGGCTGATGTGTGAGCCTATAAGTACTTCTCTGGAGCCATAATGCTAATAGTGGTAATTTAATGTATTTTTTATTTTTAAATAAGTGGTTGCTTCGGTCCTACATTAGAGGCTGAAACGTTTAGTTTTATAAATGGGAAAACCTATGAAGGATGAACAAATCGCTAATGTCATCACGTGATTGGGACGGGAAAATAACTTTAAAATTCGGTAATACTTAAAGTTTGAAGTGCTGGGAGAAAGTTGTGTGAAGCATTTAAAAACACTTTAAGACATTAGACCATTTCTGTCACAAGTTGTTCCTGTAACGTTAGTTATATAAAATTAATGGTGAATGGTGGAGATTTGTGTTTATTGAACAATGTTTCTCCTGGTTTCCACATCAGTGGAGTTTGTTCTGATATCTGTAGTTTTAACAGAATTCTGCGCTGAATTTGAATGCTTCTCACAAGATCTGACAGAGATGTTATGGATTCTGCGGCTAATTCTACTACTTTCTTCACTGTATCTCCCAGCGCTGTGTATAACGGTGTCGCGTGATCGAGAGCAGCCCGCGGCGCCGGTCCGAGCAGATAAACAGTCTGTAGCCCAAACGAGTAGCACGGATTTGTTCCGCTTTCGGTTCGTTTGTCCAATGTAGCTCTTGTAAATCGTGCATGAAGAGAACGCAAAGCTGTTCATTCCATTTTTTGAACTGAGAAACAACCTTTCTTTGACTGAATGCGCATTGCGATGACGTCACAAGACGCGTCTAAGAGCAAAATCTGCAGCAATTTGGAAAATAGCGGAGTTTGCTTGATTTTGCGATAAATTCAGCGATCGCAGAATCCTGGAGGGACTGTCAGACACTCACTGAACAGATCAGATTCAGAGAAAGAGCTGCGTGCATCTTACTACTCACCTCTCTCTCTGTCTGACAGCAGCAGCACACGCATCTTCAAACGCACACACACACACATACAGGAATATCTGGACCACGGCCAATAGTGAAGGGTCTGCCCTTTACTATCTCTGATTGGTTTAGACGATATGAGCCTAAAAACGTGTCTGTTGTCGAACAGCAGAGAGAACTTCTGAGTCGCGGAGACTTTTGTTTTTTTCAAAGCTCGAATGGCTGGACGCACCAGTGCGACAAAGTTTTTTTTTAGTCGCACCCCTGAGAAATTAGGTCGCACGTGTGACCAATTGGTCGCACTCTAGAGCCCTGCATTTACCAGGCACACACATTACATTACTCGGATTATACAGTTTAAGGCACGCATAAACTCATCCCACCTTTCTAAACAATTCACATTCACACAAGCATATGAGAGAAAGAGTACAACAATTAATATCCATATGTTTCTTGTGTAGATGAATTATTATCATGAAATGAATGTGTCTCTTGGAAAACGTTCCCATCACATTCCTTTGTTCGTAATAGAAGGAAAACGCGCGCTTTTGCGCTGAGGCGGAGGGGGGCTTTAGAGGGTTGTTGAGTCGTTAGCTGCCCCCCCCTTCTGGTGACGTGTAGAGCCAGTTGAATTCCTGCCGATATACGTTACAGCGCATACCGCGCGTCTACATTTGAAATAACGAACTTGAGCGCGCAAAAGACGCGATATTTAAGCGGCCCCTTACATGGCCGCTCAATATGATGTTAACCTAGAGAAATGTGCGCTATTGAAGTGTTTGTGTGGAGAGGGGAAGCGCGTTTGCTGCAGGACAGGCTCCGGTGCGCTCACTTGCTCTTAAAATCGCCGTAATTTTTGGGGGTAGTCAATTGCTGCGTATAAATATTACGCCAAATAGAAACAGAAAATCGTGCTATAGCCTACGCACTTTCATGAGATCGTGTTAGACAACAATTAGCTTTTTTACAAATGGGAATAGGCTACAATGAATTCATAACAATGTTTTACATTCAAGCTACATTCAAGCTTAAAAACCCTTGAAAATGTATAGTGAAAAGTTCTTTTAAAAGCATCTGGAATGCAATAAAGTAATTTTAAAGCTGTTTTTAAAGCATTTGCTGCATGGATTAAAAAGATAGGCCAATAAATAATTCACATCAGTCAGACAAAATTACATTGCAGCAAATCCTTTACATTTCAAGGACAAAGATTTACATACTTTTTTTTATTATTGAATACAATTATAAAATAAAACGCAAATTATAATCGGGCCTGTTTTAGGCTTTCCCTTATTTGTATATTTTAGATGGTGAGGTGACGGGAAAAATGACTCGCCATCTCCTCATTGGACGCGCAGAGAGAAATATATGCATCTTAACGGATTACATAGGCTAAAGAAGAGTTGTTGCTTTGCTTTGAATTATTTAGTTTTAAAGTAGTATTTTAAAGCTTTCTATAGATATATTTATCATATCTCTGAGCCAGTTTCGAGTTCATCATTGAAGCGCTCTTGTTCAAAACCGGCAGAAAGTGCATTCTCTGTTTTCCTATTTTATAAAAGCACAATGTTGATATTGTGAATGCACACAAATAAAAGTAGACCCATTACAGTTTCAAATGATATATTACTCTTACCTTTATGAGAAAAAATCACACGGCGTATTTTAAGTCGTTTATTTCTGTAAGAAAAAAATCCTCCATGTCCTGTAAAGCTCGCTTCAGCTTCCACTGAACAAAAAACTAAATTTTGGGGTTTTATTCAACTAATAAGGTGGGCACGCTGTGATCTGTACTATATTTTTTATGTAACTGACAGATTTCGGCAAAAAAAATAAAAAAACAACAACACGGGAGTGGGAGGGAATGGGAGTCATTCTTCCGGGAGTGGACGGGACGGGATTTTCCCCCAGTTTTTTCGTGGGATTGGGACGGGATGAGATTAATTTTTGTGGGAGTGGGACGGGAGAGGTTTGAGAATTCACTCCCGTGTCACCCTCTAATACCGACGACATTACCTGAGCAGTCGAAGGCTGTGCATTTATTGCATGGACGGAGTAAAAATGTAAGTGTCTAAAGCATACGCACAATTCCATTGAATGATAAATGTGTTTTAACAATGTCGTTTAACCGAATGTACGAAGAAAACTGTTACAATAACCACAGCATTAACAACAACCTTGTGTAAGGCCCGGCTCGATCGACCCAATGACGGCAGTCGTTCAGCGGGTGAAGGCCTTTGCGTATTACAGTCTTTCCTTTTCACGACTCAACAAGATTAAAATGGAACTCTTTTTCTTATATATTTTATCTCGTTATTTCATCTGACTCCATAAATGAAAAGGTTTTAATGATATCTGTGCATCATTAAAATATGAACGAATGATTGATTATTCTTTTCAGCTCTTTTTAATACTTTACCCGCTCAGATGTAGGGAAACTATATCGCTTAGAGGCCCTGTTCTCTTTCATAGGTAACTCTACGCTGCGTAGCTAGCTTTACGCATCGGGAACGCCTTCCGCGTGACCGAGTCTGAGCCCATATAGAATCACGCCAATTCATTGGCTGATGGCGCGACGCCGTCTCTGACGCAATGACGTCGTCAGGTCATACTGGCGAACGCGCCATCCACTCCTCAGATTTCTCTGCCTTCACGAAGCGGTTACATCGCCCTTCGTTGTTGCGATTTCTGACCCAATTACTAACCTGCGATTATCCATTTGCACTTCGGCGACTGCTTCAGTGGAACTTTGTTCTCCTCGCGGTGAAGTGCCATGGAATTTCGCCGCTGTATGCCACCGTGCACGCGTTTCATCGCTCGCGAAGACCCACACAGTAAGTGTATTTTGTGTTTGGGTTTTTCGCATGCACGTGAGGCGGTTTATGGGACCTCTAACTGCAAAATTTGCGACGATTTCCGTCTCATAACCCTCCGCTCTCGGCTTGAGGATTATGAACGTGAATCCTCCAAATTTTCCCGGCGCGCATCGAGCACCAACGCGCCGCCTCGTGAGATCGCGGCCTCTCGTGAGGCCGCGGCCTCTCGTAGAGCCGCGAGCTGGGGTTCGGATGTCGAGCTCGAGGAGATGGAGAGTGAGCAGACAGGCCTCGCCTTTTCTCTCCCTCCCTCTCCCGATCGCGCACGTGCGAATTCGCCGGTCGAATTTTTGCCTGATTTTCAGTTTCCTAGCCCAAAAGCACGTGATTTCGTCTCTTTCGGGCTAGATGATATTCTGCACACGGCAGCCTCCGACTCCGAGGATTTCGGGCCTGCTTTAGCAGATGCGCTCCCGCCTAGCGGCCAGGAGGCGCGGCCTTCAGCGGCCTACTCTGAGCTCGTGGACGTGCTTTCGCGCGCCACCGAAAAGCTTGCGCTGGATTGGCTCATCGGCGCGCACTCCAAGCTTGAAAGGAGGAAGCTGCCATTTTTCAGTGATCTGCATCGTGAGATCTCCAGTTCCTGGAAGCAGCCATTTTCCTCTCGCCTTACTAACGCGGCAGCCGCTGACTTCAGAAAGGCTGACAGCGGGGGCGGCTGCTACCACCCTTAGGGTTTATGTAGCGGCCATTGCAGCTCGGAGAGAGCTGGATGAGATCCCCTTGGGGAGACATCGGTTGGTCTCCGCTTTCGTGCGTGGGGCCAGACGCCTTAGGCCTGTTCGCCCCACGGCAGTTCCTTCTTGGGACTTGTCAGTCGTCCTCGAAGGACTAGTGACGGCCCCTTTTGAGCCCTTAGAGTCAGCTTCGGATCGGATACTGACTCTTAAGGTTGTTCTTTTACTGGCGCTTACGTCACTAAAAAGAGTTGGAGATCTGCAGGCTTTTTCTGTCAGTGAAACGTGTATGGACTTTGCCCCGGGTCTAGTCAAAGTTACCCTGCGGCCTAGGCCGGGTTACATTCCCAAGGTCTTGTCCACGTCGTTTCGTTCTCAATTGGTCACTCTTCACTCTTTCCATCCCCCTCCCTTTGCTTCAAGTGAGGATGAGAGACTCCACATGCTCTGCCCGGTCAGGGCATTGAAGCTGTATGTGGATCGCTCCAAGGTTTGGAGAAAATCTCCCCAGTTATTGATCTGTTTTGGTGCTGGTCGCCGCGGGCTTGCCACGTCAAAGCAGAGGATTTCTCACTGGGTGAGAGACGCCATTTCGCTGGCTTATGAGGCGCGGGAACTCCCTTCACCTCTTAGTCTTCGGGCGCATTCTACTAGAGGCGTAGCCTCCTCTCAAGCTCTTTTTAGAGGGGTACCCCTGGAAGATATTTGTGTTGTGGCAGGATGGTCTTCTCCGCACACCTTTGTCAGGTTTTACAACCTTGACGTTGATACGGCTCCAGGTTCTCAGGTCCTGTCTGTTTGAACCGACCGTATGTTGTTGGTTCATTATTGGGCCAGATAGGCAGCGTTTTCAGCTTGGCGTGTTTGGTATATCGTTCCCGATGCGTAAAGCTAGCTACGCAGCGTAGAGTTACCTATGAAAGAGAACGTCTCGGGTTACTCGCGTAACCCTTGTTCTCTGAATAGGGAACGAGACGCTGCGTTCGCTGCCAAGCTCCTCACGCTGCCGACAGGGTTCTTTTCGGCAGAGAAATCTGAGGAGTGGATGGCGCGTTCGCCAGTATGACCTGACGACGTCATTGCGTCAGAGCCGGCGTCGCGCCATCAGCCAATGAATTGGCGTGATTCTATATGGGCTCAGACTCGGTCACGCGAAAGGCGTTCCCGATGCGTAAAGCTAGCTACGCAGCGTCTCGTTCCCTATTCAGAGAACAAGGGTTACGCGAGTAACCCGAGACGTTTTTCACAGGTCTCACGGACACAATCTCGTCAGGCCCGGTCATCAATCAGAGGTAAATTATGGTTATGTATCTAAGATTTGCCGTTAATTCACACGTACACAATCAGAGACATCGAATAACCCCCTTGGAGCCCCCTCAGAACTTTAGTTCAATCGTTTACTTCAGTAAAGGTTTCTTGGCCACTATCAGATATGTTAGCAGATCAATGTACCACACTTGTAATAGCTTTGGATTGGTCAAATCCTTGTTTAAAGTAATATTAAATCAAAAGTCAGAGGTATAGGCGTACCTGAGTTTAGTCTGACCAGACGGCGTTCGCCGTCCCTAAACGGAATTATTACCCGCCTCTGCATCCAAGTAGACTTGAAATGATGCCGGATTTTAGCCGTCGCTAAAGCTGACGCAGGCTTGTGGAAATATACGAATCCACTAATCTAATAGGGAGAAAGCAATCTTTAGAGACAGTTAGAATAGAATCAAACGTTACAATTTATTGACCAGGTAATCGAAGCAATAATTCAAAACTCCAATGTTACAAGAATAGAATCATCAGTTAACAATACTACCTGGCAATGAAAAATACAGACAGCGATTTGTGTGGGCAGTCAACCTACAGACGCCTAGAACTTTGTGTCCGTTTCTTATAAACCCAGATAATTCAATAAGCCCACCAAATGGTGGTATCTTGTTATTATAATTAGACTTTAGAATTTTCAACCAAATGGCTTCTTGGTATCCTGTGGCAGAGAATACTTATTTACATACAGGAGGATGTTTTGAATAGGAGATCAGGGGGAGGGCACACCTTTAAGTTGTACACTACATTTCTCATACTTTAGAACTTCTTTTATCGTTTCATTATGATTGGGAGAATGAGACCATTTTACCAGGCGCACTGAGACATTTCAAATGATATCAAACATGTATAGTCATACATTACATTGTATGGGTTTTCAGTGGGCTCTAGGTGAGGAGGAGAGGGGGGGGAGATGATGAGACCGTCAGTACAGGGTGTGAACTCCACGGTGTGTTGCGTCTCGGATGCTGCTGTCACATATGCAAGAGATAGTTTGTTGATTCTCAGGAGGGCCTTTTGTCCTCTCGAGGGGGGGGGCAGACATACTGGCACCAGGCTTACACTTGAAATAAGAGCGCGAGGTTTATCTAATAATCAGATGCTTGAAAGTAGCGTTTGTTGTCATAGCAAACAGACATCGGCACTTTTTCTTTCAGAATCATCATTCGTCGATGGAGAGGAAAAGTTACATACTATAGCATTTTATTTTATGAAAATGAGATAAAGAAGTTTTCACACTGAAAGAGAAGTGATCTCTGGCTCAAAGAACAGGCCAGACTATATCTGCAGCTGAGCTGAATAAAAAGCAGAATGAACTGATGAAACATTAAGACAATAAATACAATTTATGAATGATGCAGTGCTAATTGACATATCAATTATTACAGTACAGAAACTATAAAGTATATTTTCTACCTTATTCTGTGCAGAACATTTAAATAATTGTTTGTAGTATAAAACAATTATAAAATTTAATTAGGAAAATATATAGATTAGAAATGATTGATTATTGTCCAGCAGTGTATTTGATTTCTAATAGCAAAAAGTAAGAGATAAGAAAATAATTTATTGTAAAAAATTATAATAATACGTACATACATAAAATGATTGTATTTGACTTTTCTGTCACTTCTGAAATGATGGCTATGCCCCTGGTGTGACAAAATGTTAGCCTATACATAATACTTTTAAAGCTCTTTTTTAATCTTGGTTTACATACATTTCTACATATGCCATGTCACGCCATAGCATCATGAAACTAGCATCTAACAATGGACAAAAGTTTTTTTTTCCTCTAATCTACGGTAATCATAAAAGCTGTGGTGTAATTTGCTCTTTGACTAAGCATTTAATGAATCCTGTGAATGCACTTAAAGAAGGCAGAATCGTTAATCCAATCGAATCAAATTTTATTGTGAATTGAATCGTTATGAATTTGCAAAAATCGCTCTTGAATCGAATTGATTCGCTGTCTACCCAAAGATTCACAGCTCTTCTTTACAGTCATTGGACAGACCGAAGACTTTGCCTGCGTCTCAATGTGCATACTATCCATCCTAAATTATATGTGTAGAAAAATACCTGAAGAGTTGTAAAAAATGAAGTGAAAAATTAAACCAATAAATAATATAGGGGAGACTTTCTGTCTCCAGGATACAAAATAGGGACGGAAACTCAAATGTTCAAATGATGTCACTTCCTGGATGTTGCCATTAAAAAGAAAATGCTTTAAAAAGGAATAAATAAAAGGAAATTGTGTTGAGTTAAAAATACTGGCCAGTTTTAGTTTATTTTTTATTTTTAGAAAAGAATATAAATGTTATTATTATGTTTATAATATAATTTTATAATTGTGGATTTGATTAAGCATCAAATAGTTCTCACTACAGAAATTCTGGATATAACTGTATTTTCTAATATAGATAATTGTACCTTATTTTGTAAAAATGTGTCAAAAATATCATAATTTGGTGTAGCTGTTGTCTGCTTTCACTTCACATTATTTAATTATATTTTTACCTTTTTTAACTTTAATTTCAGACCTAATGGAGGAGAAACAACATCATGTCAAAACTGGAGAAACAACTCACTCACAGACTGAAAGAGTTTCTTTACTGAAAAGAAGAGACAAGAAAAGTTTCACCTGCACTCAGTGTGGACAGAGTTTCACAAACAAACACAGTCTCAATGTTCACATGAGGATCCACACTGGAGAGAAACCGTTCACATGTGATCAGTGCGGGAAGAGTTTCACACAATCATCACACCTCAAGAGTCACATGAAGATCCACACTGGAGAGAAACCGCATGAATGTGATCAATGTGGAAAAACATTTTTGTGGGCTTCAAACCTGAAGGAGCACCTGAAAGTTCATTCAAAGGAGAAACCACATTCATGTTCTTTATGTGGAAAGAGTTTTTCACAACTGTGCAGTTTAAAAGTTCATCAGAAGATACACACTGGTGTGAGAGAATATATGTGCTTTGAGTGTGAGAAGACTTTTATTACAGATACAGAATTAAAACAGCACCAGAGGATCCACACTGGAGAGAAACCTTACAAGTGTTCACACTGCAACAAGAGATTCAATCGGTCAGGATCCCTGAAATCACACGAGAGGATCCACACTGGAGAGAAACCTTACAAGTGTTCACACTGCGACAAGAGATTCAGTCTGTCAGGACATCTGAAAACACACGAGAGGATTCACACTGGAGAGAAACCTTACAAGTGTTCACACTGTGACAAGAGATTCAATCGGTCAGGATCCCTGAAATCACACGAGAGGATCCACACTGGAGAGAAACCTTACAAGTGTTCACACTGCGACAAGAGATTCAGTCATTCAGGATCCCTGAAAACACACGAGAGGATTCACACTGGAGAGAAACCGTATCACTGCACTGCATGCGGGAAGAGTTTCACTCAATTATCTAATCTACGGAGTCATAAAATAAACAATCACATTAAGTAGTTTATCTTCAGGTTCAGTGCTTTCAGGTGCTACACCGCATCTCTTCCATATTAATCTGTCATAAGAAACATCATCTAAATTAGTCACAGTGAATAAAGTTCATCTTCAAGACCAGCGGCTTCATCTGTAAGATTCAGACCAACTCAATAATAGAGTTCCTCCCCTAAGAACAATATCTAAAGTTTTATTATTGTATACAACTTTGCTTTATGATATTAATTATGTTATTATGCTTTATTATGAGTTTTGTTTTGTTCAAAATGTTCTTTTTGTTTAAAAACTGTTGTTTTTAAAACTGTTAGTTAATTATTCCGCTTAGGGTGTGTTTTACAATTAGTTAGTAGTCCGCTTAGGGTACAAAATGCAGGTGTAAGATATTCTGTCATGTAGGTTTGCATCTGATCCATCTTCACTTTTATTCACTTGAGATGTTTTATATCTTGTTACTCAATAAAGAGAGAGATCTGTCTTTTACTTTATATTTGATCCAAGTATTAAATGTTGTTGTCTGCTGATTTTTCTTGCGTCATGATTGAATAATTTCATAATTGTAGTTACATCTAAAGGCCATGAAATATTATGATTGCTTTTGGGGCTTTCCATAATTACAGTTCTCAATAAAGCTTTTAAAAGCATAGTAAACTAAATTTCACATCACACCTGATCATCTGTCTGTCTACATCAGTAAATATATAAACCATTTTGATACGTTTTCTATATATATGTATTATTTATTTTAAACAGCATTTGGCGCGTTTTTGATCCTCTGCCGTTGGTTTCGCCTCGTGGTGATGACGTCATCATTCGCGGCTTCAGTGGAGTTTTCTGAGGTGAGCAATATTGCACGTAATTGTAAAATACACGTTACTTATTTTGTTTAATCAATATTTTCACGGTGTAATTTCTGAATAGTTTTTATCGGTCTCAGTGCTATTTGTGTGCCTGCTAACATTTATAGCTAAAGAAGGTTTTGTCTTTTTTCTCTTCACATACAAAACGATAAGAGGAAACTATTTTGTTGTTATAAATGTTGTATATTTAGATCCATGTGGACAGATCACAATGTCCGATGAAGACAGTTGACAATGTCTTTATGCTAGTGGTATTTTTTCTGTATCACTTGAGAAATAATTTTTCAATAGAGCACTTTAATAGTCTTTCAGTAAATATTGTGACTCAAACAATCAGTTTCTATCAGCAAACACTCAGAATAAAGTGAGATGATCTGCTGCTGATCCTGAATGTCTTGTTTAATGAGTGTTTATAGTCTGAGGCTCATCAATATTATCAGCTGCTTAAAATACTCTTTATTTCATGTCAATAGATCCTGTTTTCACCTCATTCATTATGCTGATAACTTCAGATCCGTTAATTGCCACATTAAGCTAATATTATTGCTGTTAACAGACTTTTGCAAGCAATACGATCAGTTATTGCGCCATTAGAAGATGTAACTACCATGTAATGTAATTATTTAATACTGTTAATTATTTAATACATTTTAGGTAAACAAATTATGAGAATAAAAGGGTTTTGTTGTGTGACAGGAGGGCCTTCATCCAGGCACGGCACCAGAATTGTTTCTCTAAACCGGGGCTAAAGGGAGGCTAGACCAATATGTGGGGTGCTAAGAAAATAATCCATAGTCATAAAACATGTTTTTTTTTATAAAAGCTTATGATACACACCACATTTAACAGAAGCATTACCGCGGGAAGTAGGGGTGCTGGCCCAAGAAAAAATGGGGTCTGGGGGGTGCAGTGTTAAAAATTAATAGCTTAAATGAAAATTTTGGAACAGAAAATAAATACAAATAATTGTATTAATTTGTATATTCAGTACATTTAATAGAAAAAATAAGCCTAAGACAATAAGCAACAGTAAAACATGAATTCAGTCGAATCAAATTGATTGTGAAAGTCGTTTCAACTTAAACTGACTTAGGAAGTAGTTTGTTGCCATGACTTTTTTTAATCATATTATTACTTGTAATACGTCTGTACTGTACCCAAATCAAGAACTAATGACAATTTATTCAGCCATTGCAAAGATACAGCAGAGAAAGACCGAGAGCATCAATTTACCTCAGTAACCAATCTCGCATTCATCTTTACATCTTTCTTATTCTGGGAACAATATTAATGCTTAGTTAAGATTGATTCAGTATTACTCGTAATGAAAAAAAATCCCACACACAACATCAGCAATACTAAAAAGAGAAAGTAGCTTATATTAAACAAAACAACTTTTATTAACAGAAGGAGTAAGACATACCCGCTTTGTATCTAATAAATAATTTCCCCCTTTCTTCAAAAGAATGCTTTTGGCTCATTATCATTAATAACAATAGTAATAATAAAGACAATAAAACAGTACAATGACAAATTCACTTATATTCAACTTTTATTAACAATATGAATAAGGGAAATATGTTTTACCCGCATTGTAACACAAATACACAAACGGTCTTTGGATTTTCCCTTTCTTTAAAATGATCGTAAGTTTGTGGTTCATAAAACACATCAAAATATTATAATGGCAAATTCGCATAGGCCTATATTAAACATCTAACTTTGTATTAACAATATGAATAAGACGGATATAGCCTGCTTGCCTGTAGGCTATTGTAAGTTGATCGATCGCGAATTGTGGATTGGATGCTATATTTGTTCTATGACGAGCTTAGTTGCCTTTGATTAGGCTGTTCTCGTGGGTCACTAAAAATAGAGCTGAAATACTGGACTGTCCCGGCAAAAACGGGACATCTTGTCATCTTATGCCGGGGCTATTCAACATTCTGACGGGGCTATAACTCTGTAGTCCATCATAACCAACGGTTAGCTGTGCATTAAACGATTTGAATGCACTTCGCGGAAGTGATAACTCTATAGTGTGTAGTCCGTCATTCCACAGCCATGAAGATAATTCACAAGTGGAAGACATTCAAAACAGACCCCAATCCTCCCAGGAGTGGACATCCCATCAAATTCAGCCCAAGATCAGACCGTGTGATGCTCAGAGAAATGGCAGACAACCCAAAAACATCACTGGAGACACTGGAGACTCAGTTAACATATTACATAATCAAGTTCATGACAGAACAGTCACACAAATATGGGACACGTATGGCATGCTTGGAAGGCTTGCCAGAAGAAAGCCTCTTCTATTAAAACAACAACAACAACAAGTTTGATGGAGCAAGTTGTTGTCTCCTGAAAATAGTATATTTGAAGATAAACTGAAGCCTGTGTCTCATGGGGCAAATGTGGGAATGTTTCTGGGATATTTAATGCAAACATCTCTCTAATTGTGATTAAACCTGCAGCTGTAAGCTTTCATTTGAGTAGTTTGTTCTCAGCGAAGAAGAAAACATTTTTCTGATCCAGGCTCCAGGTGTCACGGTGGTGTGTGTAAGAAGCTTTTCTTAGTTTTAATAAATCAAAGAATTCAATACAAGTCATATAAAATAAAAGACGAGTGAACGGTCAAAGACTCGGAGAGAACTCAGGACTTATAAACACATAGAACATAATCAAGGAGGACTAAAACAGGAGCTAGTAATAATCATATTAACTTAATATACAGGCACAGAAATATAGAAAACAGACAATTACAATAGGCTACTCAAAAATAAACAATGTAATAATTTAAAAAGTGAAGGACCAATGAATTGAGTTTACCTTAATTAGTTTTATATGTTCTAGTTCTGTGTTGTATATGAAACATGGTTCATCACAGATTAATTAATACATGCTGTTGTGATAGTTGTAAATGTCTCAATGATCGTGTCATTTGCTGAAGTCTGTTGATGTAAACGAATCAAAAAGAAATAAAGATTATAATAATTCACAGTGTTGAATTCCATGAAATTAGACTGCAAATGATATTAAATGGTGTTTGAGTGTCCCCTGGTGGTGTAAATATTGCAGACGTTTGGTATTTTGTCCCTGCATGCGCACCATAGTTCATCAACAATGGGTAAGGTCGTCTTTTTGCTCTCTCCTGTATATTGGTTATTAAAATGTAAATAAAGCAATTATGGTCATTTCTATGATTGTAACTCTTTGGTAATGAGTATATTAAGATACAAATATACTGTGTTTAAGATGTGTTGCACGTGTGACGACAGTTACAGCTATTACAGTAACGTTAGTGCTTTGCTAATGGAAATGCTTTTTTTCATCAACCACTAAAACGCTAAAAAAAAACGTTATTATTTAAATTAATGGGCGATTTTTTTAATGTTCTTACCGTGTATGTTTTCTGTATATTCGTGTATATTATTTATTTTGAAAGCTAAAGTATGAATCTGAGGGAAATTAATAGGAATCGATCTCAAGACTTGCTGAAGCGATTTTAATGTTATTTAGCTTTCTTTCTTTTTTGAAATTCTTGACATGTTTGTAGATAAATCGTTTTAGTTAATTTTATATTAGACAAGGACTGCAAACAGAAACTGTAAAGATGAGTATCAGCCATGTCCTGTGAGAAGTATGTTTAGAATAGAGCTGTATTTCTAATGGAAATAACTATAAATATTATAATAAAGTGAGATGATCTGCTGCTGATCCTGAATGTCTTGTTTAATGAGTGTTTATAGTCTGAGGCTGCTGAAAATCCTCTTTATTTCATGATAATAGATCCTGTTTTCCCCTCATTCATTATGTTGACCTGTAAATTGCCAGTTAAAGTTAATTACATTTTTATCATTAGATTTAAACTATGCAGTCACTGTTGTGATATCTACAAGATACAGATGTCCTAACAACATTTATTAGTCTGTGTTAAACTGTTTAATATAAACCAAAACAAAGGGGGAAAAAATAAAGAAGCGGTATCTGATTAATGAACAAACTGATTATTTTAAAATAATCTTTTAAATCGGTTCGCGAATCGCACCAAATGATTCATTCACGAATTGGAATGATCCGATTGCAGCTGTTCTCGAGTCGACAATTCACTGATTCAAAGGAACCGTTTAGAGCGAGTCTCCAGTGAACTGAACTCACGAGAAAGAACCGGGAGATCTCGTGAACTGCGCGAAAAGAACGTTACTAATGTCGAATTTTAGGATTAATTATTGTAACTGAAAATCATATTTAGGTCAAAACTGTCAGTTGTTGGTGAACTAAATCTGCTGAAATGCTTGAATGGGGGTGATTCTAGGGTGAGTAGGTATACGGGGCTAAGCCCAAAAACATTCAAATATGTGTCAGAATACATGGGATACACTTAAATATGTAGGCTATATATGTTTAAATTATACTTTAGCCAAGTGCCTTTATTTTTTTAAAGACATAATTAAAATGTAAAGTATAATATAAATTATATATATATACAGTGCTCAGCGTAAATGAGTACACCCCCTTTGAAAAGTAACATTTTAAACAATATCTCAATGAACACAAAAACCATTTCCAAAATGTTGACAAGACTAAGTTTAATATAACATCGGTTTAACTTATAACATGAAAGTAAGGTTAATAATATAACTTAGATTACACATTTTTCAGTTTTCCTTAAATTAGGGTGATGCAAAAATGAGTACACCCCACAACAAAAACTACTAAATCTAGTACTTTGTATGGCCTCCATGATTTTTAATGACAGCACCAAGTCTTCTAGGCATGGAATGAACAAGTTGGCGACATTTTGCCAGATCTATCTTTTTCCATTCTTCAAGAATGACCTCTTTTAGAGATTGGATGCTGGATGGAGAGTGATGCTCCAACTTGTCTCGTCAGAATACCCCAAGGTGTTCGATTGGGTTCAGATAAGGAGAAATACTTGGCCACTGAATCACTTTCACCCTGTTTCTTCTTCAGAAATCCAACATGGCCTTATATGTGTGTTTAGGATCATTGACAAGTTGGAAAAGTGCACGACGACCAAGGGCACGGAGTGATGGTAGCATCCTCTCTTTCAGTATAGAGCAGTACATTTGGGAGCCGGGCACTCCCTGCAGGATGAGGCGGAGGCTGGCTCGTGTGCATGTCGTGGCATGAACTGCTTAAATGCAGCTGACTGTGTTTTAGCAGTGTTTCTAGAGTGTTTCACTCGGAGAAAGTGAAATGGCCATGGCCTCGAGCTCCGCCTCGCCTCCGAACCTCCCAGGCTGCGGCTTCACGGAGGAAGGAGGCCTCCGGAGCAGCGCAGCGGGGAAGAACGGCAGATTCTCGTCAAAAACCGCGAGTCTAGCGTGCAGGGATTTTAGCGTAAAATTCACACAGTATTTGCAGTTCGAATTGCCAAAATTACCTTCCCGAGTCCGACTGGAGCCCATGTGTAACACGTGTCTAAGGAATTTGCAATAATTGAATTGCTGTTACTGCAGACAGAATTGAATTTGATTTGATCAGAAGATTTAGAGATCGTAAAAAGGAGGTGGCGGGTTGTGGTGAAAAACACAGACAGGCACAAAGTTAAAATTTGAACTTGAAATGTAAATTCTTCCTTATGATACAAAGTGGAAATAATAACCAAAATAAAAGAAAGTAAATTACAATGTCATACAAACAATAAACAATAAGGATCAACTATGAAAACTTTCCTTGAGTGCACTCTTCTTTTACCCCAAAAATATACGCGGACCGTCATTTCAATGTCAGAAAGAAATAAAATTAATAAAAATAAAATGAATAAAATAAATAACTTCTCTCTCAAAATATCACAGCTGCCCCAATAAGGACTTCGGGTCAATCAAATGGGTTATGGGTAACCATACACCATCAATAGTTCACTGTCTGTAAAGTACTGATCAGTTTCTTTTTTCCCGTTCTTTATTCCTGAAGAAGGGAACTTAACAGTTCTTTAGATTTGGTTCGTCTTGCATTCCTAAAGCAAGCTGATAATTGAAAGAAAGGATATTGTCCTCTTCTTTATGATGTGTCGTCCTTTTTCCTCTGTAGCAGATTGGTTGGCTCGCCATCAAATGTGAAGTTTCACGGGATGTCACAGAAGATCACGGGATATCACGAATCCGTAGAACCAAGAAAGAAAAAAAAAACACAAAGAAGGAAAAAACTGGCCTGATCACAGACCAGAACATACATTTAGTGAATTCAAGAATAATTTCACATGAAAGATCAAAAAATCAAATAAACAGCCAAATTCCATTTTAAGTTACCTCTATCAATAGTTTTTTTCTTACACAGGCACGTGACCAACAATGGCGTCGGTGCACTGCAATGAACAAATAATAACCATGCGGTTCTTTAGACCGCTTAGACTGATATAATCAAATTAAACAATAAAACATTCAAATTCATTTTGCTAAGAAATGATATATCAGTTATTTACCTCAATATTCAATTTTACTCTTACACAGGCGCGTGTCTCTTACACACTCGTGCGTGACCAACAATGGCGTCGGTGAACTGCAACGAACAATAATCACACGGTTCACTATGACATTTATAACTAATTCTCGATAGAAATACAATGAAAAAGGGGAAAATAAACTGTTTACTGAACTAAATATCTATTTTGAATTATGTAGTTTTTATACATTCTTTTTACCATTGCTTATATTATGCTGACTCACCGAGTAAAATGTAATTCAACAATATTCAATCGGCCTCTTCAGATACTGGATGGCACGAAATAAATTAATTCTAATATTTTCGTACACTTTTCGGAGGATTTTTAATCTATATTTCTTTTAAATTGGATCGCGAAGATCAGATCACGTCTTTTCTTCTCTGTCAGGCTGGTCTCTTCTGTCATTGCGCATGCTCGTCGACACGCAGGGCGCGCAACGACAAAGAGCTCTCATTGGTCAATAACCAATCTTCTAAATAGGATAATTTGACTAATTTTTAAATGTTCTTTAATAACTTCTACACTTCTTTTCAACTTTTATCAAATAAATATGATGTTACTAAACTGTGAATAAATTAAATAATTCCCTTCAATTACACTTCATTTAACCGGGGTTACATTCTCCCCTCCTGAACTCATGCAAGCCCCTTTGCATGTTCTGCTTGGCTGACTGGTTACCACACCATGTGAACCATTAAACATTAACGGAAAGATGTTCAGATCTTCATCTCCACCAAGAGATTTAACAAAAGCTGAGTTCAGACCTTGAAACAAGGATTGAACCACATATATTAATGGGTTTCCTGGCTGAAAATAAGTAAGTCGCTCTGGTTTCTCTCTCGGTCTGACAGAACGTCTTGGCAGAGTGTCTGTGTTTTCTATCTCATCTCCTGTGTGTTGTCCTGTTTCTTTTGCAGGAAAATTTGAATTCTCAACACCGGTTACTTCAGCTCCTTTAGCAACAGAATTACCCATTCCAACTTCAACTTGGACTTCATCAGGTAAGTTACTTTGTTCAGGGACTCCAGGAACATCGACAGGTAAGTATTCACCTGGAGCACTGACAGGTATGTTATCGTCAGAGAGTTCAACAGGTAAGTATTCACTCTGGTCTCCTTGCAAAATTTCGCCATTTGGAAAAGTTTGTTTGGCTGAGTCATCAGCAGAATCACCATACACCGTCTCTCTTTCTTTGCAGATTTCATGAACTGTAGAAAAACGCACTGCCTCCCTATTTGGAGAATGATTGTACCCACAATACGAATTTCCTTCTTCTGAATCAGAAAGAGAATTGTCATCAATTAACGGAACATCAGGACTCTGTCGTGTTCTAGGTCTTGAGATGGATTTGTCTAGTGTGGGTGTTTCAACCTCTGGAGAGGGTAAAAATCCACAAGGGAGCAAAAGGTCTCTGTGAAGAGTACGCAGAGGACCGTCCTTTCTCTCCGGACGAACTGTGTAGACTGGCAAATCAGCTGCCTGATTCACTACAACATACACCTCAGACTCCCACTTGTCTGCCAACTTGTGCTTCCCTCGTAACCTAACGTTCCTTACCAACACTCGATCACCAATCTCCAAAGAGCAGTGAGTTACAGATTTGTCAAACCTAGCTTTGTTCCTTTCTGCACTTTTTGACATACCACGTGATGCAAGTAGATAGCTCTTTTTCAGATTGGTTTTCAGGTGTTTGACGTACTCGGAGTGAGACTGACGTGGACTATCATGATACGGTAATCCAAAAGCAAGATCAACAGGCAACCTGGGTTGACGCCCAAACATCAATTCATATGGAGTAAACCCAGTAACCTCATGTCTCGTGCAATTGTACGCATGAGCTAATGGCTTTACAAAGTCTCTCCAATGAGCCTTGTCTTTTTCTTCTAAGGTACCCAACATACTGAGCAAGGTCCTATTGAAGCGTTCGACAGGATTTCCCCTGGGATGATAAGGGGTTGTTCGAGTTTTCTTAACACCTGCCATTTCACAGAGTTCTTTAATGGTGCGCGATTCAAAATCTGGGCCCTGATCGCTATGAAGGCGCTCAGGGAACCCATAGTGCACCACAAAGTTCTCCCAAAGGCATTTCGCTACCGTTCTTGCCTTTTGATTGGGTGTTGGGACTGCCACAGCGTACTTCGTAAAGAAGTCTGTAATTACCAAGATGTCTCTTGTATTACGGTTGTCTGGTTCTAACGAGAGAAAGTCCATACAGACTAACTCTAATGGTCTTGTGGCTTGAATATTAACCAATGGTGAAGCTTTTTGAGGCAATGCTTTCCTCCTCACACAACGACTGCATGTCCTGATCTTTTGTTCTACCTCAGCAGCCATCTTTGGCCAATAGAAGCGAGACCTAACCAAATCTAGTGTTCTCTCCACCCCCATATGACCCATGCTGTCGTGCAAACTGCTCAATACAGAGGGCCTCAGTATTTCAGGGAGCACGAGCTGGTAAGTAACCAAATCCTCCACCTGCCGTTTCCGATAAAGCACTCCATCTTTTAACTCAAGGCGGTTCCACTCTCTTAGAAAGAAAGGAAAGCCTGGAAGTTCTTTCCTCACTGTTGGTGATGGCTTTTCTCCAGACTCTAAGTGAAATATTACTTCCCGAATGACTGGATCTGCCCTTTGTTCGTCACAGAGGTTCCTTGACAAGAAAGATACAACAGGTAACCCCTCAAAATCACCCTCTTGCTCATAGCTGTCAGGTACAGCATCAGGGTGAAGTGCAATAGATTCAACGAAAGTGGTACCAGACCCAACGTCCGTTGGCTGTCTGACCAGGTGCTTCTCACAGATAGCCTGAACTACGTCATTTGTGGCATCACACGAATCTACAGCTTCCGTAAAATGATGCTGCATAAACTGTTGAATCCGTTCGTACTCTTTTTGAGATACAGGATCCTCGGCCAACTGTTCTTGAGGTCGCCTCGATAGACCATCAGCATCAGCATTTAGTTTGCCTGCTCTGTACTGTAACTTAAATGAAAAAGTAGAAAGAGCAGCAAGCCACCGGTAGCTAGTTGCATCTAGTCTTGCTGTTGTAAGCACGTAAGTTAAAGGGTTGCTGTCTGTAATGACGGTGAATTGGCTGCCATACAGATAGTCCCTAAACTTTTCAGTCACTGCCCATTTAAGGGCAAGGAACTCAAGCTTGTGTGCCGGGTAGTGGGACTCGCTGCGGGACAAACCCCTACTTGCAAATGCAATGACTCGCATCTGCCCTTCCTGTTCCTGATACAGGGCTGCTCCTAACCCCCTGGTGCTGGCATCTGTATGTAGAAAGTAGGAAAGTTTAGGGTTTGCAAAGCCCAATACAGGTGCAGTAGTTAGTTTGTCGATAACAGACCGAAACGCCACCTCACAGAGTGGTGTCCAAACGACCCCGAAGGGCTCTTTAGGATTGTGGTATGGACCCTTACCCTCGCTCTGTTTAGCACCTTTCCTAGTCGGCGGATACCCCACGGTTAAGTCAGTGAGTGGTTTCACCACCCTAGAGTAGTCCTTAATAAATCGGCGGTAATACCCCGAAAAGCCCAAAAACGACCTTAATTCTTTAAGGTTTTTGGGACTCGGCCAGGTTTTTAAGGTTTGTATTTTTTCCGGATCCGTCTCTACTCCGCGCTCTGACACGATGTGCCCTAAGTAACGAACGGAAGTCTGGAAGAATTTACACTTCTCAAGGGCAAGTTTTAAGCCATACTCTCTGAGTCGAGAAAGAACTTTCAACAGCCGTCTTTCGTGCTCTTCCAAAGTCTCAGAAAATATGATTAGATCATCCAGAAAAACAAGTACTTCCTTCAAATTGATGTCTTCCATACACTTTTCCATCAATCTCTGGAAAGTACTTGGGGCGTTAGTGACCCCTTGAGGCATGCGATTAAATTCCCAAAACCCCAAGGGGCAGACAAAGGCGGTTTTGGGTTTGTCTGCTTCTTCTACTTCTATCTGGTAATATCCAGACTTCAAGTCGAGCACGGAAAACCATTTTGACCCAGTTAAAGCGGAAAACGTTTCCTCGAGATTGGGTAATGCATAAGCATCTTTCACAGTCTGGAGATTTAACTTCCTATAGTCTATGCACAACCGTACATCTCCGTTTTTCTTCCGCACCACTACGATAGGCGAAGAAAAAGGTGACTCGGACTCTCGAATAACTTTGCTTGCGAGAAGATCGCGCAGATGTCTGCGGACAGCATCCAGATCCTGTGGATGGATCGGTCGCGCCCTTTGTTTAAATGGAGTCTCATCGTGCAATTGTATACGATGTTTCACTTTTTGCGTATGCCCAAAGTCTAAATCGTGTTGACTGAAAACATCGGGCATTTCGCTGAGCTTTGCAGAAATGCGGTCCCGCCACTCTTGTGGCAATGAGGACTCGCCGAAATTCAGAGCAAAATTGGATTCCTGAGCAGGTAGGTGCTTACTAACAGGAGAAACATGCGGCTGAGGAAGCACAGACTCAACTGCATGCAGTTCCGCTATCATGCATCTCGGAGGGATAGCTACATCATGCTCTGTTTCGTTTTTTAGTACCACAGGTACCCGGACAGGCTGACCATTAGAAGGGGTAAATAGGCAGCGTTTTACAAACACACCACCAGGTAAAGAGGAATCAGATGGGTGCTCTACTACTACACACTTATCTACACCACCAGGTACTGCAACAGAACCTTCCACAACAACAGTTTGACCAGCGGACATGACCTCAGGTACGTTGCTTCTTAATCTTACATGACCCAGAACGCCACTTGTGTTCTGCTTTCGTCTCATCTCAAGGGTTTTCAGAACCACCCTATACCCAAATAAGGATGGTTGATGCATTGGGGATTTTGCATTTAACTGCTGCTCATAAAGGATGTCGAGAGTGTTTGTACCTATTAAAACCAAGGGCTGAGTGTGAGATTTTACATCTGGAACGACTAAGGCTACTGTGGCCACCTCAACAGTTGCACCCAGAAATTCTTCAGAAAAAGTAATGTCTACCTTTATGTAACCGACGTACGGGACAGAAAGGCCATTGGCGCCTTCTACCTCCAGTATATCATCAAGAGAGTTAATTGGATATGCTGAGAGGTGTTGTTCATAAAAGGACTTCGGCACAGTTGTGACCTGTGATCCAGTGTCTAGTAGACAATGGCATTTCTCACCAGCTATGCTGACTTCAGCAACACATCTAGCACCGACTAGACCCTTGGGTAGGCTTGCACTCTGGTTTCTAGGAATTTGGCATTTCTTGAAGACACGGTTTACAATGGGACAACTTGATTTAGACTCAGCTCCTGTCTGTCCCACAACAGGAACTGTCTCTAGTTTAAATCAGAGCTAGTGGTGGAATTCTGTGATTCCCACTGTAACTGTTTCTCCCTTAACAATCTACGTTTTGTAGCAACAAGCTCAGGATTTGGCTCGGAAGTACAGGACGATGCAATGTGGCCATCCTCACCACATGTGAAACAGTACCATGGCCTAGGTCTATCAGTCAGCTTCCTGTTGACTGAAACTAACCTTGCAGCAGCTCCTGACTTCCTTTGATCAGATGGTGCAGGCCTTTTGACTACCTCTTGTGACGGAGCTTTCTTTGGATGTTTTGGTCGGATCGCAAGATTGGCTAACTGACTCTGAAGCTTAACAATCTGCTTCTTTAACTCACGTGTTTCAGTTTCAAGAGGGCTCACTCTTGGAGCTTCCTCCTGCTCTAATTCAGCAGAAACCCACGCTTTCTGAGAGTGCATAAGTGCTCTCTGCTTGGAAGGCCCAAGATGCTGCTTCATTCGAGTTGCTTTCGCAGTGTGTCTATCCTCCTCTGTACGAAGCATAAGCAGAAGCTGTGCAAAAGAAGGAGGATTGTTTCGCTTTTGTTCTAGTCGCAGTTCAGTGATTAGGTCATTATCCCAGCAGCCTCTGCAAAACTGCTTGAGGAGATGCCTGTCTGCCTCTTCCGGAATAATACCACCTCTTTTGACGGTTACTCTTAATGCTGACTGCAGCCTATACAGATAAGTGGACGGCCTTTCACCTGCATCCTGCAGAGTATTCATGAACTTCGCTAACAATTCATCCCCATCCTCCACAGCTCCGAAAGCGGAATCCAACAGCTGGAGGTAAGCGGCAGGAGGAGATTCAGGATTCAAATGCTTTATAACATCTGCAGCAGGAGGCAAAAGGCTATCCAGTATCCGCCTAGACACATGCAAATCAGACAAGGAAGGATCTTTCAAAATGAACTCGACACTAGAACGCCAAATGTCGTAATCTACCTCGTTGCCAGGCCTGGGGCATTTCCCGGAAAATACTCTGAGCCTGGGCTGTACCTGCCCTTGAGCAGCCACTTCACCACTCCGCACGACGTGCTCAACTACAAGTCTTTGGACTTCAGGCGGATTAAGGATTTTGGATGAAGGCTCAAGGGTTGGCTCAATCAAGTTGATAGGAATAGGCTGGGACGGCATGTCATCTGACTGATTCAGTGGATCAGGGATTGGGTCAGAATTCCCATTAGGGGACGCCCAATATGGTTTCTCACAGGTATTTCCACTAGCACTACCAGGTTCAGCGGGTCCTGGTGTGAGGTCAGCACTCATTTGTGACAGCATTTCACTCAGTATAGACTCAAAGTTGTTTCCACTCAACTCTGCTATTTCTTTCAACCTTTCTAGGTAGGACTTTGTTATGCTACTGCCCAGTTGCTGCGTAAACACACTGGCTAATGCTCTCACATGGCACTTATTACCCGGTTCGCTTGATAGCTGGTGAATATACGGCAATTGAGGTCCTAGGGACTGCAACGCTCGGTCACTGTCATACTCAATTATCACGTTTCGGTAAAACTCGGATTCTTTGTCATCGATGCGCACGGTTTTGACAACTGACCCGTATTTTTTTAGAGTATTAAATAATTCGTCATCACTTTCAGTTTCAGTTAAGCCACTGACTATTACGGAATTTGGAATTTGAATCCCTTCAGTTTCAATAATGTCCATTATCACTGCTTGCCTGAGAGCAAAAAAAACGAATTTTTCCTATTAAATGTGCAGCTGTTGGTTCTCAGCAACAGCGCCTCCTCCTGGCTGGCTCGCCAAAATTTATGTAACACGTGTCTAAGGAATTTGCAATAATTGAATTGCTGTTACTGCAGACAGAATTGAATTTGATTTGATCAGAAGATTTAGAGATCGTAAAGGAGGTGGCGGGTTGTGGTGAAAAACAACAGACAGGCACAAAGTTAAATTTGAACTTGAAATGTAATTATTCCTTTTGATACAAAGTGGAAATAATAACCAAAATAAAAGAAAGTAAATTACAATGTCATACAAACAATATACAATAAGGATCAACTATGAAAACTTTCCTTGAGTGCACTCTTCTTTTACCCCAAAAATATACGCGGACCGGTCATTTCAATGTCAGAAAGAAATAAAATAAATAAAAATAAATGAATAAAAGAAATAACTTCTCTCTCAAAATATCACAGCTGCCCCAATAAGGACTTCGGTGTCAATCAAATGGGTTATGGGTAACCATACACCATCAATAGTTCAATGTTCTGTAAAGTACTGATCAGTTTCTTTTTTCCCGTTCTTTATTCCCTCAAGGAAGGGAACTTAACAGTTCTTTAGATTTGGGATCGTCTTGCATTCATAAAGCAAGGCTGATAATTGAAAGAAAGGATATTGTCCTCTTCTTTATGATGTGTCGTCCTTTTTCCTCTGTAGCAGATTTGGTTGGCTCGCCATCAAATGTGAAGTTTCACAGGATGTCACAGAAGATCACGGGAGTATCACGAATCCGTAGAATCAAGAAAGAAAAAAAAAACACAAAGAAGGAAAAAAACCTGGCCTGATCACAGACAGAACCTTCATTTAGTGAATTCAAGAATTAATTTCACATGAAAGATCAAAACAATCAAATAAAAGCAAAATACCATTTTATTACCTCTATAATAGTTTTTTTTCTTACCACAGGCACGTGCCAACAATGGCGTCGGTGCACTGCAAATGAAACTTCAATATTCATGCGGTTTTATTGACGCTTAGAGGCTATAATCAAATTAAACCATAACAATACAAATATCTTTTTATAGGAAAAGATATATTAGTTATTTACTCAATATTCATTTAACCTTACACAGGCGCGTGTCTCTTACACATCGTGCGTGACACCAACTGGCGGGGTGAACTTCCCATCGAACAATCAATAACGCGGTTCACTATGACATTTATAACTAATTCGATCGAAATACAAATGAAAAAGGGAAATAAAAATGGTTTACTGAAACTAAATAACTATTTTGAATCTTATGTGGTATATCTTTCTTTTTACCATTGCTTATATTATGATGACTCACCGAGGGTAAAATGTAAATTCAACAATATTCAATCGCCTCTTAGATACTTGGATGGCACCGGAAATAAAATAATTCTAATATTTTCGTACACTTATCGGAGGATTTTTATCTATATTTCATTAAATTGGATCGCGAAGATCAGTCAGTCTTTTCTTCTCTGTCAGGCTGGTCTCTTCTGTCATTGCGCATGCTCGTCAATACGCAGGGGCGCGCAACGACAAAGAGCTCTCATTGGTCAATGACCAATCTTCTAAATAGGATAATTTGACTAATTTTAAAATGTTCTTTAATAACTTCTACACTTCTTTTCAACTTTTATCAAATAAATATGATGTTACTAAACTGTGAATAAATTAAATAATTCCCTTCAATTACACTTCATTTAAGGGGTTACACATGGGCCAGGCCCACACATCTGACGCACTTACCGTGTGCTGGTCTTCGCTCGCGATGAGGCGAGAGCACGCCGGTTGGCATTGACCAAAGTCCATTTCCACTCACCGCTAGGATAAATAATATTCCACGGATGAGGTTGCTGAAGTGGAAAAGTTGCAGATTCACACACTATCGCTAATAATTGGGCCAGAAAAAACGCAGAAGCGGATGCTTCTGAAGAGGGGGAAATCTAAGGGGTAAGATGGCATGAACGCGGGTCTATGTCAAACACGTATGACGCAGGGGCAGTATCTCGCGCCATCAGCCAATTAATTGGCGTGATTCTATATGGGCTTCAGACAATCGGTCACACCTGGGTGTTCCCACTGCGGTAAGCTACGCAGCATTGAGTTACCTATGAAAGAGAACAGCATTCTTCCATCTTAGAAACATTGCCAAGCTACAGAACATGTTAACTGTTTCTGATTTCTGACCTACTAGAGGAGAAACAACATCATGTCAAAACTGGAGAAACAACTCTCGCACAGACTGAAAGTATTTATTTTGTGTTCCTGTGTGGCTCAGTGGTAGAGTATTGCGTCAGCTGCGCAAAAGGTTGTGGGTTTGATTCCCAGGGAACACGTACTAATGAAAATGTTTAACTTGAATGCAATTGTAAGTCGCTTTGGATAAAAGCGTCTGCTAAATGCATAAATGTAAATGATGCAGAAAAGCTAGTTCTTGCATTCATGACCTCTAGACTGGACTACTGCAATGCACTGTTAGGTGGTTGTCCTGCATCTTCAATAAACAAGCTACAGATAGTACAAAATGCTGCGGCTAGAGTCCTTACCAGGTCAGGAAAATATGATAATTTTACTCCAATTT